>VYZM01009443.1:99172-109320 GCA_013398915.1 Dromas ardeola | reverse complement strand
TCACTTCCCTTCCCTTCCCTTCCCTTCCCTTCCCTTCCCTTAAAACTACACCAAAGTGAGGTAAAATAATATGGTTTCTAGAGTTTTTCTTTTTTCTTTCTTTCTTTCTTTGTTTTTATTCTGTGCAATTATTCTAGTATAATATTGTATCACTGTGCTCACACATACTACTAAACATCTAAACTCGACAGAAGTTTTGCTGCGGTGACAGAGGTTTGTTCCCATTTATGAAATGCTGCAATTCATTTCGAAATTTTTTTCTCAACTTTTCTGCTATTGTAATAGCAGGGGATGTTGAGGAATATTATGTTTAGTCACTAATAGGCTGCTGCTTTGCCTGTATTGCAAAACTTCTTTGAAAAATGAGACAAAGTGCTTTGTCTTCAGGACATTTCCCAGAACATATAAAAGCTAGATCCCAGAGCTACTGTTTTAGGGATAAATGTTGGTAATGTATTTGCAACAGTGTCAAAGTAAAATACCATGCCATTTGTTAACATTTTTTTTTTTATGTACAGAAGCCTGTACACTTTTGCTGTAGTTTTAAATGTGTTTTTGGAAAAAAAAATAATAACCAAAAAACCAAACAACAAAACTAGGTAGCAAACCTATAAAGGTTCTTTATACAAGCTTTCCTACTTTGGTTGCTGTTCATCATGTAAGTAAAGAAATTAAAAGTGCTTTATATTTTATATGCTTTATATTTTATATATATATATGCTTTATATTTTAAAACACAGATGTGAGGAGTCCCCCCTGTGATTTTCTTTCAGACAGCTTCTCCATTTCTCTAGCAGCACTCCAACATATACATGTGTGTGACACCAGAGTTTTGAGTGCTGCAGTGAATGGCACCATTTCAGAGGCTTGTTGGCAAACAAAAGTCTGGAGGTATTTATAGTTAGTAGCATTCCAGCCTCCAAGTAAATAGTTGACTAGTCTTTTCAGCTTCTGTCCAAATAGTAAATGTTAGGATTTCTTCCAATGGGGCACAGGTATGCATAGCAGACACATGTCTTGGTCCTGTTTCAACTCTCTGCAGAGTCCAAAGAGCTGGTTTTAATTCTTGTATGAATTTATGGCCTTTCTGCTTGGACCTCGGATTGGTTCAGCACTCAAAGCCAACTGAACATGGAATCAGCAAGGCATCTTATTTTCAATAAAAACTTTTTTTTTCTTTAGATTTACTAACACAGCCTCTGAGCATTTCAACTTCTGGAATTTTCTGAGGTCTTTTAACAAGGTTTATCTTGCCTGCTCTCCAGAAGTATACAGATATTTAGACTACTCATGCTTTTTAACCCACTGCTCTTCTTTTTTTTCCTTTCTTTTTTTCTTTTTGATCAATGCTGTAATATATAGAATACACGTTACAAATGATCATTTTTGAAACAAAATGCAGGATGATGTTTGAGACCATTGTGTTCACTGACATGTCAGAAATTTAAGTGTGTGGAGAGGGTGTCTACAAAAATTTACATCATTACCCAAGATTTCTGGAATGCATAGCAGTTCTCTAAGCTGTCATTACAGTTACTGGAAATTCAGCTGAGTTTGTCTATGGTGGGCTCTTTTTCCTTTTCAGCAATGGTTTCGCTATATGAGTGTGAATCGCTAGCCCATGTGGGTTGAAATGGGCGTCTGTCGCACGGCACCGTAAATCATGTCAACCTTACAGCAGCCAGGGCTGCAACTAAAGGAGCAGTGCTGCTTTTTGACCTCTTTCCCCTGAGGATTAAAAAAACACAAAACCAAACCAGAGCAAGAGGATGAGAAGTGGCTTTTTTTCATTACTGCTACTTTTGGGAGGGGGGACTTGTGGAAGAGATTTGTTTAGGTCCCTTTCATGATACCATAGGGTGGGAGCCTAAAAGAAGGCAAGAAAAGGTTGCTTTCTTCAACCTTTCTGATTTCTATTTGCAAAAGGGTTCTGTGAACACCAGTCTCTTGCAGCTCACCTTCTTTCTGACCTCTGAGGTGGTCTCTACTCCAGCTGGTCACAGGTGGAGCTCATACTCACAAAGTACCTTACTGCCTCGTATGGCAAAAGTGCTGACACAACAATTGTAAACTGTATGCATTCTGGCTACCAAAATCTCACTGTCAGCTGCCCCCTCTCTTCTCGCCCCACTTCTTGTGGTGGATGGAGTGAAAGTTGTGGAAAGTGAAATAGAAAAATAAAAACCCAGGGTGAAAAAATATTGTAGTCCAGAAAAGGTAAGGATGAGGAAAAGAGAGTTTATGGACACCTGATATTGCCTTTTTGAATGTGATGCCTTCTGGGGAACTTGAGGAAGAGCATACGTAAGAAAAAACAATGGGGACACCATCAGTGTACCAGAAAGTTGACTGACAAAAAGGAAAGATGAGGTTCAGCCATGTGTGATTAAGTATGTTTCCTGCTTTACTATTTTTGCGGCATTTAGGTCTGCACTTTTTTCACTCTTTGCTGATTGACTTTTTAATCACCTCAGGCTAAATTCAGAGGAAATAACCAGCAACACCCAAGGCGTCTGGACAATTAACAGTGAATAACAGTATATTCCACTTTGTGCAAGCTTCCCATGCTGCTTCAAATCCCTCACAGTGCCTTTCATTTGCCTGCCTGGTGGCTTCCCTACTCGTGCCTGATTGTTGCTTCCCGGCTGCTCCTTCAGACCACAGACCCCTACATGTTGCAGTGTCCTGTTTTGCTAAGAAAAGCTCGTTAAGATGAATACCAATTTCATGCAGCCAATTCAAAGCACTTCTGAGCAAACTACCTAAAAATCCTCATGTAAACATTGTATAAGTTATCCATGAATAGATCCCTAAGGCCCTTATCCTCCCTTTGCATGTAAAAAAAAATATTGCACAGTGTGTGCCTGGGAGGTGGGAGGAGTACAGAGGGGGAGGTTCATCTCAGAAGATCTGCAGCTTTTAAGCTATTTCCAAGCCGTCACATGGGCCCTTTGGCAGAAAGGCATCGTACTGTGATGGCTGGGGGTGTTGCCAACAGCTCTCACAGAAGAGGCCTCAGAACCAACAGGGCTCCTGCCTGCAGATCTTTGCATATATACAAATGAAGTATCTCCTAAGCAGTGGTTTATCACAGCTGGTTTACAGAGTATTTCCAGATTCTCTTCACAGTAGTAGAGTTTCTGACATATTTCAAAAAGTGCAACTCCTTGGGAGTAGTATAATACCCTGGACCAGGTCTCTCAGCAGCTTCTGAGAATGTATTTTTTGACCCACTTGTATTCAGGGAGGCAAGTCCCTACCTATCCTCTGCACAGACTTCAGGTCTGCCTTTATCCACTCTTTCTTTAGTGTCAATTCACTTGTGAACAGGCCTGCAGAAAACTGGAAGGCTACCGAACACAAAAGAAAAGAGGCCAATTACAAGTGACCTGGGGGGAGCAAAGTATGAGTGCGACTGAAGGGTTATGGTGGAATGGCTGGCGGGAGTCAAGGGTAATTTTGTGCTAAAACTCTAAAGGCTTTTATCAAAGGGAAAAAATTATACAAAGTGGAATTTAACCAGACACACCTAGCTCATTAGAGTGTCCACATATTTATTTTTATCTTATTATTCAGTTGCAGGAGAGATGAAGCTGAGATTGGAAGGTTTGTCGGGTGTGGATCTGGTTCAGAAATCTCTCAGATAGGACCTGCAGCTTAAAATGTACCTGTGAAAGAAAGCCTTAAAGTTTTACATCATTATATCCATTCTATATCCTGAAAGTTGGGGGAAAAAAAAGAAGAAAAAAAAAGAAATGGTAACTGTTAAGCACAAAATTTTAAAAATATATTACACCATCGACCAAGGCAAATTTCAAAGTATCGTTAGTGAAAATCGAAGCATATATAAGCCAAATGTGGCCAGCCAGTGATTACTGAATTTTCAGTCTCATTTAGAACATTAAAAGTTTTAACTTTGAAAAGATTTTTAGCCATTCATATATGTGTGTTCAGACTTCTATTCAAAAACATATATTGTGTTCTCTTGTCATACCATTTTGTAGTTCCTTCTGGTAGGAAAAATAACCAAAATGCTATTCAGCCTTTGAAAGCCGGTAGGTTACTTGATCAGTAACAAAATTAAGATGAGCCTAGATAATTGTGGTGTGACTTCCTCGCATGAATTTCCTACAGTTGCAAAGCGATCTCAGGGGCCAGGCCACCTCTTCGCCAGCTGCTTTCCTACAGCCACGGAGAGGGAGGTATTATGGAAGCTTTGGTCCCTTTGCTCAGCACTTTCAGCTTCACATCAGGTACCTCAGAGCTTGGGCTCTGCACTCCCAGCTCCAAGGGAACCATGATAACTTTGAAGGTCTCTGTGAATGTGTGTTAATATTATAAAAGATACTTTTCCCTTGCTCCTGAGGGTCGTATTGGTTCTGATGAATTCCACTTTGCAGTTGGGAAGATACTAGTGGGATTCCTTGTCCCTTGGCATGACTGTATGGGTAAATGGATAAAACGGGGTTCAAGATCAGAGTCTGAATCAGAAGTGTCTCTGCTTTCACGCTGGATGGCGGAGAGCGAAAGTGAGCTAGCAAAAATCTGTCTCTGGATGTTGCTGTGGATTTAGCCAGACCTCAGCCTGGAATGCGCAACCCGTCTTGCTCCCCTGCAGTATTCCCAACGCGGGTCAAGCAACACCGTGCGCTTCCCTGAGCTGTGCTCTGCTGGCAGCCAGTCATTGCTGAGTAGAGCATGAGGCAACTGCACGTCCAGTCCTCTGTGGAACCAGCAGGGAACAAAAGGAGACAGTTTAATGCAGATGCATACCCAAGCCCAGAGGGACCTGAGTGACTTTTAGCTGGAGGAAAGGGGGAAGTGGTCAGACAATACTTTCAAACTTCCTAAACAAACACTTTAGCAGGCTTTCCCTAGGTAGCTCTGGATCTGTTTTCTCACAATGTTTGTCAGTTCCTTGCAGGTAACTTCACAGGCATTATATGCACTTACTACTAGAAAAAAATCTGTCTTGGTCTAGATTCACTGTGCAATTTCCAAAGCAGCTTATTAGTCTTATTAGTCTAGACTTCTAGCATCCGTCTGAATCTAAGAGTAAACTGTTTGCTAGGTTTTCCAGCTTCCCCTGTGCTCTCAGCATTCACTAAGCTGTTCTTTTGGAGGAAAATCACTAAGGAGAGCAGCTTAGGTCAAGCAAGGTAAAATGGCCATCAGTTGCTCAGGCAGAGCAACCAGTTCCATGGAAAAGACAACACTTTCTGTGGCACATTAGAAAAATGACAAATTACATGCCCATGTGGTCACACACAAATCTGTAGCATTCTGAGGTTAAGTGCACTGTTCACACTGTACAGAGCTATTGTTTCTGACTGTGTGGATATTTTATTCATTAATTCCCTTTAACTAATATTTATCAGTATCATGATACTTCTTTTGATCTCAAGATGGTGAGAAGTTCAGATTGTATTGGCCATCACTTCCCACTGAGTCTCCAAATAATCAATGGAGATAGATAAGATTCTCTTGAGGGTGATTTAGAGTAGGAAACTAATTTTAGATGCTCTGACTTACTCTCAGTGGAGCTTATCCACCTACAATGAATGCGGAGGAGACTATGGAGATTAGTCCTTGTAAGACAAACTCAGCTTTTGTGCATTCTCTTTCTTCCAGGTATTTATTTCAGAATAATGGTGGTCAAAGGCAAGAACAGAAAGGGTGTTCTATAAAGAACATTAGCAAAGGTGCAAACTGGACAAACACCACGCGGCTCCATATTCTCAGTATGGTTTCACTGATAGATGATCATCGTAAATAACTGTTCTGCCTCTTTGAACATGCAGGTGTATAACAGATGCAGAAGAACAGATTCCATTTTAAAGTCAATTTGTACATCTGCAAAGTATACCTTCTACAAGGTACAAGGCAGAGGAAGATGCCCAGCATGCTGAAGCTGTGAAGTTATTCTATTAATTTTCCCCACACAACTCCGAATAGATATTCATAATTAGTCACTGAAAAGTTATTTCAAGGACTGACAGACACTTACTGATTTCTATGTGCTTAATATTCTTTGATTTCTTCTTCTTCTTCAACATACAGACAACTGTATTCTCCTTTGGAAAAAAAGTGGTAATCATTCCCTGATTGGTAGGAAGATGAGATATTCACTGAACTGCTTCTCCATGATATGACACAATGCAGTATTATTTTCTTATGCTGGCCAGACAGAGTGATTTTCTTATGGACAGGGCACCTTTTAGACTGACCTATCATGCGTGTAGACAGGACTTTTATAGCTGCATTAAGCTAACCTACATTTTAATGCACAATCTTCAGTGTGAAATTATTTTTTTTTGTAGTCTCTATTCACACAAGCCTTTTTCTATAACCCTTTTACATAATTTGATATAATTTGAAGTGACTAACAATGACTGATAATTGTAGGGGTAAAATGTACCCCTAAAGAAAAGAACTTTCATAGGTGAAGGTTAGGATCCTATATCCAGCTGTGTTGGCCAAATTGATATTAGTTTAATAACCTGTAAACTGTGCTAGAAAAATGTAATTGTCCTGCATTACAAGGGTACTCCTTTAACTGCACAGTTTATTCAAATGTATAATCTAAATAATTGAGTACCTATGCATACAATAGAACATTGCTTCATATGCAAACACCATTTAATAGACAGTTATATCCAAACAGATGGATAAAAAAGATGCCTGAATATAATTGGTTTGCTTTTGATTATTCCACAGATACAAATTTACTTAAACAATAAGTCTAGACAAGGTAGGATTTATTGTCAGACAAAATTCAGTTTGGTAAAGTGAAGCTGAGGGATTTATGAGGCACTTAGTGGGACTGTTTTTTAATCTACTTCTCACCTTGCTGTTTAAAAAGGGTAATGTGAGAGAAGGAATAGACTGATATCTTCTGACCCACAATTTATTTATTTATTGCCTTTAAGGGAATACAAAAATTCCTATCAGTCTGCATCACAAAGTTATGCCATATAACTGTGCAATATCTACATAACTAGAAATTAACATACATAACATAGAAATTAAACAAAAATGTTGAGTCAAAAATAGTCATAGGGCAACTATACAAGATAATTGAGTTTCAAAAGCTCTGGCTACCTAGAAACTCACTTGGAAATCTCAGACTGTAACAGGCACAACTGTGGCCCTTCTCCAGGAACTTCCCAGTTGCAGAAAAGCCCTGTTGAAGTCAACAGTGTTCTGCACAAGCACAGGAGAAAGTCCGTGCCACGAATAGTATTCAAATGGTATCTGAATCTGGACTTACAGAAGACCTCTGGGCATCCATCTCTGAAGACTGTGACTGCATAAGGCCATGGACCGTGCTAAATTCTGTTTATGTCTACTTTACTGTTCCTTAGACAAAGCCTTAAGAGAATCCTCAGACCAGTCAAATAAGAAGCATCACATAAAGAAACTGTAGGGAAATTTCTGCCCTATGGTATTTTGCTGTTTCAGAGCTATGCTGGGTATGAACATAGCCATGGAATTACATGCATACATATATGTGTGTATATATATATATATAGAACATATATGTGCATTATAAATTCACATCATAGATACACTCAACACAGATACCTAATTGGCAAGGAAAATTAAAGGGCTTTTGCTTAAGGGTAATCTCCTGAGACACTGAACTTCACTGGTGTCAGAAGCAGTTGACTATTAATCCCAAAATGATTGGCCACTGTAGTATCTAGAAGTCATCTTGAGCTAGAATTTAGACTGCCTTCACTGGTGCCTAATTTACCCATTACTATTGCAGTGTTTTAGTTCAAGGGAGAATGAGCAATTCAGACTACTTGGCATGTAGGGCTATTACATTCTTGTTCCGTAAAGTGAAAGGAGGGAAGTAAAGCCAGTGCCTAATTTAGGCACCTATGCTATGTGATTTGAATACAGCCTTCAATCACTTAGAAATAATTTGCATTTATTGCCATTGTGATCAAATGTCCAGGTGACGTTCTGTTAATAATTCCTCTTGAATCTCCTATTGTTTATAATAAAATGAAGTCAATAATAGCCTGTATCAGTAAATACATTTTTGACAGTTTGTCTTTCTCTTTGTTTTTCCCTTTATCCCCTTTCTTGTTAATTCAGAAAAGCTGTAGGTTTGTTTTTCTTTTTTAATAAACTCTTTCAGCAAGTCGAAAAAAGGTATTGCCACTCAATGCTGCCAACTTTGTAATAAGATTTAGTAGCTTTCCAGAGAGCTACTTGAAGTTCTAATAATAATTTTCTTTAAGTGTTCCGCTTTAGAAAATGTCTTCTTTGTTACTGAAGTTGCCATATGTACATATAGACATTTTTTTCTGAAAATATTCCTGGGATTTTATTACCATTAATCTTTTCTGAGGGTGTATATAATTTATCTCACAAGCCATCAGAATTCCCAGAGGGTAAATTACTCTAGAGGTCTCTGTGCCCTCATACTGTATCAAATTGACCTGCTTCTTGTTTGCCATTTTTGTGTACTACATTGCTTATTTAACAAGAAACAGAATGATTGTGATTCTGAGAAGGTCCTTTGATAGTAGTTTTGACACTCTGCCTGAATAATGACCCTCATTATGGAGCCCATGACAGGCTCTGAAAGTACTGATTTATGAATACATCACAGGTTCAGCATTAGAGCTCCCCCTACTCACTCCTGATATAGGACTAGATATAGATACAGCCTTTTGAAATGCAGTGAAGATGAGATAATTGCATGATTATGACCATTCAAATAACCTCTTTTTCTGATTTAACAAAGCACTGTCAGTTAATTTTGATTGTCTCCCAAGCTATTAGAAGCCTTTGACAAAATGTTTGTTAGGAAAATCTATTTCATGTAGGGTTGCCAGCCATGTCTTAAAGGACAGTAAGGCAGAACTTACACATAGTCTTTTTTGCTAGAAATGCTTTTCTATAGCAAACACTCATTAACAGTTGATATGATAATAGACTGTTAGAAGCAAGCTTAGCTAAGAGCTAGAAGTCTGTCCTTGCTAAAACAAATTACAAGACACTTTGTAAACACATTTTTGTGAGGATTCTTGTTGATTTATTGTTTCCTCCATAGCAGTTATTTAAATAAATGTAGCTAATTTAGTTCGTTTGCTGCACTGTATAATTTTGTTCTTTGTGTGATGGGGTTATATGTAAAAGCCTGAAGGAATCACATCCCCATTAATCTTTTTACAAGTGCAATAAATAAATAAAGAGACATGGTTTAATTTTGCTAGTTAGGAGGTTTTAAAAGGCAGTGGTAGCAAACTGATTTCTTCCTGTTCTCATTGTTCTCTCTGTCCTTTTCTTGAAGACATAGTAAATATTCTTACTTAATAAGGCAATAGTTCTTGGTAGGAAAGTATGTACGTGGACAACTAAATCTGTCCGTGAAGGTTTGTAATTGAATCCACACCTAGAAATGTTTTTCCCCCAAATGCTCATTCTGCGATCTGTTTCTTCCCATCTACCCCGGAACACGGTGGAGTCTCCTGATGGGACATGAAGGCTGTTGCAGTGCTGAGGGCTCTGGTGCTTGCACAGGACATCAGTATGCCATTGGAAGGACCTTCCCTGAGGCTGGCTGAGTCTTTGTCACCTTAAGTGTAGAGTTAGGTATTAACAATCCGGGCAGAGTCAGAGGGAGGTCCACTTGGGGATACGTCTGGGAAGAAGGGGCAGAAGCAGTGCTAACATGGATGTATGATGTGCCATGTGGGACATTGATTGGTGAAGGGAGGTGACCTGTCTCCCGTATCTCAAACCTTACCTGGGGTCCCCTTTACCTAAGTAGCAACCGTTCATTAGCATACAGGGATGCCAAACCAGAACTTCAAGAGAGGAAGTCATAGAATCATAGAATAGTTTGGGTTGGAATGGACCTTTAAATGTCACCTAGTCCAATTCCCCTACAATGAGCAGGGACAACTTCAACTAGATCAGGTTGCTCAGAGCCCCATCCAACCTGACCTAAGTGATTAATTTGAGTGTGCTGAATTGAAAATGCAGGCCAGGCTAAGACAGCTGCACTGGCATTCTGAGTTAACCCTTGTCCTGGTTTGAGGTAAAACAGAACCAATTTTCTGTTTTGTAATTTTATTTTTTAGGTGGGCCTCTTCTAACTGACTAAACTCTGAAATTAACAGCATATT
>VYZM01009443.1:61186-98798 GCA_013398915.1 Dromas ardeola | reverse complement strand
GCTGACTCCAGTCTGGGACTTTCCCTGTGTCTGCTGGTGATGCAGTCGTCATCCTGGGAGCTGGATACGGTTTTGTATATATTGTATACTTTTTAAAAAATTTTTATTATTCTATTATTATTTATTATTTCCTTATTTATTATTATTTTCATTAAAATAGTTTAGTTCTTTTTCTAAACTCATAAATCTCCTTATCTCTTCCTCTCTTCTCTTTGGAGAGAGGCCGGGGGAGGGCCATCTGTCGTTCTGATTGGCCAATCCAGCCAAAACCACGACAACCCTAAAAATATAAAGATTCTGTGGTGGTTAATGATGTTTGGATGAGTACAAAAATGCAAACAGGTACAGGGGCTGACAGGCTTATACGCCTGAACTAGAAATGGATCAGGATACCTGAATCTGAGCTGCAGCTTTGTGTTTTCTAAAAGTGCCAAAAATTGGTTGGATCTGACAATCCGTTCATTGGAATAAACAACAATGTAGAAGAGCATATTATGTTGTGAAACTGGGTCATCTGTGTTAACAGCAGTGTCATTGCCACCTCTATGTAGAATACCTGATAAATCCATAGTAATCTCCTGCTGGGTTTTATTCTTTGTTCATTCTGTCCTTTCTATTCATGAGAAATTCTGGAAAAGGATGTTTGCTTGCAAGGTGTTTTTTGTAGTTAATTGCTAATTAAATAAAATTCAATCATGATGCCCATCTGTGTCATTTATGACATTTCAGCATGATTTTGAAAAATGTAATCAAGAAGATCTATTTTTTTTATTGTTGACTGTCCATTTCAAGGCCATCAAAAGCACAACTATTTTTGGAAAACTTGCTCTATTTTAAAGCAGTGGCTTAATGTATTATTATCTGGTTAACATTGTTCAGGAAGTCTAGAGATTAAATATATTAAAATTTGTTTGTGTGTGCTTCATAAAGTAAGTCCGTGCAAATCTTTTTTTGAAAACTTTGAATATCCCTTTGAAAAATGATAGCAAAGATAATTGTTGACTTTGTTGCTTCCCTGCTTGGTAAAGCTCCTACCAGAGTATTGTAGTTCTATAAAAGTATTTCAGAGCATAACAAAACCTTCTAGACTTTAATAACTATACATGACTGATCTGTCCTCTCTGGCAAGGTTAACTGTTTCTCCCAAGGAGTTAAGTGGCATATAAACTATTGTTCACACCATTTGTGCTAACAGCCTAGCATGACCTCAAATAGTGTAGTGGTCATACAAGGTATCCTGTACAATACATTTATCAACAAAGGTAAAAGGACCACAGGGGCAGTGCTGACTTTAAGTGTATTAGGGATCTATAAGGATAAATGCCTAACCTCACTCCACAGCAAAAAGTAATTACTGAACCATTGTTTCTATAGTGTTAATATTTTTTCATGGTTCTTTAGAAATATAAGCTATTTAGTTCTTAGGTTGACATCTGTACTGCATTATATTTTATACAATGCAGCTAGACTAAAGGGTAGAGCAATCATATAACTGTGAGATCATTTTACTTTTACAAGAAATCATCAACAGAAATAAAGCATAGAAAAGGGAACAGATTGAATTCGGTAGTTATTTTTTAATAGATTTAAATGATCTAATTAACAATAGCCTGAGCAGCAGAATTTTAGGGCTTTATTTTAAAATTGCATGCCCCATTTACAGTGTGTATAATCTTGCATACTTATTCACACTTAATTTTTTTTCCATCCATTAGCTCTTGGATGCAACTGACTCCCAGTCCTTGGACTCCCACCCACTTCATAAATGAGTGCCCTACCTGAAAAGAAGGTAAGATCCGCTCAAGTAAAGGATGACCACCCTTGTACTTTTTAAGATAAATGAATTCAGGAACGGAGAAAACAAATTTGTCAAAATTCTCCATTTGGAAATAGCGTTCCAGAAGCCTGTCTAAGGATAGCCCTGATATAGGCTTTTATGATTTGCAGGGTATTTGAAAGCAGTAATTATTCTTATAGTCTTGAATAATGAATAATTATCAGAACAATCACTGTCACATGGCAGAGATATTTACAAAGGTCATAGTCCCACACTCCTTAACTTCAGGAAAATGTCCACTGAAGCGGATAAAAAAATTATAATAAAAATTAAGAGAGGAACCTGGCTAATAGGAGCTGGAGTCAAATTACTCTATCCTCTTTTAAGTCTGTGGGAAATCAAAGCAACTATTAATAGCTAAGGAGCATGGTCAAGGTTTTTCGCTATCCTGTTTCCAGGAGGGACTAATACCACATGCTTCAGAGGGAGGTTCGAGAAGCTCCTAATGGACAATTACGACACGAGTGTCCAAAGAAAATTTTCGGTCTCAACAGCAGTTGGGTTTTTTCACTTACAGTCATACACAGAGTTTTCTGTTCTTTGCAATGTTTTATCCCTTGTAGCGCTACTGTGGAGTGTTTCGTTTCTCACCTAGATGATCTGAATCTGGCACATCTCTAAAAATACCTCATGTCCCTAAGTCCCATGGATCATTTTTGGGAAATAGTCATTTTATTTACTGTTTTTAAATGTATGGCTTGTTAATTTTGCAGAGTTCCCCTCTTACTACCATTGCATCATAGATAAATGGACTTGCTGATTTTTCCTTGCATATGTACATATACGTATGCACAACATTTCTCCCATGTACCCACCTTCCTCCTTAGCTGTGTAAACTGGGTCTTTTCACTCTCTCTGCACACCGAATCCGCTCTGTCTTCTCTCAGGGCTCTGCCTCGTGTGTCAGCTGGCCCCTCCTGGGAACGGGTACGGTGAGAAATAGCAACTCCCCCCAAAAGAAAAAAAAAAATTAAAAATTATTGCTACATATTTCTGGTTGTTTTTTCATGCCAATAAAAACATTTTGCTTTTTACCACATGTATATCATAGTGTTGACATCTGCCCTCAAGGTGAGGTGTCCTTTTGCTGCACTTCTGAGTATATCAAACATTTCAAATTGTTGCCAGTTTCTCTCACTTAAGCAGGAACCTTCCTTTATATGTTTCCTATCTAACTGACAATAATGCAAACTTATGAGGGCCAGATTTTGAGCCAGGCCTCCCATTTTTGAGTCCACCACCTTGGAGGCACAACATAGCTCATTTGGACATCAAACATCTGGAGTGCAGCAGTCATCGTTTGCTCTGTTCTTTATGCCAGTATGGCCATGTGCCATTATGAGAAGGACATGAATTTAAACTGTCAGAAGGAGATAGACCCATGCTGGGTTTGTGCTATTTTCCCATAGTGAACCTGGCATTTGCTTCTTTTTTTTTTTCCGATGACTACTTCCTTTCTAAGAGCTCACGAGAAGTGTTTGCAAAATCAGAAATACATTCTGCATTACACAGTGGAAACAATCTTGTCCAGTATTACAATGTAAGTAGTTCAAGGCAGACTGTGATTTTGCTTAGGTGAGAAGGACCCTCTTAGAGAATGGAGTTACCTATACAAAATATTTTTTTCGACCAGCAGCCTACAAAACTCCATCGGAGAGCAAGGCAAAAGTAAAAATCACAGTGTACAATGGTGGTTAATATTATCCAATATCCTTCTTAATTTGGAAGAAAAACAGACCATAAAAATACTCATATGTGGATGATCAAAGGCCATCTACATTATTAATTATCAAAAGATACTGCTAGAATGATGAATATATTAAAAAACTAAAGAGAAAATCTTTGTGAATTAAAATCTAGTCTTTCTCTCGGGACTACATTGTTGGGCTTTTTTTTGGCATATCACAAGCAATTCTTCTATGAATTCAAAAGCTACTGAAATTGGGCCCTGCTTTCAATGGTGTTATATGATCACCACTTCAATTGCTCATATAAGGTCCTGCCTTTCTTTTGTCTGCCCTCGCATTTGAGATAGCGCTTGTTGCCACACAGAAGGTTTGCTTGCTACCAGTATGCTAAATTCTAGAATATATTTGCTCACCACCACAGTTAGTTCCTTAGAATTTCTCTTATTTAGCCTCTTCCTTGGCCTTTTGGTTGCCTCTGGTGCAAACTTTGCTGTTGGCTGTGAAATTGCCTCTAGGGCTGCTGTAGGGTCAGACAGCCTATGGCCTGTTTTTTCCTTCATAGCTGCCATTGATGGAGAACTGTTCTTACCTTAGAGAGAGATGTGATTAAAAGCCAGATACCGAACTTTCTAAATTTTCCCGATATGCCTCTGGAACCCCCATTACCAGATGTTGAAGAAATCGCACAGCATTCATTACATAGGTGAGGAAATTCTTTTAAGAATTTTCGTTTCCTGCACCAAACAACATAAATATCTTCAAAAGATTCTTTAGAAACAGATTACACAATACTGTTTTTATCTTTTGTTCTCTACATAACTTTTCCCCATGTACACATTATTGTTATTGACAGCAATTCTGAAGCCCTTTAAAAAAAGAAATTAAATAGTGAATCAATAAAGATTAGCTATTTACTGTAGATTATTACTTTATCATTCCCATAATTACAATAATGGTTGCTGATGGAAATTCTATTTATGTGAATCATTTTATACTTGTTATTTATTATTATTAATGTTACCATTATTATCTTCTTACCCTTCAGTTCACAAGATGTATCTTCTCAGTGAATTTTAATTTCAATATCTTGCTATTATACTGTACATAATCCTATCAAAGACTGTCCTTCATGCAACATTTTCAGTGATATATTATCACAGAGACCATTAATGAATGAGCTTCATATCTTACTAATACTGTTTTAGATACTATTTTTATTAATTTTCTAAGCTGTAATTCTTCACACAGCACCTATGTCTGTCTTCTATTAAAGTTGTGGTTTTGATTTTAACATGAGGATTTCAAAGGGAGGCATTAACTTTGTCTTTAAAAATACATTTCAGTTCATAGATTCTAAATGATGATATTATAATGTCTGTGCTTTGTTCTTTCAGACTTTTTTATAAATTCGTTTTCATATTTTCCCTAGTTTTCGCAATCAGTTTCCTGTTAATAAACAAAATTAATTTTTTACAAATGTTGTTTCTTATGGTGTGCCATAAGGATGGAAAAAACATATAATCAAAGCAATTGCAGTTTTTCTTCTGAGATATGAATTATTGTAATGAAAGAAAGATAAATATTTATCAGTTTCTAGGCATATGTTAGAAGTGAAAACAGTAACTTAACACTGCATACTGTAAGTTTCTATTAACTAATTTTTCAGTTAAATGTCAAATTTATTTATAAGGGCCTGCTATTATGACCAATTTGCTCATTTTGCCATTTCTTTTCTTTATTCTTATGGTTTGCTGTTTAGATTACTGGAAGAAATGCCATTACATACCCTGTGTATGATATTCAACTTTTCAGATATTTTAAGTATGATGTCTTCAGTGCACTGCACTCTCAAAGTTGAAAAATGGTATGGGTTTAGAATCTCAATTTAAGGGCAAAGCATCCTCATTGACATTTTCAGTACTGATTTGACTCATCTTATATTGTTTAATCAGTTTAATAATGCTTATATTAAAGCATTGTGATGATATAGAATTAGGGGCCAATATTAAAAGGTGTTTAAAGCTGCAGTATGTATAGAAAATGTAAATAAGTCTTACAGACTTTCTAAGGATTATTAAATATACATGTACTCTGGAGTTTAGATTAATAGCTGAGGAATGATGCATCGTTACGGTAACGTAAACCTATGATATATTTAGCATATAGGATGCCATCCTGCATAAACAAAACATAGCCCTGTGACTGCTTTGTAAAGCCATACATCATTAATCTTTGTACTGAACGTATTATATTTACCTAATTTTTAAGTGAAACAAACTGCTTCCATAAAATTCAAAATCTGTGACCAAACAGTAAGTTGCTTGTGTGGCATACTACCGATAATTGTATAAAAGTTAATTTGCATAACAATGCATAAACGTGAAAAATCTAGAAATACGCATCATTAAAAAGACTGTGTACAACTTATTTCACCAAAGCTTTCTTAACTCCTGTGAAAAGAATCTGAATACATATGAACATCTACAATTCTTTGCCTGTAATAGCAAACTCAGAGTTATATGAGATTCATTTTTTAACATTTGACTTTTTCCAAGGGGCGCTTCTACAACCTCACAGGTTTAAATGTTTCTATTGATTTTTATGTCTGCATTTATTATGCACATATAAGCCTCTGAGTAGAGCAGCTCGTCTGATATCTTAGGCAAAGCAACATGATTTACAAAAGCCAAAGGATTTTACTTTATCTAACATATAAAATGGAAGGTGTACACTCATGGACCAGTTCATCATGGTGCTTAAGCACATGCCTAAATGTATGCATAAACAGCAACACGTTTAAAGCACATCAAGTGCTTGAGTCCCGGATGAACTGAGGCTTTAATTTGGCTTATGTTATTTTGGAATTCATATTTTTAAGTATTAGTTTTCAGTATTTACCATTTGGCTAGGCATTTCTAATGGATTTTTTCTCCTTGGGGTATATGTAGCTGTAGTCTTTGTGCCTTAGTATGACCGATTTAACTGAGGCTTGTAATGCTGATGAGATAGGGGCATTGCATCTTCATTAAGATAGTGACTTGGCAAAGCATTGAAATCTGTGTTTTACTTCAGGAAACTGTAGAAAATCAACTCTATAGAAGTTAACAGGGTTAAACATTCTTAAAGTTAAGCATATGCTTACATGTTTTGCTGGACTGGGGCCAAGGGTACCAGTTCAGCAAAACATTTAAGTGCATGCTTACATCCCTTTGATGTTAATGGGATTTAAGCTTGAAGATTTACATATATGCTACAGTGATTTGCTGAATAAAGATACAGTCATGACTTGAGGCCTCAGACTGAAACATTCAATGTGGACCCATCTCCTGGTGATTTCCAGCAGATGTGGAGCAATGTGAGTCCCTAGATATCTTTGGAAACTTCAGATTTTATTTCTCTGTGTGTGAGTAACTGATCACTGCGATTGTGGGCTGAGAAACATAAGACTGCCTGGCCCACTGGAGAGAAGCCTGACTGTGCGTCCTGGCGAGCAGAAGATGGTAGCTATCAAGGCTGGGCTGTGGCTCTGGCCCCGTGGCAGCTGGCGGGGGGATGCTGGCTCCATTATCCAGGCTGAGACCTGTAGGACTGCGCTCCATGCGCTGGGTGGGACTCGAGGATCTGTGCAAACAGGCAGTATCATTCCAGATCCAATACACAGTCCTTGTCTTTGCTGTCTCGAAGTTATGTTTCTAGTCTAATCATCTGGTTTTCCTCTCTGGTCATTGGGGGTTCATCCTGTCCTAAAACAGTTGTCAAAGCGAGTGGAATTGATCTCCCTCTGGAGGTACCTACTTCCCTCCATGGACTGCAAAGAGAGCCTAAATTAGACACATGCATTTTAGACAGCTAAATTCAGTTGACGTAAATAGTACCCTCAGTAACTAACCTTATCTCTGGAATCCAATTTGAGTGCTGTAGCTTCTTTTTTTTTTCTTCAGGATACCATTAAAATTACATTTGAGTGTCCACAAGGAGCTTCGTAACAAACGTTACAGAGATTATCATCTACTCTGAATATACAGTGCTCATACACTCTGAATATACAGTAGTTACAGTATCTGAAACATGTTTCTATTGGGGTCCCACATGAACAATTACCCTGGACAATATTTACTAAATATGTCATTTTTCAGCAAAAGACTGGTTTCTTTTTTCTTCTTCTTTTTTTTAAAGAAATCTTAGAGTGTTGGTCTGAGAAAAACGGCAGCTTTCTTTTCTGTGCTTATGGAGTAAAATTATATCTGTCAGAGATGAAAATACCATAATTATGTCTTCTTATAATTTATTCATTACTTTATGGATCTAAAGCCTTCCAAGGAATGTCACAAATCCACAGAAAATTCTTGAATGCAGCATTTAGCAACTTGATTTCTGATGTAGTTGACAGGTTCAGATAAACACTTTCAGTCAGCAAACACATAGGTGGTATTTATTCCCCCTTCCACGCGTGATGGCGGGCTTTTCTGAGAGTGGGAAACAGATTTAAACTGCAACAGCAGCTGAACAGTCACTATAAATTGGGGGAAGTTTTGCCACTTCAACAGTGGCAATAGCCTGCAATGTGAACATCCAGTATGGCAGTATATTAGTATTAGTATTGCCTTTGGCAATATCTTTACTGTATCTGACCTCAGGGTACTCCCAAGATACTCCCAAATATTCATATCTCCCTTAACATGCATTAGTTTTTCTCTTCACTGCCCCTCTTTCAACCTTTATTTCTTGCACAAACATTTTTTGATGGGGGGAATTAGCGAACACTGATGTTTTAGTATTAAACCATTGCTGAGATTCTTTCTGTCACCTCTTTAAATCATGGTGTAGGAGTTTGCTTGCTTCTGATTGTGCATGTTTTGCAATTTCCATAATATATTTTCTTTACTGTCAAACTCTCTCTTCCATGAGGAAAACAGAGGAAGTAATGGATCCCAAGCCAAAAAAAGAGGATTGGCATTTCATAGGTGTGTTAGCTTACAGTCAAAATTATCTTAGGAGATACTCTGCTTTCAATACAATTTACAATTTAGAGATAGAGCTTGCTGACCCTGAGCCATTAGCTGAAAAAGTTATGCCCCTTAGGAAAGAGAGAGAGAGACACACAGAGACATTATACAGCCAGTTTTCAGTTTGCAGAGCACGGTGACAGAGTAGCAGAGGAAACACCATAGCTCCTATTCAAACCCTGGCCTGAGAAGACATACAGTTAACTCAGTGGGTGGCAAGGGGAAGGGTATAGCTGTTATTAAAATCAAGATCACAAGACAACTTGGCACCATGGAATGCTAGTGGTGATACAGAGCAGAGGTTCCTCACGCTCATAGGCTCTGCAGCTTCTGTTTTGTTGTTTCCTGCCTGAACACCAAAGGACCAAATATCCCTTTACACCTTGATCCTGCTCGCATTAAAAGGCAACAAACACCCTGTTGCCCTAAGCAGGACTGGATCTTTATAACCAAAACCCCTTTATGTATCCTCCGTGTCAGTTCTGTTCGACTCCACCAATGCATTTTGTAACTTCGGCTCTTCGCCTTCGCATTTGGTGCTGCGTGAAATTCAATTGTGCCAGGTGTTTCAGCCGTGCTTTACTGATGTGGTCTTCCCCTTGAAATTAATGTCATTATAATCACACACATTTATAGATTAAAGAGGCATTTGATGAAGTACAATGGACGAAGTTCACTTCTGGCTTTAATGTCATATTCTTACCTTAAGTACAAATATTTTATGTTGTCTTTCCTTATATCAGTGGTTTTTAATGTCCCTGTAAAATGACTTGTTCTATGAGTTGCAAACTCATATTTGTTTTCAGTTAACTCTACTTGTATATCCCTCAGGAGCAGATTTACAGTCATGGAAGTTGATGCAGTGAATTTGGTGGTTTATAAGTAGGAAATACTTAGATTTTGGGGCATGTGCAGCCTTTCATGTACAAAGTTCTCATTTTAATATACCTCAGGCTACTGGCTTTACGATTTACAGTTAATTAGGATTCTGATTTGGGTTGAAAATTCCAATACCTATATGCTTTTATACATGCATTTCAGATCATGCTGGCTGAAGCAAATAACTGTGACTGTAGTCAATAAATGAATGTATACCACAGGGAGCAGCCCTTCCCCCCGCCCTCCTCTGACAACCTGTAAGAAAATCCTACTGTGTTCCCAGTTCACAGCAATATCATTCTGACATCACTTTGTGATAGCTAGAAGATTTCCTTGCCTATCATTTAACAAAATCCCAATACCATTTCCTTACTTTTAACAAAGTCTCAAAATCCCTAATGTATCCCATATTTGCTCTGCCTGTATTTCATGCTCAAATTGAACTCTTTAGATAACTGAGTTCTAATCTGCACATGTATATGCGACTTTTATTAGCATCAGTCAGCACTGCATAAATGTGTGGAAGGGGAAGTGAGGCAACTTCCAAAATACTGATACTGGAAAGAAACTAATAAACCATACAAGTCAGGAATTTAGTTTAAGAACTACTCGATGTTTTTCTTACATATTGGGATTTATAGTAATGCTAGTATATATCCCAAAAAAGGGTAATTTCATGATATTCGACTATGGTTTTTAAAATGCTGATCTTTTAAATAGCTTTTTATTTTCCCTTTATTGACTTGCCCCCCACCAAAAGCTTTCATATAGCCTCTTCTCTATTAGCTTTGCCATTTTTATTTGTTAAAGAATCAACACCTTTTCTGTATTGTAATCTATAAGGCAAAAAAATCTCAATTAGCTTCAAACGTTAATCTCAGAACTTCTCAGTAGAGTAGGTAAACTTAATTTTGAAGCTGGTCATTAAGATGTCCGGGACTTGGACTGAACTGGGGCCGTGCAATTTCAACATGGTACAACAGGGACAGAGCTAAGATGCAAAGCCAGGATGCATCCCGGAGAGCTCCCTATGCTGTTCATACAGCTGCAGGAGGAATGGGAAAGGCAGGAACAGCAAGGTTTGCAGCTAGGAAAGACTACTCTGTGAGCACTTGTCATGTCTCAGATTCCTTTCCCCGTGGAGGTGACAGGTAGAGAGGCTTCACAGTTGAGCAAAGAAGACAACAGAGCTTTAGTTATTTTTGTAGTACAAGCACCTTGCTGCCATAAGTAACTGTATACTTGCTTATTCCTAGAACCAAGCCTTGAAAAAACTCTTGATGACAATCAGGATTTATGATGGCAGGGAATTTACACTGGCAGGGGATTATATTTGGCACAGTATACAGTAAACATATTCACTTCTGATCATGACAAAACATTCTTGCTTAAGTTCTTCATTGATAGTAGCAATATAAATGTCCAAAAGAGGTGATATAACTGTTGCCATAGAGGCAGGGAAAAGATAATTTGCAAAGGAAAAAATAGGAGATAACAGGGTTAATTGGGAATGCTGAAATTTTGAAAACTGGACAAGGATGTTTAGGACCTCACACCTTTCTGCAGTCATTTTCAGCTGTGCAAATATGGATAAAACCAGATACTATGGAATATTTTTATGATGACATGCCTTACCACAGGATAAAAAGTCCGCTTTGGTGTATAAGATGATAGAAAATCAGTAAAATTCTGTTCAGTTTATAGCAGTTTATGCTCACTGATAATTGTTTATTAGCAGTATGATGGCAATATGTAAACTCTCCTGCCAAGGTTAGGCTCCTACTGTGCTGCACTCCATATAGAGACTTAGGAAAAGCCAATCCATGTCCTACAAAGATAACTGCTCAGACTGTAAACTTTTAAAAATGGAATGACTCTAATGAGGAAACTAAACATGGGCACACGTTTCTGTGAAACTATGGACTTAATAAACAAGTGAGGGAAAATACAGAAAAACTAATAAGAGAACTGAAGGGACTGCCTAGGGTCACCTGTCAGGTTAGTAGCAGAGATGGCAATGGAATTTAACAGAGCATCCGTTCCTATGTCTCCTTTAACAATTCACGCAATATTACACCTACAAAATCCAATCAAATAGACACACACTAATTCTGTAATAGCTGAATTAGAGCCATCTCCTATCCAGATGCTATCTTGGTATATTAGTAAATGAGTACCTTGATAGAACCAAGAGAGCTGTGGCTGTTTCTTTCATATTTCACTAGGGCTAGGAGTGGGTTGAGACAAGTGTGAGAGACAGAAGCAAAAGGAAACAAAATATATTGAGCAAGTTCAAGTTCCTTTTGCAAGTCGATTTAGTTTAAACAAAAGGTACTTTTGAAATAATCTGCTCTTTAATGGTAAACTACAATAAAACCTAAAGTAATAATGGTTAAAGCCAGAGCTTGAACTTAGAAAGGAAAGGGAGCACAGCTAGTGTTTAAAGTGCAAGTCCACAGTCCAGGATCCTATCCCCGTCTTTGCCACTGATGTATTGTGTATTGTCAAGCACATAATTTACTCCACGTGAGGTAAGTATTATTCTATGCATTAAAAAAAAAAAATCAAGCCATATAGAAGTTGAGCACATTTCAAAAAGCTGTTTCTAAGTCAGATTGCCTCCAGTTTTGACTGTGCATCTTGAACTACCTGTTGTTCGATATTCAGAATTTTGGTGTTCCAGCGGTGCCTTCTGAGGATTAACCCTTAACTTTAATGTGCCTCCGTTTACTCAAAAACTGACTTGCAAAAGATGCTGCAAGTCTACAGTGCCAAGGTCCAGATTCTGGATCTCTTGCCTGGAGTAGCCTTTCCATTCTCCAAATAGGTTTAAAAGAAAAGATGAAAAAAAGGTGGAAATCAGAAAAGCCTCTGTTTTTTGAGCTTAACAAGTAGCAAAATAACTGCATGCAAAAATGGTCTGCTTGCCCACCAACAAGTGATTAATACAGGATATATTGTGGGCCAAAATGGCTTTTGCAATGCCCTGTGAGCTCTCA
Source organism: Dromas ardeola (assembly GCA_013398915.1). Classification (NCBI taxonomy): domain Eukaryota; kingdom Metazoa; phylum Chordata; class Aves; order Charadriiformes; family Dromadidae; genus Dromas; species Dromas ardeola. The sequence continues at coordinate 86,389 of VYZM01009443.1, read as the reverse complement.
TTGGAAGAGTTAGTGACTGTCTTTCAATATTACTCCCTTTTAGTTTATGTGTGTACAACACTAAGGATAGGATTCACGGAGATGTGTAAAATGGCTCAGATGAACTATGCTCTAAAGTGCTTGTTCCTGTCCATTAACTAAAAGAAATCCTGAGGTCACTTACTCAGATATGGACATTAGCCCTCCATAGCTTTAAAATTTAGTAAAGGAAACTCCACCACAAAGGACAGGGTCATTTATAGCTTTAGAGCACTACAAATCCTTATATTCTTATCTAAGCCTACTGAGAATACTCTTAAAACTCACTCAAATTTCATTTATGTTATTTATTTTATTTATTTATTTACTTATTGCATCACATGGAACGAGGCTGGGAGCTCTGGGGGCAGGGCCTGAGCCAGGAGGAGCTGCTAGGGGCATGGGCTGGGTAGGTGGGGGTTCCAGGGAGGTCAGGTAGCCCCTGCAGGGCCTGGCCATGCTGGGGGCTACACCACAGAGACATCCAGGTGGAGAAAGTTGGCAGCTTTGCTTAGCATGGATTTCAGTAGCAACCAGGCACAAAAACTGCTGGAGGGGGCTGGTGTCACCGGGACAGTAGGCCTGGAGCTCACAGTGTAAATGGCAGCATGTTTGGGTACTACGCTTTATTGAATGTACCAATTTAATACCACAGCAACACCAAATTTACTTGCATACATGAGAAAATGCATAGGCAACCATCTCCACCACAGTAGACTCTCCATCACCTGGAGTTTTCCCACATACTGCAGGATGTGAAGGATCTCGAGTTATCCTCACCAGTGGTCTGCTGGACACTGCTCTCTAACCGGGGAGGCAGAACAAGCATGTTGAAACACCTTGGTTCTTGCCCAGAGGATTAACAGACACATAAATGCAAGGTGGTTTAAGCCAACACAGTGGGCCACGAGTCAGAGTTGGCGTGGAGCAGACATCTAGCTCCTTCTGTCACGGCTGGGAAGACGGGCAAAGTGCACTGCTCAGGGCAGGGATGCTTCAAACTGACACTGCTAATCCAGCAAAGATCAACTCCTAGAGCCCTAAATCTAATCCACTGCTGTCGCACACAGCCAGATCTTGTAATTCCTCCCACAATTGTATCAAACTGAGAAATCCCTGAGATTTCCTGCCTCTGTGGCTCCTGCTAGGATTCATGTCTCTGGTAATGAGAAAAGTTCAGTTCTCCAGCCTAAATGTCTTGTTGACCAGTTTATGCCTGATTCTTTCAGTAATACCGATTAAATAAAGTTACCAAAGTACATAGCAGCATGCACAGATATACACTAGTCCTTGGTCATCTTGTTTAAACTTGATTCTCAACTATTAAACCAAGTGAACCCTAATAGGCCTAATTTTGTGCTTATTTATGCTACACAAAGCAGCCTTAGGATACCATGGGGATGTAATTTTGGTCGTGACATGCATCAGGAAGGTCAAATTCTCTGGATTTGGTTAGCTTGCTGAAATGCGGTAGGCAGCTATCCCTTTTTTTTTTTTTTTTTCTTTTTCTGAAAAGCTTTCAGCTGTCCCTACTGGCAGACTTTAAAAGGTCAACAGCCCTGCTAATATTGTCTCACACATCAAGCAAGTGATTATAATTATTTTGATACCATCAATAAGAGTAGTTTAACTAACTGTACACTTTTAATGAATTGCATATGTTTGGAATATCAGTGCCTTGCAGATGCAATATCAGCTTTAACAGCGTAAGCACAACATTTTAGTGAAGTGTTGTTAAATTACATATTAAAATTCTGTAAAAAAAAAAAAAACAAACAAAACCCCCATGAATTTGCAGCACAGATAATGAGTGCAACATATACTCCTGCGTTTGGGAGAAACATGACAGCTTTACAGGAGGTATGGGATGCAACTGTCACACTTTATCATTTTATTTTATAGAAATGTATAGGAGTAATGTGTTTTAATCTGTCATTTTCAGGGATAAGTGATCTGGGTAACACAAACTGTTTGCTAGAGGTGATTAAATTTTTTTACAATAAACTTTTTTTTTCCAAAAAGTACTATTTTGGTCCAAGTAAATTTAATAAACAAGCCATATTTTTCCACAGTATTTTTAATAGGAAATTTACTAGAAATGTTATTAAGATCATAATAAATGCTGAGCTAGACATCTAATTGTCTTTGTGGACATGGGCTGAATAACAGTGGCCGAATCAGACCTTTTGTTGGAATTAGTATTTGCCTGTAATTTTATAGAGAGAAATGGGTGGAGATGAATACTAGTAAATTTTTAATTTCTTGTGTCTGTGAAAAACATCTGGCCAATGGACCTCACTATGACAATGTGCAAGAAATTCAGCTCCTTTAGGGAGCTGGGCTTCATCCTTCCAAAAGGCACTGGAATTTCACCACTTAGGTTTGGTTTATTCTAAAAGCATAGGACATGTAGGGTAGAAACCCCACGATCTACAGGAATTCTTTGGAACACGTTTGATAATAATGTATATCATACGATGACATAAAGAATGAGGAGGAAGGATACCAGTCTAAGCTGATATGTTCCTCCACCTCAAAAACCATTTTGCCCGTTCTAATTGCCTAGAAGTAAAACTGTAGTACTGTTTCCTGCAACTGCAAGGAAATGTATGAGACTTCAGTTGCTTTTATGGATTTGAAACAAACTTATACTGTACTTTTTTTCTCAGCATAAATCTATGCTTAATTAGCGAAACCTTACTTGCTTTAAAATGAATTTCACTAAGGTACCTCCACTGCTTTACTGATGTGAGCAGTCAAATTTTCAAGGACATTTGCAAAAGAATTTACAGTTGTCTCTACACAATTCCACATCTGCATTTCTGAGTATTATTGATTCCATGAGTAATTAAATTAACAGATTTAAATTTGAAAGCCCACACAACCATGTTCAACCACACAGAAGGCAGGAGAATCCACACTAGATATGACTGAGTCATTTCTGTTGGAAGTAAGGTCAGAACTGGGTGGTTAACAGATGCTAATATACGAGCTGAAGACTTACAGATATCTTACGATGTGTATATACAGATATAAGCTATGCCTGCAACTGAGGAATTATCTTGAGATGGATTATTATATAAAATGCATTGTTTGAGTAGATGAGACCTTATTTGAAGCCCATTACAGTCAATAGATAGAGTTGGCTTTTAGTCAAGCTTTTAAACTGGAGAAAATCTGTGGGAACTCAGAACAGCTGCAAATTCACATTGACCCACTGTCATGTTATCGCAGAGTTATTTAACTGATAATGGCCTTTTCCATTAAACAATTTCTTTGAAGAAACAATGGCTTGTTTTATTGTGATCCCTTCTCCCTGTATATAATTATTGTTAACCAAGTGTTTCTTTTATACTAAGGCCTGTATGGAAAACTGCTTTTCATAAACTGCTATCCCTTATGCATTTGGAAGTCCATTGATTAGAAGATGTTTAGAAACTTTGATCAAGGAATTGAGCTCATCTCCTTTAAATCGACAAAAATTAGCCAATTAATTTCATGTCATGTCCTCAGCAGTAGCTGCTTACATCATGTTTTTATATGGAGCAGAGTGTTACCAATAACTTGTCACAGAAATATGAGACTGCCTAATAAAGCACATTTGTCATCGAGGGAGAGCTCAGCATCTACAACCAAAACCTGAGTGTGGCTAACAGATATTAAAGCAACAAAATGAAAAGCCTTGTGTTAAAGTTTTTATCTTTTTTAAATTACCATTGCAGTCATGTTCACATCTTGATAAAAGGGAAGTATAATTGGAGAGCAATTCTCAAATCCTAAAAGGGTAAAAAGACGTGGTTTGTTTATCACGAAAGACTGCTATTCCAACTACTAATCTTTCTGTCCTAGGAAGTGCCTTATTCTCTCTTCTGTGTTGGAAAGCTGCCTAACAAATGTATTTTCCAAGACAATGAAGGAAGCAGACCTCTATTCTTTCTTATCAATTTAATCTCTTTCATTCAGCTGACAATGTCCTCTTGTAGGCTAGGTCTCTTTCCACATGAATTACTAAGTGACAAGTTACTTTTGCTTTTTCCTTTGGTTTTTTTTTCCCACACCAGAATCCTAAAATGCAATAAAAAGGATTATTGGTACACACATTTGTTTTAACCATAAAAATACATAAAAGAGACAAGAAGTTAGAGTGCTCTATTATTGTAAAACTTGCATAGATTGTTATTGCAATTATAATTATTCCCAGGATTTTGTCATTCAATATTTTCACATTCCTCTTTAATTAAAAAATTACTCAGAGCAAAATACAGAGAAACCTGGTTTCTGTTCGTTTCTCTGTAACAAATTCACTTCTGAACTCTGATTAAGTTAGAAAGAACTAAAGATTTTGTCACTGAGCTGAATTTATTACAAATCATATGTCTTTTTCTGCCTCAGTTTCCCCTTTTGTAAGGTACTCGCTGTTTTGTAAAACTGGTTTTTTTAAACCACAACCTTGATGCAGGAAAAAGTTGTCAATGTTAAAATACTGTGAGATAAACCATCTTGGTAACAAAAAAACTTACTGTCTAACTACTGAAAATAAAATGTGGATAAGAACTCTTCATTCTACCTGTTTAACGACCTTACTCTTTCTGTCGTTAGTAAATGTGAGAAAGAAAAATTGGAAAAAAGCCCATTACAAGGAACAAACATTATCATTAGTACAAAAAGGCATAACATTAAAATCCTATGACATAGAAATAATTTAATGACCTTCATAAAACAAGGCATTCTTCCCCTCTCCCCCCTACCAGTCCCAAAAACAAAATCCTGATTAAACAGAACTCAAAACTTCCCTTCGGTGGCAGTGGAAGCCTTTTTTTAATTTTGTTTTTGAAGTTAAACCAGAAATGACCTGGAGTGAAAAAGGCGTACGTCCCTCTAACTATAGACACAAAGGCTCAGAACAGACAGCAATTTTGACATTTTTAGTCAGAAATCCTTCCCTGAAAAAAATAATACACTTTAATGCCTACAGAGTGCAGGGTAAGTCAGCTTGCTGCATTCATGGCCATGTGTTACGATGACATTTTGTCTGCTAGGCAGTGTGATATCCCTGCAGAGGCACGAGTGCTGAGAACGCGCTGAGACTGTCCACATGCACTACTTTTGCTGCAGAGATGTTTACTTCTGTTATCATCAGTCCTGGCTGAGACCACTGGCCTTTCACACCGGCAAGTGCCTCTTGCTCTGTGCCTTGGAAAATGGCTGAGAAGAAATGGGGTAGGAATGGACTCCTGCAGTGGTCGTGTTGTGACGTGAACCATGTTGTCAGTTGCTATGAATTTGGCTCGTCTAAGTTACTACCACAGAAAAGGTCAACTGAACAAAGAGAGGCCGATGAACTGCATACATCCCATGTAAATCCTTTTTTTTTTTTTTCACATTTCAGTGAGATATAGGTGATATACATAAGACTGCCTGGCGAGCAGTATGACGTTCACCACAGTGGGCTCCATTGCCTGAAACCCAAGCAACTAACAGAAAGAAATAATGATGCCAAACAGTTACAGTCCCAGAAGGGAGAGTGGGACTTGTGATGAGGAGGGAGCCCAGGCTGTATCCATCAGGGATAATATCAGGGAGAAAAGAGACGCTCCCTTTCCCTTCCCTGCTCTGTGGTAAAATCTTGCTTGCAGAGTAGTCTTTCCCTTGGTGCAAGATTAAAGAGCTTTGCCCTAGACATACTGGTTACACACGAAAAAGTTTTGATTAAGATGAGAATAAAGAAAGAGTGAAACAGCATAGCATAGTATTCAGTCTTCCAGTAAATGCACGAGGACAGGGCGAGTTACTATCAGCCTCGACCGGAGCCTGGGCTCTCCATTGCACTGAATTCTGTTAGCTAACACCAGAAAGCATACAGGGTTCCTATTTACATAAATTAGCTAGCAGTTTGGTGTCAGAAAAGATGAGTAAGGCTTTGTTGAGGCTTCCCAGCCCATAATTCTGTTTTTATTTTGCATCAAAACTTTTCAACAATTTTTGGGGAAAAAAAAGTTAAAGAAGAAGAGAAGTAATTTACTCTCGCTTGCCATTTGCTTGCATCAAAACTCTGGGGCATTGCCTGCCTTTTGATTCAGCTGTTCCCTTGGCACGGGAATACACTTGAACAAATAGGAAATATAATGAGAAACATGCTTCTTCGTGGTATTTCCAATTGGAAATAGCACAAGGAAAAAATGCTTTATCACTTTATTCCCAAACAGAAATAATCTAAGAAAGCTTGTTCCTCACAACATTCCCTGATTGCTTAAATAGGTGGACTCATGTCCGGGGAGCCTTTCCGGTGGGCTTTGCTGGGGTGGGAAGTGATTCAGCTGCCCTGGTAGCTCACTGCTCCTCTGGAGAAGAAGGTGGTACACCCAAGAAACAACCTGAACTCACATCTAAGACAAATCATACAAAGTGAAATGAGCCTCATGACCCAAGGTCTCAGAGGGTCTACTTCAGAAAATTGTCATGATGCCAGCAGAAAAAGTATATTAGAGGCTAGAATTGAAGAGTCAGAGAGGCAGATTTCCTGCAGCCAGTGTGTCTAAAGCTATGAGTATTTTTGAAAATCAGGGTTGATTCTCTTCTTACACAAGCTTTATTCACTGTAACTATTGATCTGCTTGGCACAAGAGAAAAGCAACAGGTTTGTAGTATCTTAAGGAAAGGAAATTTCTCAAGTATCTACATTCAAGGTATGTGCCAATATAAACCATGAGAAAAATCATATCAACCATATTAATTATTGGAATTAAATTGATGAAAACAGCTTGAGAGTCACTCTAGTGTGGGAAGTAATCTGCTACCATCCCATTGACTTTGAAAAGGGGTTATTTTTGTTATACTACTGATATCGAGGAACTGGTTTAGGATACACATTTTTAAAAATATTGAAATATTTTTTGGCTTTATTTGTATCTATTTATTTGTATCACTTTGCCTTTCTCTTGTCACTGGACAAAGAGTCCAGATGAAAAGCACCTGGCAGTAAATTTTTTTGGGAGGTATTTGCATGCATACTGCTGGGCAAATCCATTGAATCTGTTTCCACTGTTATCCTAATGATCAAGTTTTTTTGTTCCCACCATTATTCTGAACCCCAACTTTCACTATCTCCCAATTGCCCTGGGGCATGGTGGAAATTAGGGAAATGCAGAGGAAGTTGAGGGCTTCTGTCTTGTTTGATTTGCCCTCATAGAACTTAGGGACAAACCCACTCTAGCTCCCTCCACTGCCACAGTGCAAAAGTAGTGAAGTTAGGCTCTATCAGACCTCCAGTGCATTGTCCTGGTAACATATCCCTTCCCTATGTCACAAGTTTTGTCTTTGTACCCTTACTAAAATGGGATTTTTTTTTATTAGTTAGTTTATTACATCATTTAATCTTTGTAATGCTGTGATCCAAAGGTATGTTTACCAAACTCTTTGCATGTATCTTAATTACTGCCTTCCAACTTCAGACATATTAAGTTGTCCTTTAACTCAGAAATTTCTAAAAGTCACATGAAGGTTTCTTGGACCCAACATTTAAAAACATCAAGTTACTGCGAAATCAAGGAGGCCTCAAATCTCCTAGTGAAATCATCCAAATGTCATCCTTATGTATTAAAAACACATAGAGTGTTCTATAACACAAGTATGTGACAAAACCTCTTTATTTAATCTTACTTACGGATTAAACAAATTTTGCAGCACTGATTTTGACCAAGAAATATGGGACAATAAACTGGGAGAATTATCTCCATGATATTAAGTGTGTTCGTGTTTGTCAAGTTTTCTGATAAATGATACGTATCATTTTATAAAAAGATCAAAATTAGAAATTACCTATTTAATTTCTTTTCTTTGTGTGAAAACATACATGAACTCCACAAAAATGTAAGCTGTAAGCTTCCCACCTTATGTTTACAAAACCGGTTTCTGTCCCATTGCATTGTCTATTTAAACATGGCCAGGGAGGCAAAATGCTGCAGGTGTTCTGGGTGGAAACTCCATGGCCAGCAGTGTCTGCTCTGCTGCAGCTGATTTGTATCATCAGACAACTCCAGAGGGGCTTTTTAGTGTGGGTGGTTGGCCAGTGAAGGATTTTTGTTATGGAATCGCTTTGCTGGAATGAGTTTGCATCAGTAGGTCCTGCATCACTCTGAATTTCATCACCACACTGGAGTACTAGAAAGAAGAGGGCACTTCAAGATTGCTTTAGGGCAGAGGGCTTCGGCAAAACAGAAAATGGAGTGAAATAAATGGAACTGGTATCTGTTCTGGCCAGTACTCATCAATGTAAGATCCCTGGGGATGCGTGTCAGTTGTACGTTAAGGGCTGTCCCTGTTGAACCTTTGGCACTGGGCAAGATGCCTCTGAGTCTGAAGTGTCGGAAGCCCTGTTCAGACACAGTGGGGAGAAAAACTGTGGTTTTTTATCTCATATTGCTAATGAGGTCCCGCCTTTCAAGCCTCTCAGATGCACTTGATTAACAAAATTTGCAGAAAAACTTCAAAAGAAACAGTTTGCATAAATGAAGCTCAATCTCTCAATATCCTGTGTTTGCAAACTTTGCAAACCAAAAGTTTCCTAAAGAATAGCCTTCTTGTAACTCGCACTGTGAGTATCAACCAGGCTCCTTAAACAATCTCAGCAGCCCCACCAGCAGGATGCCCAACCATACTGAATGATCTTCCAGAGCAAACAGATGTTTTAAGCTACTCAGATTTATTAGGTTTTGAAAAGCTTATTAGAAGAAACTAAATAAATGTTAAATTTTTACAATCTAGTATGTAATCATATACAAGTACATTACAATAAACTTGTCCCCCTCCACACCCAATTTCATCATTGGAATGGAAATTATGGCGCTAGCACTTAGGAGAGACAGTTGCATCTGCATGCACCAAGAGGAAGAGTTCACATAATGGTTTGTAAGGCATATCAAATTTATTCTGTGAGGTAGATAAAGGTCTTTTAAAGGTCTTACTCCACTTGTGGAATGAATTTCTTATCTTGTATAAATTCTGTGTAAAACATTTCTTTTTCCAGGATGTGGTTTGTTTTCTGAGAGGGGAGAGAGAAGCTAAATATTTCCACTCCTGTATAATAGAAAATCCTCTGATTTCAACAAGATCACACCCTGAGTGGTTAGTTAATATTGGAAACATAAAAAGGTACACTGTTTTGAAAGATCATTTCATTCCATCAAAGCTTTTCTAACCAGTAACCGAGTGAATAATTTTGCAATAAAAGAATAGCCAAAGAATAATGGCAATTTTTAGAGGAAAGTAAGTGTAATTTTGGGAAGCAAACTTGAAGTAAATATAAAAATGTTATAAATCATATTTTTAAAAAACACTCAGAAACTGCTTTGTGTTTGTTCATAATCACATTTCCTTTGCTGAAGAATTAAATGCTTTGAATTATATTTCATATAAGAAGCTTACGGAACACAGTGAAGGGCACATTTAATTTTTTCCAAGAAAAAGTGAAACAGATGATAGTCTGATAAAAGAGCATCAAACTTCTTCCAAGGACAGCTTAGGACATTAGAGGGATCCAGTAATACAAGCCCAAAACACCATGATGTCATTAAGAGGGTTTCCATTGGCTTCAGCAGGCTTCCGGATGGGCCCACGATGATTGATGAAACTGCTGACAGGGGAGGTTATTTCGCTGGAAGGCTTGCTGCTCTGTGCCATCACCTCTCTTCCCAAAGTGAGCTACATTCCCTCGCTTTGGGCAGTTCTGCTATGTGTGACCCCCTCTGTATGTGTCCACCAGGACAAGGGGTCTGGAAGGTGCTGAAGAAGCCATTCTCAAGTGGTGAGAATGCAGGGAACATCCCCTCTATTTTGCGGAAGAGCTGGACGTAACAAAAGCAATTGCTAGAAGGCAATTTGTTGATCGTGGTGTCAAATGAAGGCTGGCAATTATTTTTAAGTAATTAAATGAGGCAGTTGCACTTTTCACAACCATTAGAAGACAGATTCTGCTCTTACTTCGGTTTGTGAGAGGAGTCATATTTATTTTCTTCCTGCACGTTCAAGTCCTTCGAGTAGCTGTATATATATCATTCTATATTTCCCCTTTTTAAGACAGCAATGTCACTGTTCCACACTATTAAAAATGCCACATTCTACCGCAGGCCAACAAGTAAAATAATTCTTGCATATATTTTTCAACATTTTTAAAATTGCACTTGGAATATTTGGGAGATAAGGCCACAAAGTTATTGTTATCACTATTATTTTTGTTACTTATTCATATTTATGATGTTCTTTAGCAAAATGTTCCGGTTCAGTCTTCTCTCATTGAAAGACACAGCCACAAGTTGTTAGATCACTACTATATTTAGGAATGCACCTGGGTTTGTTATCGACACCGAACTATTAGCAGATGGCGAAGCAATTGGGTGATGACGTGGCCTTGGCAGCTCAGGACTTTATTGCCTTCCAACTGGACTATAACAACATGATCTATCTGGCATGAAAATTCCAGTCTTTAGGAAATTACAGTTAGTACAGAAAACAGCAATAGGCATTTTCATCAAAACGGGATGCTTTGTGTGGCAGCCTTGTCCTCTGATTAACATGCTGTTTATCCATTGAGTACTGCATAAAGCTAAGATTTCATGCATATCTGCCAGGCTTAATTTGAGGGCTGTAGATCCTGAAAGAGATTATCTATATTTCAGAATCTCAACCACTTTCAAATACTACTCTTCCCAGGTATAAGTAAGTGCTGTGTTACGAAAATAAGGCTTTTTTGTTTGGTGCAGAGTGATTTTTTTAGTGCTAGTCAAGACCATTTTAGATACTTCCAGTCCAGGTGAAAGACACAGTTTTTCAACCTTCACTAATAGACCTACACAGCACAAATGAGTTTCCCTGCGAGTCCTCCAGCATCCCTAAAAATGCAGAAGAAACCTCTTATGACAGTTCTTAGCAATGCTGCTTTAGGCATTATTGGACGGCTCACACAAATCTGAAGAGAACTGGGCACAACGGTTCTGTCCACAGACCCAGTTCAAACACCAGAAGCAGCGTTGCCACGTTAATTTGTTCTGCCTGGGCTAATCAGCCCTGCCGAAACATCCCTGTATTAGCCCGTACGGAGCACAGCACTGACACTGCTTTGTGTGCAGCAGGTCATTCAAAGCCAGGCTGGGTTTCTCTCGATTCCACCACCTTGTGCGATGCTGACATAGCCAGTGGTGCCTCCGCAGCAGTTTGGTGACTTCCCCCTTGCTCTTACCATATCCGTTCAAGGTAAAAAGAGATCATATGCAAATTAAAACACCAAAAAAACAAATGGATGACTTATCCCAAGTACACTGGCACACTCAAAATTCCCTAAACACGGCAAATTAGTAACAGTTACATTTGACTGGGACGCAAGTTTTCCATTTAATGAAAAATTCCACAGCTCCTCAATAATTTTCCATTCTAGAACAGTGTGTAGAGTAAGGAAAAGGGCTGTTATGAACAAAAATACTTTAATTTTCTAGGAAATAAAAATATTAAAAACTGCATAACTCACATGAAAAGGTTTTAGTTCACTCTTGATCTTTTGTACATTTGTAGTTACGATGAAGTAGGAAGTTATGACAAGAAGAAAGTCGAAGTTGTTCAGAAAACCTTGAAATCAGTTGTGCATAGTTGAAATATATCGTACATATTGTTGAAGCATCTGTATGCTTCTTCGAAGCAGTTTCTACCTAAGAACTTTGCAGTTTTCCCTTGGAAAAGGACTCTATCAAAAAATTCTCATCTTGATCTAGCAACAAGTTTCCACTGCTTCTCTATCTAAACAAGTACATAGGAGTACACTTGCACTGTGAGTGATCTGACTGGATGATAGACTCACCTCCTGTGTAATTTTTACAAAATCTGTTTACTAGACTGATTAAATTATTACCTTTTCTAATTTTTTTCCTCTCAATCCTCACTTGGAACTACAGTTCCTCATTGGAACTGCCAAAGCAGGAGGTGAAGCTAATTTATGGCTTGCTTCATTCTTGAGTCTTGCCAATTCCCTCAGCTGTGAATTTTTCCTGTCTTCATGGGAAGTTTAAAGTTGTGGTTATTTCCTTTATTATGGCTTAGCTTAGATTTATAAGAATGTGCAGAATTTCCCATGATTCCCTAGAAATCATATCCTTTTTTTGCCTAATTTCCTCTGCCTTTTCCATTTATTTATCAGTATGAGATTAGTCTGATTTCTGTAGTTATTGCTAGGTGGTTGCTCTTGCCTTGGCATGATTAGGAAAAATTGCTTCACCGTTATTCTTTTGACCTGATGAAGTTTTTTAAACCAGAATTAAATGTATGGAAGACTGCTGATAATCTGATCTCCCACTTACTGAATAGTTTGGTGTGCTTCTCTTTAAGTCACTGTGCTAGAAGGCAAATTTAGGCAGCCCGTAACCCCCCTCACTCCTGATGTGGTGAACTGGATGGGGAACAGATGACCCAGGATAAAAATAACCTAGCAAAAAGGAAAAAAGGTGTGTGAGGTTTTATTTCTGTTTGTTTGTTTGTTTGTGTTTGCTGGTTTTTTTTTTTAATGTGGATCACTTTTGTGATATATTCCAACAAGTGTTTTCTCGTTCCTTCCCCACACCCTCAGGGCAGTCCTTGCTGGCCAGCTTGCCTTGATACCTCCTGACCCATCTCATCACATATGACCGCTGTGTGCCAGAGCCCAGTTGGGACATGGGGATGTGATATTCAGTTTCCTTGTGTCAAATGAGGAGTTTGGTATTTAACTCTGGGATGCGTGATATTCTCCACATCCAGTTAGGGTAGAGGAGATGTGAATATGGGGGAACAAATAGGAAATGTTAATTCACTCCCTAATATGAAATATCAAATAAGGGGCTGCTCAAGACGGTGTCTTTGTTCACAAATAAGGAGTTTTTGTATGGCTGGGATTCACATGCCAGATGTGCATATAGTAATTTTGTAACCAGGTCAGCCTTTCAGTTATGAGTGACCAACATGTTCAATTCTTTGGAAAAATAGTCTTTTGTACAATAGCCTGGTTGTTAGTGCAGCCACCTAAGAGGTGGGTAACCTGAGATGAATTCTCTGTTTCAAGGCAGCTAAACCCACAACTCTTGCAAACCACAGTATAAACTTCAGAGAAGATTCTTGAACCCAAATGGCCTTGAAGTTCAGACAGTAACCTAACTGCTATACTCCAGCTGAGGATGGCAGTGGTCTTGAATCTAGCAGAATTCCTCATACTTAATGATTGTTTCTTGAATAAAAGTGTGGGTATCTGCACACTCTCAGATCTGGTACCGGTTAGGTCAAAACGTTTTGGAAATCATTCTCTTAATGCCTGAATTTGCTCAAATTGTGGTTTTGAGCATCTAAGTGCTATTTTGGAGCTCATCTGGCTTCACCAGTGGAAATCGAGATTTCACCACTAGGCAAAATTACATAATTCTTTTGGTACTTCATAATGTTCTTCTTTTTATCAGCCTGGGCTCCTGTATCATCTCGGAGAGTCCTGATAGTAGCCCCAGAGCAAAACCATAGAGCTCGTCATCAGTTGAACTTCCACAGTTGATTTTGCTGTCGATAATGAAGAATTTACTGAAAGCTTGTCTGCTTTCAGTATATCCACTACTCATGGCACTCAGACAATGAAAACCTGCATTGCTATGCTATTTTGTTGTATGTCAAGTGATTTGGGGCAGCTATTCCGTAACTGCCTATTGAACCGTTTCATTTGAACTTACATCTGAGTCAGAAAGTCCATATGCAATCTGCAGCTATCATTACCGGTCCTGGAAGACTAAATTTTTTTTAGATGTCCAAACATTTGGGCACTAAATGCTTTACTGTGAGTTCTATAGAGCGTAGAGCTCACAGGAAACAGTTTGATCACACAGGCTGACCTGTTTAAAGAAGGCTGATGGACTTTTCTGAAATAAAACCTGTTTGAAATACAGCAAATCCTTAAAAAAATGCGACATTATTGAAAAATTCCTCAAAGAATCCGTAGAAGTCATTGGTACATTGTTCTAGTGGCTCATTACCCTCACTGTCAAAAAAATGCACCTAATTTTTAGCCTAATTTTATCATGCTTCAATTTCCAGCTATTGGATCTTATTACACTTTTGTTAGCTCGATTGAAGAGCCATCTTATCATGAAATTTCTGTTTCCCATGTAGGTATTTAAGGCCTGTGATTAAGTTATCTCTTGATAAATTAAGTAGACCAAGTCTTTTGAATCTTGCACATTTTTCAGTCTCATTTTCCAGGCTTTTCCCTAAAACCTCTATAACATTTCAATGGATTTCCTTAATTTTAGAAAGGAAACTGGACAAATATTTAAATAGTTATGATATATCAAAAAAACCCTAACTTCTTTTCTTCTACTTCTTAAGTTGCAACATATGTAAATGAGTATTTTATTAACCCTGTAAAAGAAAATATAGCAACCCGAGAGCTCCAGGATGCAGATCCAATATGAGACCAATCTTCATAATCTTCTTTTCTCTTGGAGAGGTTGCTCATTCTCTAAGTATGATCTGCATTTTTCTTGTGTGTATGACTTCCTCTTTAGCCATTTCCAAACGTACTTTTTATTTATCTGAACAATTAAGCAATTTTGCTTGTTATTTTGTACCAGTGACCTACCCTATGCAACGTTTACCATTCTTTAGGCTTTAATATTATTATTTTTTGAACATCTAGGCCTTTGCTTGTAGCTTCAGAAAGTCTCAGGACACTGTGGAGATAAGTCAAATATCTTATTCAAACTTGCATCTATTAAAATTATTAGTGTTCTCAACAAAACTTATAAGTACATCAAATCAGTTTGCCAAGATCTGTTTTCCACAAATATTTGTTGATTAGCACTTACTGTAGTTTAATATTGTTTAATTTTATTGCACTAATTCCATGTCTGCTGTTCCATGAATTGGTACAATGTGGAGACTCTTCCCCTACCTCCTGAGAATGGGTTGCCTCTTATAGGTCATTCAATGTACAGCTAAAGCCAGTTTTCTGATTTATAAGTTTCTTGTAATCTACTAATTTTTTTTTACTTCTGTTTTACCCAGTCGTAGGCAAGTAAGTGGAAGGCATAGGCAGTGTAAGTGCCTTACACTACGCAGGCAGTGTAAGTGGACAATGGGAAGAAAGGGCTTCCCAGCCCCATGTCTTCAGCAATGGCACGTGATACAGGCAGCCACCCCACACCTACCAGTGCTAATGGGATGCTGAACTCCTGCTAGGTAGGCCTGTTGATGACTGCTGATCTCATCTCAGTAGCATGGACCAGACCCGTGTCTCTCCCTATTTACAGTCTCTATGTTGGTCAGCAGCCTTGAACAGAATCTCTCTATTTTCCTCACAGAAGTTCAATTGGGAAAGACCTGCTATGAAGTCCTCAGTCAATTACTTCAGAACATTTGTCATCTTGCTTCTTGTATCCCAGATGAAGAAGGGAAAGTTGTGGAGATCCTGGAATTAAAAAAACCTGCTTTCTAGGCTGGTTTTTAAGCTCACTCTAATGTCTTCTACCATGTAGACAGCTTCTGCAAGACTGAAGGAATATTGCAGATTAGTGCCTTTTCTTTCCTATAAACTTCTTCCCCTCTGATTTTGGATGAGCATTTCACCTTTCTGTGTATTTTTGGGTTTGCTCTACAGCCATCCAATGGTGGTCTTGATCGCAAAGAAAGTGAAGGGTATAGTTCAGGTAACTTCCATTTTCTTTCAAATATCTTGGCTTTTCTTTTTCAACTCAGTGGATAAAATGAGTTCTTTTCCTCATGGGTTTTTTGAGCCAAATCTTCCAACTAGAGACTGTACCTGGCACAAACCATCCCTGCACTTTTTATGTCCTTGTGGTCTGGTTTATCAACTCGCTAGAAAGAATTCTGTTTCAGTGAGTGATTCTCATTTGATCATGGATCTTATTCTGTCCCATCTCAGGCTATTTTCTGAAGGCATATTTGCCATGGACTGAGGAATATTAGACTGTGGCATGACATAAAAATAGAGATTGAATGGTATTACAGAACATTACTTCTTGTGTAGATTATTACAGAAAGGTGTAGAGATTTAGTTGAAGGACTCCTATTAGTAGCAGTAAAAGCCTCATGGCTAAATGCTTGTGCAAGGATTAGGAAGTCTGTAGAATTTTATAATTTATTGAAGGGGCTGTTATGCAGTATTACACAGCAAAGCCCTTTTTTTCTACAGAATTGACATAACATAGGCAGCATTAGAGGAAATTGCCTCCCTTTTTCCCAATAGAGGGTATCCATGATGTTCTGCAGTGACCAGGGAGAGAGAGGAGACAGGAGAATTCACCTCTTATCATCCAAGGCCAGCTAAAAGTGGAGAGAATATAAACATGGAGAAGCTTCCCCTGGCAGGTCTCTTACACTCTCTTTTCTTCAGCAGTGCAAAGTATGAAAGCTGAGCAGAATGAACATAAAGGTAATGAGGTTCTTCCACTTCTCTGAATAAAGGGAAGGTGCACTGTAGCCTCAAAGTGAGATCCTACCCCTACAAGGGGTCTGGGACTCATGGGAGCTGGTCCAAAAGGAAGGTCCTGAGATGCCACTCCATTGGGCTAAAAGCAATTTTCAGTAAAGAATGAGAGCAAATGCTCATCCTCCATGTAAATCTCCACATCCAACTCAGACATTTCTTCAGGAACCACAGTTGAAGGGGATAAGGAGAGGCTGGAGGCAGAGAGAGAGAAGCTGATCATCCTCTGTTTGTGTCAAGGTAGTTCAGAGAAGTGATTTTGGTGAAGAAGAAGCTCAAGATCCTGTGAACTGTGAAAGAAAGATGGGAAAATCTGTGTCTTGGCAAAAGAAGCAGAAAGGAAGATCAGTGGGGTTTGTGAAGTGTGTGGCATGGGAAGGAACACAAAAGAATAGCACTCATTTTCAGGTAGCACAGGGGGCAGTGAAGGGAAATGAGCCAAGAGCTGTTGGTATGGGTAGTGAAGATGGGTTCGGTGTGAATGAAGAACTCTAACAGTGAAGATACAGGATTGAGTTTAATTAGGAAAGTAAACCTGAACACTATGTAGGTGAGGAGAAGGTATAATAGCGAACCTCCTCATCTGTTTTGTGCTTACAAGTCCTTTGATTCTTTCACTGGGACAAACAGCAGTGGCAACTAGTTGCCACAAAGGTGTTCAAAAGGGCACACATTAAAACCAAACCAAAACAGTAATTTAAGAATTCATACCACAAATTAATCTTAAAGAGATACTGTTTTGTTCTGTGATTAGGCAAAAGATTTGTGCTGAAAGCCAGAATAAGCATGCCAGCATCTACGTCAGAAGAAATACATAAAAATTACCTTTGAGTAATAATTGCTTTACTTAAATTGTATTTACAGGGTATTACTTCGCCCCAGTTCTAACTGAGCCTTATAATTTAATTAAATATGAAATTATTTTAATGTTACATTCCCAAATTTGAGGAAAGTATTGGGGAAATTTATCAGAAACCAGAAAAGAAAAGTAAAAAGCAATGAAGATGCAAACATAAAAAGAGAAATTAAAATGTGATATAAAATCTCATTTTGTCTAATACTGATTCCATTCATTCACAAAGGATGAAGTTTAAGGTGTTGCTAATAAAATCAGCATTTTAAAAGCTGCAAAATAATGTAGCATTGCAAAACTGTAACATATTACTAAGTTTTTAAAAAATCATTGGGTACACTTAGAAAATACCGCATCTTTTCCTTTTGTTTCTCTTCACAAAAATGGCTGCCGTTCATATGTCAACAGAAATACTGAAGAGTAACTCAAGCTTTTAGTCTGTAGCTCTGACAACATCTCACTTTGCTTGCAACAGTAGCTGCAGCATAAGGAGCAGTAGTTTACTTCATCAAAAGCTATATGATTAAATGAGGCTTTAAAATACAGAAATCACTACCAACTCTGCTACCCATCATAATATGTCATTCTCTGATTGGACTTTGAAATAGCTTGAAACTCTTTTCTTTTTTTATTAATATAAAGTTTCTGCTGAAGTCAACTGCATGGGTAAAACATGTTATTACAGCTTTTGTGAACATAAACTCTGCTTGAAAACATATATATTTTAATTTGACGTCTGATTTCTGTGGATTTCCCTCACTTGGGTTGTGCCAGCCCATGGAACCGACTGAAGTAACTAGAATTTGGCCGTATGTTTGGCCTTACACAAAACTGAAAAACATACCACAAAGAACTGTGGTTTTAAGTCTGCACAGTTATGCCACATTCTCACCTTTATGAGGCATGGCTTGCAGCCATGCAGAATAAAGAATGTGTGGAGATCAGGAACCCATGGAAAAATACCTCTAAACCTATAGATCTGGGGCCAGTTGAGCATAAACATTGACATTTTAATCTGAAACATTTTACTGAAGCAGATTTCAAGTACAGTGAATAACATAATGGCTGAAAGGTTCTGCTTGATGCCAAATGCTGTTGTTTTCAACAGCAGTGACAAAATAAAAAGTGCAGGCAGTTACCTTCTTCCCTCCCTCCTTTCAAAAGTGCAGGCAGTTACCTTCTTCCCTCCCTCCTTTCCTTTTGCACTTTTTCAGTTGTTTCCTTCTTTTTCTCACTTCTTTTCATTTTGACAGTGGAAAAGCAGAGTAAAGGTTGAAACAGCAAAATAAATAAAATATAATAAAAAATAAATAATATATGTGAGAAACACCCAGTTGTTGAACTCTTCTGATCTGTGGCCTTACAACAACGCCATTGAAATCACTTGGAATCTGCAGAGGAGCTGAAAGTGCGTTAATCAGTAATAATTCCGATGTCAGTATCTTGCTTTGCAGTGGCACTTGCTGCACACAGATCACTTTTCTCCGGCTTCTGTCTGCGCTGCCCCAGTACGTGCTCCTCTCCCAGTCACCTAGCACCTCTGCGCTAGTAGGTGCAGGACTCCTGCGTGTGCAGGTGTTACACGTTAGACAGACCCTTTTTCCAACAGTCTGTCTTTCTTTTTTCTCCCCTCACCTGAACCCATAGTCATAGCATTAACATAATGACTACTTTTGTGCAGTGGGATGCGAAGGAATTTCAGGGACTGGAGTTACTTCTCGACAAGCCAGGAAAGATTTTTTTAAACACTTGTATTTATTTCCCATAGCAGTGAATCATCTTTGTGGTAAGGGTAATGTCATACGGTGCCATGAATTATGTCTCAAAATGCATACGAATGCATGTCTTGAGTGGAAGGCCTGTTCGGTTATTAGCATTTCATCAGAGCAGAACTTTGAATGAAGGAAAATCTGCATGAACATGGTTTCCAGCATTGGCCTAGCTCGATAAGTAATGAATAGCTGAACAGAAGGAAATGGTGTTGATGCTTCAGAACAATTAGGGTCTAGTAAATGTGAAAAAAAAACAACTTCAACTCTATTGACTTTGAAAAAGGTTGCACCCACTGGCCAACATGTCATTGCACCAAAGAGGGGAAAACCCCAGTCGTCCCTTATCTCTTCCTTCTTCTGGGCGTGAGTTCCAGAGGGTCCCCTCCTGCCCAACAGCCTTGATGTGAAGCTTAGCCAGACTTATTACTCTCTGGTTGGCATCCCTTCCAAGGCTTCCAGTCATTTCATGGCCTAAGCAGGCAGGGCAGCTTTTGTAATCCACTTGGAGGAATGCTGTCATCCTTGGGGATCGCGTTTCACCTTCCCCAGAGTGGAGGGATGCCCAGCAGGAATCACGCCGGGCAGGTCTCCAGAGTCTAAGAAACTCTGCCCTTAACGTAATAAGGGAGAGCTTCTAACGCCAAGAGGATGCTACTGGGCTTCCTGAGGCTGAGCCATTCTCCCACTCGCTGTCCTGTATTTTGGAAACAATGGCAATAACCGGTGCTGCTTACCATGTTTCCAGATAAGTGTTCCAGGAAGAAGTTTCTTTCTGTGTTCCGACGCATGATTAAAGACATGCTTTGAGCTAGCAGGGCACGCACCAGCTTTTCTCCATCCAGCAATAGCAAAATATTCTCAGCTCCTTGGAGTTTCTTATCCCCTAGTTGTTTATAATAATGTCCCTAACACTATTACATTGTGTTTTTCTAGCTCCTAAACATGGATATAAAAGGCACGGTGAGCAGAATCGTCTCTCTATTGACGTCATCAGGGGATGCAATAACATTCACCACAACTGAATTTTATCCAAACTCTATGCTAAAAATGACTGTATAAATATTTGCTTTTTTAGCACAGTAAATATGTGTCAGTCTGAGTCTCTGCAGGAGGTGAAAAAGTTATTTCATATTTGGTTTTCTACTTAGGTGCCACAAGCGTGCTCTTCAACAATGTAGGCTATCTGCCTAAACAGTGGGAGTTACTTTTTGAATTGAAAGAGTACAAAAATGAATTGTCTTCTTTGCTCGCCTTTCTTGTCATTTAAAAATTATCCAAGGCTACATTCAAGTTTGATACATTCCTATGTCTCACTGCAGTTCTGAATGAATGTTTATGGCTAAGTTATACATCCCTGGATAACAGATTTGGAATGGAAATATTGACCTAATGGTGCAAACTGTGTTTCTGTGATGTAGCACAAATTAATGCTCCTGTCTTTTCATATTTTTTTTTAAATTTGTTAAAAGCTATATCCCAATTTATTAAACTTTGAGCAACACAATCTTCCAAATGGAAAGTATTTGCAAAACATTTTGCCATTTTCACAGTGGCTAAATCTTGCTCTTTTGAGAATCTTTTGTGTAAGTATGAAGTTCTTTCAGATTTCCAAGTCATATAGGAAGGGCTAGCAGGCAAGTAAGAATGCCTCTGCATGAAACATTTAAATTTTTTTGAAACTTTTTTCACTCCCCATGAAAATAAAATTGTTTCCCATTAAAAAAAAAAGAGAGTGCAGCACAGGCTAGGCAATGGTGGTTAGGGCACCTATCTCAAATGTGACGGATCAAAGTTCAGCTTCCACCTGATCAGACGGTGCCCTGCTCCGCCTACCGCAGGGTGTTAAGATGAAAAGCTCTTTCTGTTTCAGTCCTGAAACCCCCCTGAGATGATTTCCTAGAGAAAGTTTTGACAAACAAATTAATTTTTGTGAAAACCTTTGGAGTCAACAGCAAAAATTTCATTGTAAGAAATCCCAGTATATAGGAGCTGTACTTAGCTTAGCCTCTTTGTTAGCTGTCCTTGATCCTGGAGAAGTCTACCTGAAAGATCTGGAAGTAATGTCCTTATTACTATGCTGTAGTCACATTTTAATACATTTCCACCTCCTTATTTCTCACCTATCTTCCTTTTTTCCAAATACTTTCCAAATTTTGTATTGGAAACACAAAATACGACTCCTACAAAACCCTTTAACTCCAGGAACATCATCCACCACGTCAGTTGTGGCCCCAGCTCAGCATTCCAGCTCCAGACAGCAAAAGACCAAAGTAATTCCTACTCTTAAATGCTTTGTCGTATTGGGGGCCTTTGAGTCTGACCCTGCAACCCTTATACATACAAGTAGTCCTTGTTGTCCTTATGTAAGTAAGAGTTAACTGCTCGTGTGTGTAAAGGTTGCAAGGTGAGTCCCTTTGAATATCATTATCCCAAGTATAATAACTGTTTTGCTGAAACTCTTGGGTTATCTTTTAAAAACCAACCCACATTACTCAATGGAGAATTCTGGAGGAAAAAAAAAAAGCATTAATGTTGCATTTTGAAAGCAGGCAAAGGTCATATGAATGTTGCCCAAGATTTTTGATGGAGTAATGTACTTTGGAGTAAGTTGCTGTGATTCTTTGGCAGAACACTGTTTATTGTTCAAGTGAAATTTTTCACAGTTAATAAGATGGTCAGTTGCAGGTATTGAAAATATTTGCCCTGCCAAATACCACAAGAGCGAAAACCCTCAAGCTGGTTGAATAATGAAACAGAAATCATTCCAGCAAACTGTTTGACAGCTGGTGGATAAATTCCCAGAATATTATTTGACTAAAAATAAAACTGTTTTATTGATTAAAAAGCAAACAAACAGAAACTTACTATGAACTATTTTCTGAAGAAAATTGCCAAAATATTTTGATTATGTTATTTGCAAGGAGCTGTTTGACTAGCACTTAATTGGAGCAAAACTGTTTGTTGGTTGTTCTTTTTTTTAAAGAAGATGCCATAGTTTATGCAGATATTTCTCTTCATACATGGCCTACTTTCCATTGGCCATATAACACCATTAGTTTTTAAGCAGATTCTCCAGTGATGTCAATGGAAAATTCTGCTTAGAAAGCTCTGGTTAATTTTTACTGCTTTACAAGCAGAGAGAGTATATGAATCACAGTGCTAAAATTGCACTTAGATAATAAAGACCAAAAATTTTGCATGAGTACATAATGATTCAGGAACAAATGGTGCTTTCAGGAACATCAGCCTAGTATGGACAAACACTGTTAGTGTGGCTGAAGATACAACACAGCTTTGCTGCAACTGTTTACCAATGATCTTCACATATCCTAACCCCATGCCATGTTCTTTAAGGTGGAAAAATGCTTTTCTGATATTGGAGCCTCTGGACTCTGCCTTCTTCCAACAATCTGAACTACACCTTTGCCCTAAATGACTAAAGACACACAGACACGTCCAGTGAAATCCCATGTAAAAATCGTGTTCAAATTCTGTATTCAATTACGCACGAAAATACACAGATGTCTTCATTGTTTCTGTGAATTTCAGAGCATGAACATGACAATAAATAATTCTCTTCTTATCATGGAACGTGAATAGGTATCTCAGAGAACCTAAATCCAAATCTGATTTAAATTTGGAAGAACTTAGCAACAACAGCAGCAGAAGTCTTGTAAAGTAAAATATACCCAGCTAGCACTGAATAATGCATTACCCCAACAACCAATCCTCTGTTTCCAGTGAAATCAGCAACTGGACTCTTATACAAAGCTTGAACACACTGTTTACATCCTGAGGAGGAAAAAAGGAGAAGACATTTAGTATATACTACTTCCAGAGATAAACTATCTATACTTTGAAATACTATGGGGTTTTTTTTTTAAATTAACCTGTTCCCCTCAAAAAAAAAACGTATAAAGAGGGAAAAATATTAACTACAGTGTGGTTAAAATTCAGATCAGTGCTCTACGCTTTAGTCCTGTTGCGTTCAGCCTATTTTGACACTGACTGTGGGGAAGATGCTCAGGACTTGCGAGTGTACCCACCCACTTCCAGCCACAATTGCAAGTACTGTACTGAGGACTGCTAAATTTGCAGCCAGGTTAATTGTGTACAGCATCTGGGAAGCCTCAGCTGATTCCTACAGAGACGCTGATGTTTGTTCACGGTGCTGGGAAATCAAGTCATTGAAACAGAAGGAAAAATCAGGGGCAAACCCCGCTGGTTTCACCCAAGTGAGTAGCCCCGGTGATAAAAGGCTCAGGAAAGGATGCCGGGGCTCGCACAAAGTTTTATCTTAAGAAGCTTTGTGGTGATCTTATTCCTCAGATCCCCCTCTGAGAGAGCGACAGGACCCGAAGAAGAGCTCTCCCGCGGGTGCTGCTGGCCCCTCCGCGGAGAGGCTTTGCCCGCCGGGCCCCCCCGGCCCCCCGCAGGCAGACCCGCATCCCGCCTCGCCGGCTTCTCCCGAAGCCCGGGGGAGGCGGGGGGGCGGATGGAATCCGTGCGCAGGAGGAGGGTGCGGGATGGCCGCGGGGACCTCCCCGGGTTGTCGCCTTCGTTGGCGAGAGGGCAGAGAGGGGCGTTTGCCCCTTCGGGCTGCTGGAAGCGTGTCGCGTCCGTGCCTCCCGCTCCCGTCCCTTGCGGGTACCCGGTAACGGCTCAACCGGCCGCACACAGGGTTAACAACATCCCCGCTCGGACAGCATATATTTAATATGCCAGCATATTTGATGTTCATTGACAGAGCAACAATAGGAATGATCTTGCTTTATGTACCAGTTACAAGGTTTAATATCATTATATTGCATGCAATATTAGTTTTTATTAGTCGCCATTAACAAGATGTTTTCTACTTGGATTCTCATTTACTTGTTCAATGCAAAAATTATCTTTGTAAAAGGGAAAAACACATCTCCAAGTGTCAGCTATATTAAATTAAAGAACTGTTTACCCTTCCTAAGGAAAGCATATGTATCTAAATAGGCATCTTTTACCGTTTGCATAGTAGATTGGAAATTAGCATTTTTGTTCATTTTCCCATGTATGCACAGCGCCTGGAAGAGTAATACTCCATGCATATCAGATCAGCCAGCCTACAATTTTTGTGCAATATATTATTTGGCAATCTAAAATTTGTAATTTGCATGAAATTGCTTAATTAAAATACAGTCACTCAGGGTATTAATTTCTCTGTCTGGCAGTTCAACGTACTAAAGGCGGGCTACAGAAAATGTGAAATCCTGTCAGATGTAACAGTAAAATATTAACAAAAAAAAAAAAAATCCACTTCTGGCAACAAAGTGACAGAGTGATAATGCTTTTGCCCTGATTCCGGGTTCAAATACGAGCTTGGGTTGACATTGAAACCGGCGAGGAAATTTACAATAGCAACTCTGGCTTTTTGCCAATAAATCTGCATCACGGACCTTTCCTGGCGAAACCCTTTTCCCTCTCCCCACCCCCTTTACATTTTTCCCTAGTAGCTAAGACGAAGAAGAAAAAAAAAAAAAAAAAAAAAAAAAAAAAAATCCCTTTTCTGAAACCCAAGTCCCTTACTATTTTCGGCAGCTTGCTTTTGAAATCAGCAACCCTACTGATAAAATGATCCAATCAGTCCTTCCCAGTTGTCAAGACAACAGTTCATAATTGTACCAGCTCTTTTCATTGCAGCTAGACATTTCATAAATAGATAATTCTCTAATTGATCCCGCCAATCCTACTTTGCATACCCTGCCAAACTAGGTAAGCCCGGTTTCTATTCTAGTACGGCAGCAACTTTCCGCAAAGACATGCAAATGAGCTTTATTTACCGCTTGCGAGAGGGGACGGAGGAAAAAAAAAAACACAATAAAGAAGGAGGAGGAGGTGGGGGGTGCGACTTTAATTCTGAATAAACCCGGACTTTGGAGGGGGGGGAGAGATTCTGTGCCGCCAGCTCCCACGTGTGTGCGGCATGTTCTGAGCGCCGGGAGAAGCGGCTCAGGACGGGTTTCGTTCCGAGCGGCGCGGCTCGGCCGCGGCCCGGCGCGTAGCGGCGCGGAGCAGCGCGGAGCGGAGGG
>VYZM01009443.1:48704-56204 GCA_013398915.1 Dromas ardeola | reverse complement strand
GCAAGCTTAGGCTTTGATTTCCATAATTGCATACATAAAACTACATTCATGCAACGTGTATGAACAACTGCTACTATAATTGCACACACCGGCAGATTACCTACCCACTTCTTTGTTCCTGCAGTTTCTGCATATATTTGGCAGTTATGGTCATTGGGTAGGCAGTTTTAGAAATGTGGCACGTGTTGCAATTATTCGAGCAGTAAGTCCTGCTATTGAAGAACCAGAAGCATAACCTCATCCAGGAAAATCAAAAGAAAAGTACTTTTTTTTCTGATTCTCGTAAGTAGTTAATTGCAGAACATGGAGGACCATATATTGAAGCTGACTCCATACTTCATATGTGTTCCAGGACGGATCTCCAAACTAAAGACAGAAAGGAGAATCTCAAGGGTATCTGAAGGGAAAAAAAAAAAATTCTGTACCCAATATATTGTACGTCTAGTCCATTTGATACACTTTAAGTTCCTTATTTTAAATTTTAGGGACTTATTGCCAATCTTCTCAAACTTCCTCTGCTTTCTTCCAAGAGTTCTGGAAAATTTACTACAGACATAGGCCTAAACAGAGGTCATTGTCCCTCATGAACTGGCTGAAAGTAGTCCTTTCCACAGGCACCCTGTCTGCTTGCAGAAGCTCCTTTTGTTCTGATGAAGTTCTGTTGCTCCAGGGTCTTTGTCCATGTGAGGTCTACAGCTGAGAACCAAGCCATTTGTCACAGTAAGATGCTTCTAGGTCCCTCCTGAGTGCGTATCCTAAAGCTCTGAATATGTGTGTAGATGCAGGAATCAATGTAACCCACTTCAAATTGTAACATAGATCATAGCGCATGAGCCTCTATATATAGCTCAAGCAGTTCACTGAATTGGTAGGTTACTATAAATGACAGGGATTCCTTATCTGAAAAAACAGTCTTGCATTCTGTTACAAGGGTTATCAGGCAAAACAAAAGTAGTCACTTAGCTCTAGTAATCTCATCTATCAATTTTTCAAATTATGACCAACAAATTTTGGTTCTGGCATACGCACATGCACATGCACACACACTATCATATTAGTGTTCTGTTGTTAACACATCTTTCAATATCTGCATTTTATCATATTAATTAGCTGTTGTTCTCACTTCATCACAAAATTGCCATTAACACAGATGGGATTTTTGCATAGAGACCAAGGACCAGATATCGACATGTCTTTTAACTACTGCACCATTCCAGAAAGAACTACATACATTTCCAAAACATATGTCTTGGTAAAATAAATGTGTAGAAAATGTGACTACCTAACAGTAATATAATGTTAAATACAGTGTAAATTATAAAAATATGTAAATAAGAAGAGTGTATGCTATTTTGGTTTACTGCGGCTGCTAAGCATTAAGTACTTCTCCTTATTTATTACAGATTTCTGAAAATCCCAGTCTATAGTAAGCTCTTAAAATAAAACCACAAACACCACAGACACTTAAAAGATGATCAGAAAATTGTGCAGGATAGCTCTAGAGGAAACTTTTGAGAAAAAAAGTCTGATAATAAACATGAAGATTAGCAAACAGATTTCATTATTGTCATTATTATTAGCAGTTCAAAGGTTAAGGTGTGGAAGCAAGGTTTTACAGAAGTGTCTCTGTAGTGGAGAAGCTCTACATTATCTACTTTATTTTTGACAAGTATGATCTAGAAAATAAAGATGCAAGGAATGACAACTGAGAGCTCTGGTACTTAGAATCTTGGATTCTAGGAATCTAAGGAATCTTGGATTCTAAGGATAATCTCAGGATAGAGTATCCTGAGACGTAAGGGACCCATGAGGACCACTGAGTCCAACTCCTGCCTCCACATGGGGCAGCCTAAAAGTTAAACCATATAAAAAAAAAAGTTAAACCATGAAGTCGAGTGTTGTTCAAACACTTCTTGAACACCAAGCGGCTTGGGACCAGGACCACTTCCCTTGAGAGCTTGTTCCAGTGAAGAACTTTTTCCTTATATCCAATCTGAATTTCCCTTGATGCAGCTTTAAGCCATTCCCTCACCAGAGACCAGAAAGAAGAGATTGACACCTCCCTCTCCACTCCCTGTCATGAGGAAGTTGCAGACAGCAATGAGGTCACCCTCCTCTTCTCTAAGCTGAATAAATGAAGCATCCTCAGCTGCTTCTCATAAGTCATGCTCTCTAGTCCTTTCACCATCTTTGTTGCCATCCTTTGGACACATTATAATATTTTTATATCTGTCATATATTGCGGAGCCCAAAACTGCACACGGTACCCGAGGTGAGGCTGCACCAGCGCTGAGCGTAGTGGGACGATCTCTTCTTTCAACTGGTTAGCTATACTGTGCTTAGCACGTCCCAGGATACCACAGGCCCTTTTAGCCTCCAGGGCACATTGTTGACCCATATTGAGCTTACCATCAACCACACAGTTGCCAGTGTGATTTTAGGCACTTAAATACTTTGCTTTGTCTGGCTGTAAGAACTGAACCTAGGACACGGAGAGAGTGCTGGGCCTTGCCCTCAGTCTCTCCCTGCTGCCTTTCACTGTCCAATTTGGGTCAGGACCAGAGGAAAAAGGTTAAGACAGTAGAAATGAGGGACAATCTTGATAGTGAAGGTACTGCTATAAGTATAACTTAAGTATAACTTCTGGAAGAGAACAAAACTCATTGGGTTGTCTTGCAGCTTGACTCTTAATGCGTTAACCCTCATCCCTGTGTGAAGTGCTGTCAGCCCATTGCCCTGGACTGAAAGCAAGCACCTACTGTTTGCGTATTATTTTTGTATTGGTTACTTATCAGGCATTTTTAGTTCTAAAATGTAAAAAGTGAAGGCATGGTAATATATCATGCTGTTTAAACACAAATGTTTGACTCTTTCATGGATAGCTCATAGGCTAATAGTCACATTCCCCTGTAATAAGAACTGCTTATGCAAGTAAGGGGCGGGGAGTTGGATTGTCATCAACATCTGTAAATTGTGTGAAACTGTGAATGTCACTGTCCCATATTTCCATTTGTAAAGTGACTTTGCCTGGACCATTTGTAGAAGGATGTTCTTTCAGAGATAAGGGTCTAATGACACAATGCTGCTTTGCCTTGCATTCAGAAGGTTCTCTTTGTAGAGGATCTTCACTGATTAATTTCTGAAATGATTAGTTATATGGCAAACTTTTTAGAATGCAATGCAGAATCATAGTCAGGATTCCTTGTGCAAAAAAACAAGAAAAGTTTTAGCGATTCTCACTGATTGAAATATACTGTCTTGGACCTATGTCAGTATTTAGGAAATCTTTATTGTTCTGCTATGAGTACATATAAAAATGCTATAGGCAGTCTCACATGCTTTTTCCTACAAGGTATTAACATATAAAAATACACCTTATTCATTAACTACATTCGTATAGTAGAAGTTTTCATCCCTATCTTAGAGCGTTGTGCAATAAGGCATGGAGAAGTTAAGTGACTTATTTACAGATGTGCTATGGGCAAGTGAAACTATAGACTTTGCATATGTATACCATAGTTACCTGTCTGCCGTTCTAGACAAAAAATCCCCTACAGAAAAATAACACTCAGTACTTCGTAAAAATACTTGTCTTAACACATTCATTTATTGAACGTATCTGAGGTTGAACATGCCAATATAGTTTTATAGCAAAAAAATGACATTTAAAACGTAGAAAAGAAAACATATTGAAATAGCTTTCTGCGATGGGGAAAAAAAGGTTTTGAATAGTTATTCCATTTCCCAGTTTTCAAAGGTTCTGCATTAAATGAAAAACCTCACTCAGTAGCTCCTGCATTTGCCTGTTTCTGGTGTTAATTATCTTTTGTTTGCCCTTGATAATCCTGAGGTTGGTATGCAGATAATGAAGGCTGCAGAATCATCTCAAAGTGTAAAAAACAATGGCATTGTCAATTCTGCATCACAACACTTTATAAATTATGAATGTTATCCACATTAAGGAGAATGGTAGACTTTTAAAATTACTTCCATGAATAGATTAAATTACAAGTATTATTACATTTCATTTTATTAAGTGCATCTTAGTAGTTATTAGGGCAAATGAACATGTTCTCTCAATTACATAATAACATTAGAACTAAAAATTATGCATTGACACTCCCAAATGCATAATGCGGCATTGTGTATTAATCATCCCAAACAATATTTTCAGTTTATATGAAGACAATTATTACCTATTGAACAATAACATTCTTATTGATTTACTGCAATTCAGCTCAAAGAATGATTTTTTTTATATAAAAGCTTTGATTCTTTTCTGGATAGTTTAATAATTTCTAGCTCTTAGAAAAAAAAAGTAAGAGTCTTTTAATTACTCCCTTTTATTAATCTAATTACAATAAGACAAAGTTTATCATATATTTCATTTTTAAATATCCTGGATAAGACAATGTAGCACACATTCAGCATATATACCAATTAATTTAAAAGAACATTTGTTAATTTTACTTTTAGCAAATGGCAATTATTTACATGATGTGGTTTTTAAGTTACATTTTAATTCTCTCAAACAATTCTAGCGGTCAGGTCTGCGGATTGTCATGCTGCCTTTTATTCCAAGAAAAAAACTTTCATGTGAGTAGATTAGTAATGTTAGGGGCTTCATCTAAGAAGAACAGAAAAAGAAGCTGACACTAGCCCACTGACCTGAGTGGCAACATTTGAACTCGTTTAAGTGAGAGAAGGATTGCACAGTACGGACGTGTGGCAGCCAGGCATTTTAGACACCTGCAGAGCAATTGTTAACATCGATACTTTCAGATACTTTTGCAGTATCCCATTTTTATTTGGCTGCATTATATGCGTTGGTTGCAGCCCTTGTAAACGTATTTCTTTTCTTTAAGTTGTCCAGGTAACTCTGTCTCACTGTTTCCAGTATTTCTAATACTTTGTGTTAATTAGATCTGGCAATGCACATACTGATGCACTGTTATTTACTTTAACATAACTGGCAAATCTTTCAGCATGATTACTTAAGGGATAATCATTCAATCATTAAAAATGCAATTTTTACAGTGTCAGCAATTTTTCTTTAGACAAGGAAGAGATTGTTCTCATTTATTGTATTTTTCTATTTTGATTTTAATTTGAGTTTAACACACTTGCTGTCAATATCATTGTCTGATTGTGTCACTCTATAAAACGTTGGTACATGCTGGACTGATGTTTTCAGGGGGCAGTTATCGACTCAGCAGTAAAGTAACAAAAATAAATAAGAGACACTTCTGGTATTATTCATACCAGCAACAGATCACAGTCAATAAATCAGCTTTGAAAGCGAATACAAATCACTCTAAATTTGTTGGTCTAAATATTAAAATTTTAACACACGCCTCTTTTATCATATGAGCCTTGAACATGCGATATGATCTGCTTGATTCAGCAAGAAGTATATAAATGTGCAATCTTACATGTTCCTAGGGAATACAGGAAAGTGCATTTTAATTTTACATATTTTTGTGTGGGAACAGAGTACACTGTGTCCCAGGATTTAAATGTTCTTTGTGTTGCTTAAAAACAACTTTTTCCTGACATATTCTGCCCTTATGCTTTCTCCCAGCTGGGGTAGAATTTATGAATACGACCCGCAGAAAGCCTGTGGAAATGTCTCTAACAGTGAACATTTAGAATCAGCAAATGTTCTAATTGGTCATTTCATGGCAGTATGTAGTCAGTGTAATTAGACATTGTTTATATTAGCAGTGTATTGAGTAACATGAAATGACTAGGTGATCCTTTCTGGCCTAATGTTATTAACTAAACAAAGTAAGTTAGACTCTTTATCACCGTTACATCGGATTAAAAATGACTGGAACTAATATACGTGCAGTTGACAAAATAACTAGCCTTCTTAGTTCCAATTAGTCCTCAATTAAACTGTATCGGCAGTGGTGTCAGACTTACAGCTCCACTAAATTGTCTTTGAATCTGTCTGATTCTTTAGTTCTCCCTCTTGCCAGTAAGAAAGTTTCAGACATGAAAGTGTTAACAGTTCCTTTGAAATTACTCCTATTTAAGAAGAAAAATCATATTACTTTCTTAATCTTTCTAATTCTATTCTCATAAGATGATCTTGGATTTGTTCCTTTAGCACAGACTCTTTAGCGCAGTCCTGATTTCTGTATTAATGAATTGAGAAGATGACATCAGGCTCTTAGGTAAGTGCTATAAACTCAGCCGTATGATTTTTATAGTAAGATATCATGTGTAAAAAACCCCCAATATTTTGTCCTTTCTTACATCAATGTTTCTTTGAAAAGTAATAGTTGGATATTATGTAGGTAGCACACAAAAGACCGTGTAGTAGTTTGTAATTTACCTTTTGATCATCACAAGAAAAATTTCTACTGGGAAATGAAAGCCAAACATAATTCACTAAAATTACACTGAATGCCCTCTAATCAATACAGATAAATCTAGAGTTTGTTGTTAAATCGATCCTCTCCTTTATAGAGATATACTGTCTTGATTGTTTTAGGGATAATTATTTCACAGGGAATTTTTACGATGATTAGTAGAAACGAGACAACAGTAAACTTGACTCGGAGCCATTGAATTACTGTGCTGCAGAGTGCATTTGTCTCTTCTGGTTTGAAGCTTAGTGATATCAATACTGATTTATATCATTTCATGCGATGATGTTTTCCTGAGAGAAATGAAGTGAAGCTGATTTCATTTCAGAAACGAACAGCCTCTGTGTTTGTTTTTCTTTTATAAAATTGTCAGCTCTTGCCAATATAAATACTCACTGATGCAGACTTTCCCTTCCTGCTTTTATCACTTAGGCTGATTCCTTGACATACATCATATTGAAAAAGTCCAGATAAACTTTAGAGAAATAAAAAAAATATGTTTAGACTAGAAAGACAAAGGTTGAACTAAAGGATTACTTAAAATGGTGTTACTGAACTATTTCTATACATATGAAAATGTAATTTAAATATCAAGGATTTAAAAAGTCAGAAGTTTTCTCCTTCAGTTTCCATTTGTAAATGAAGATCTTTGTAAGTCTGTGTGATTTTAACGGCTCACATACCATAAGTCAATACAGCATTTAAAAACATAAAGAAATAGGGGAAGGAAGACACAGAGAGAGGGATGAGTTTCTATGGAACGAAATAGATGTAATTTCTTGTGGTACGCTGTCGAAGCAAAATTGAATTGCAACACATTACTGAGAAAAACAGACTATACTGCATTTTGGTTAGCATAATAAAACATATACAGTATGTGTGAATGAATAAAGGGTAATAGATGTAAAGCTTGAACTTTTGCATTGTATATTCAGTCATCTGAACTTGTCATTAGTAAGGATACAGTGAATTATGTAATTCAGAGAACATCCTGACTTTAATGCAAGCAGGCTAATTGGCAATAGTTACAATTCTGTGCAAAATGAAATAATTCTCTAATGAATAACATAATAAAAAAGTGTTTGTTTTCCCCCCTTAAATTATCATTAAATCTTAATGTCTAATG
>VYZM01009443.1:7500-27076 GCA_013398915.1 Dromas ardeola | reverse complement strand
TTTCAGTGAAGAAATTTTTGCTAATATCCAATCTAAACCTCCCCTGGCACAACTTGAGGCCATTTCCTCTCGTCCTATCACTTGTCACTTTGGAAAAGAAACCGACCCCCATCTCGCTACAACCTCCTTTCAGGTAGTTGTAGAGAGCGAGAGAGTTGTAAGATCTCCTCTGAGCCTCGTTTTTTCTAGGCTAAACAACCCCACTTCCCTCAGCTGCTCATAAGACTCGTTCTCTAGACCCCTCACCAGCTTCGTCGTTCTTTGGACACTCCAGCACTTCAGTGTCTTTAATGTTGTGAGGGGCCCAAAACTAAACACAGTATTCGAGGTGTGGTCTCACCAGTGGTGAGGACAGGGGGACAATCACTTCCCTAGTCCTGCTCACCACACTATTTCTAATATAAGCCAGGATGCCATTGGCCTTGTTGGCCACCTGGGCACACTGCTGGCTCATGTATATATATGGAATGCTTATTCGGATACAGTGATTCGGATCACTGATTTCTAGGTAATATCTGCTGTGAGGCAAATTCATTCTGATCACGTAGTAGACTACTGGCTCTGCAAGTACTGGTCAGAGCTAGGTTAAAAAAAAAGTATCAGATGGGGCAAAAATGGCATATATTACAGGAATTCTTTACTGATCTCTACTGTAGTTGGAGTATACTAAGGCTCCAGAGGGTTACTTTGGCTGCCTGAGGGACATTGAGTACAAAGTGCTACACCCTATCTTGACAGAAAAGTCTTCTGTTTTTCTATCAAAAAGTTCTAGCTTTGAGAATATAAGAACATAAAATTTGCTATGCCTGAGAAAAAATAGTAATCCGGGATTTCTCCTCTGAAATAACTAGACAGGGACTTACGAAAAAAACATCCAGGAGCAGGGAATGGACAGAGTGATAATGGTTTTGGAACCTTTTCTTTGTCATGCAACTCATGGTTGGGGGATTTCCTGAGCAGGAGACAGTAAGTACATCATTATGGTTAATAGACCCCATGTCTCTTCATGTCAAGAATCTATTAGACTTTTGTATGGGTTTATTAGAGTTTCTACCTTCATAATATCCTATGGCAATGAGTTCCTTTATTTAATTATGCACTAAATAAAAGAGCATTTCTTTTGGTCTTTTAAATCTCTGCTTGATCACTTCTTATGATACAAATCATGGTTATCAATTGTTCTGTATTCCATTTCACCATGACATTTATGGCAGAGTGTCTGTTCCTCTGCAATCTCTCTTTTCCTGCTCTGGCCCATCTCTCTTACATGAAATTCTTCCATACATACGGTCACCATTGTCACCTCATGTGTAACTTATTCTATTTTAGCCTTTTTGGGGCAGGGCTGCACATACAGTCGGTGAAATAACTACAGATTTATGGAGTGGCATAAAAAGAATATCTTCTGCAGGTCGCGAAAAAGGACAAAACACTGATTTTCCCACTCTGGAGCAAGTAAGAACTATTTCTACAGATAGCAATACTTCTGTTAATCTCTCCTTCCAAAACACCAGTAAGTAACTGAACAGGGCTGGACGGGGCTCTGAGCAACCTGATCTAGTTAAGATGTCCCTGCTCATTGCAGGGGGAGTTGGACTAGATGACCTTTAAAGGTCCTTCCCAACCCAAAATATTCTATGATTCTATGACATAGAAAACCCTATTACAAAGAAGAATATACATCTGTTAATAAAAGCAGCCATCAAAAGCAATATACAATTCTACAGTGAAAGCATAGGAAAAGCTGTGATATAAACCCTCAAATATTCCTAAGATCACACGACTTCATGTTCATTTCTCAAAATTTCCGTAAGAGCAACACAGACTTTGAGGCCAAACCTTTGCATTCATCTTCCATCAACTTCAATAACTGATGTTTAGCAGTAAATTCATGAGAGTTGCAAGTGTTCAACCTCTGGAAAAATTTGGCCACTTTTGGAATTTAACCCTGAAAACAGTAAAGCTAGTGAATGAGTCATTTTAAAGCAGGTTTTCAAGCATCTAATGGCAACCATGTGGGCCAATGTACTAATGTCAATTCATCGTTTCTATATCCCACTGTTCAGCAATAACAGCTCAACCCTGAAACTGTGGTGTAAGCCTAAAACCCTATAATGCTCTCATTCAGTAATAGAAAATCTTCAATAAACTGATGTTTCCAAGATATCAAAATACATATCAGCAAGGGAACGTATTCTTCCTAGTAATCATAAAGAGTATTTTAGAGATACAAAAAGCATGGTGCAAAAAAACTGAGTCCAAAGATGCCTCTGTGTCATGCCGGTGACTTCACAACCCACCAGAGCTTTGCTGTTGTCGTTACTGTGATGTCATAGGAGCCTCTGGATGTGTGACCTTACCAGTATATATAGCTCACGGCTATCTGTGCTGTTCTCTTCCTTTCTATTTATCCCCAATGCTGAACCTAACTTTTAACTATAAAATGAAATATTTTGATTTATGACAAAAAGGTTAGTTAAGGAAGTTGGATACTAAATTGTTCAGTGGAGTCTTTATCCTTTTATTATGTAGTTGGCTGAGCAAAAGCATTTTGATTCATTCTATTCCAATTTAACTCCCTGTTGCAGCTGACCCAAAAGCTGACCTTTTTTTATGCTTTGTATCCCCAGGAAAACAAAAAAATGCAGTGATACTTGTTAATCATGGCATTCCATGCTACATGTTTTAAGCTTTTGGCTTAGCATACACAAAAACTAGACCAAAAGTCATGCAAATATATAAAGGCTTGATATATTCTCTTTCTGAAATCCAGTGTTAAAATTATTTTACTGCCACTGTAAATTAATTTGATCACTTTTGTAATAAAGAAAACATGTCCTGTAATCTAGGACTTTGTATTTAGTTTGATAGTATAGTTTGAAACGTAGTTGCATTTTAAGATTAGGCCTGAATTTACTCTCTTTAGAATAATGCCTTAATTGCCCTACTTCTGTATTTGAGCTCTATTTTTTCTTTTGCTTTGGGGTTATATAATATACTTTCAGTTTTGCTTTATACACATTTACTTTTGCATGCTGCCAAGTAAATAAGGAGAAAAAGGCCAAAGATACTTTCTTACTATGTCCTTTATAATCTCCACACTGCCTAATTGTTATAGTAAGTGCAACTGAAATAAGTTTTTGTATGTTATCCAAAGTTCCAAATATAAACATGCTCTGAAAATCAGTCCTCATGCAGAGCACATTTTAACGCTTTGCATCCTTGTTTCCATAGTTAAGGATCTGGACCAAAATCTGGAGTTCCAAACATATCTTTAAACATTTGTTGGTTTTAAAGAAGTCCCCTGATTTTGAGGTACAGGTTAAGTTTTAACATCCATTTTTAAATTTAAATCAGTTTATCGGTTCTTAAATTTTAAAATGTGCGTGTGCAAGAGAGACAAAGAAAGAGAGAAAGAAGATGCATGCAAAAGAGAGCCTGGCTTGGCAGGAATTTCATATGCTGTTGCTGGAAGAGCTTGTTTTGCAGAAAAGCAGTCAGTAACATTACCCACATTATAAGCTTTTCTGAACACACAGTACATTGTAGTAAATTTTGGTATTACTCATAATCCCAGTATGGTGTTACGTAGTCCACAATAGATTTGGGTTGATTTTTATCCCTTCCAAACACTGTATTCCTGAATACCCAATATCTGTCCAATCACCCTGATACCTAATGTGCAACAGATTGAAAGGGTAAATTTTCTTGCATGGTTACAAATGCACGCTAAAATGTTCAAAAACTCAAACTTGACTACTTCATTGCCCTGAATGTGGGTATCTCTCAGGTTTCCCCTGTACAACAACGGTATGGGGAGGTGAGGGGAAAGGGCACTGAGTTTCCATGCATCGCTTCTATTATTCTCTCTTCCTCTTGTCCTTCAGTCCCTTGCAAACATATGCATCTTTTTCCCACCCCTGGCCTCCTTAGTCTTATGCATCTGAAGTAAAAAGCACGTCCACTATGTAATTTAGGGTAGCTTCTACATCAGTGGTGCTCAGGCAAGGAGTAGGAGGATGTCGGTGGACAGAGAAACTACATGCCTTGGTGGGGCAAGGGGGCAAGGGCAATGGGTCTTTTCCGTATTGGCCTCTTATGATAAAAAGATGTGGCTACATGAGGATTAGAGTTGGAACGAGTATTTGCATTTGTGTGCATTTATGTACACTAATGGGAGAATAAGTGCCGTATTGAGCACTGAATATATAGAATTGCAGTGTTGCCTGTATGTACTCTTTCTAGTTTACATTGCTGTTTTCCAGAGGGTTTGCAAATTATGCTCCCAGTGCTCTTCCAGATCATAAAAAAATATTTTTTCTTTTTTTTTTCTCCTTTTTTTATTATTTTAACCAAAGCAGAGACAACTTTGTGTTTCTTTTACTCAGAGGAATTGATAGTAGTAGATTCGTCAATGAGGCTATTGGCAGCAAGACCAGTTCAGATTAGATGTGACGCTGGCTCAGTGGGTTTCTCACAGCACCACTTCAGAGTCCCAGGAACATTCCCATACAACTTCCCTTACCTTGTATGTTGTGAGCGGTTCTGAGAACATGACTTTCTACTATAAAACCAGGAAATGAGTGAGGGGGATCCTGCCTGCTTTTGCCATATGTGACTGTCTCAGTTCCTTTGTCTGACACACCTCAACCTCCTCCTTGAGCAGTTAGGTCCTGGAGTTTTCTATCTACCCTTGTTTCCATCAGAGACCCAGTACACCAAGTGGTATTGCGTCAATAAGCACTTCGATGCAAAACTACTCAATCATTAGAAGGAATATGTGGCAGTGAAGATATTCTAGCTTTTACATTTTTTATCACACTAGGGCTATTTTTTCTTTCTTTTCCACTCTTATTATTAACCTTTTTATAGAAAATTGGCTTACCAAGAATTTATGAATTAGCAAGTCTATTATAATGATGAATGGTAATTACCATTTAAATCCTGAGTCATTCATCAGCTTGTTCACCATATGTCAGGTGATACAAGAGTGCATGAATACTTGTCCGGTGAGTATTTCTCAACTGAGTGTTATATTTGCCTGAACTTTGGGCCTGTATGTGAAATAATAGGTGAACAAAAATTAAAATTATAGAAAAACCTAAAATTTACAGGTAACATAAGGTGATGGGGAGTGACAGCACAATAAGAGTGACACTTATTAGCATTAATATTTGACAATTATTAGCTATTTTTAAATTTTGGAAGAATAATCATAGCTTTGAGCTTTTCTGATGATACACAGAAATGCTTGTTATGGTAAATTAAATTTTTATATAACACGACTGGGTAAAGAATTATTTTTACAAAGAAAGTCATGTTTGAGAAAGACCTTTCCAATTGGCCCAGCTAGCCAGGTCTAGCCTGAAGCTGCTTGGGAATTTCTGCCCTCACCAGCTGTTTCTTTAGGAGTATGAAGGGAGGTACTGGCTCCTGCCAGGATCCCAGAGAATGGGTGTCTGTATGTCCCAACCAGCGTTCCATTTGATCCTACCAGTCTCCTTCTTTGATGGTCTTTAGTGACGGGGAAAAAAATTGAAAGGGCACAAGAGGTGAGCTGTCACTCACCTTCCAAATCCAGCCTGGGGTCTGCTAATGGGGTAGCGTGGGGACAATTTCACTTCATCTGTCAGTGCCAGACAACCCCGGGGGTGTAAATGCAAGATTTCTGTATCCAGATTTCTCTGCCCACCTTCTCACAAAGCACAAAACAATATAAAGGTATCCTCTGGGCCCTCCATAGAAAACCATCTTTTTAGATACGAGTGAAATTATTGTAATAGGAATGGGTGCACATTATGTGCCAAGTGATAAAGACTCTAAGGACGAAGTTAACATTAATGATTATAACTTCAACTATTTCTTTTCATTTTGACGTACTGTATCTCTCTTAGGTTTAACAGCTCATAAACTGAAGCCAACTTTCTGAATGATCATTTAATTCTTGAAATGTAACCATAGACTAGGAAGAAAATACTAAGATATTAATCCTGGCGGCAGACAGCAAACGCTAGACCCAAAAGCTTAATGGTCCTGAGCTGAATGGAACATAACAAGCCTGCTATCCTAACAAAATGCAATCTCTGCCTCTGTGCTGGGTTGGGGATGTTCTCTCGCTACAAGCATCTGAACACAGGCGAACATAAAGTAACAGTTAAACTGAGTAATGTTGCATAGCTAAACTGCGGGGATCTTGTTCATCTTATCTCGCTGGGGAAAAAATTTTCTAAGAATATTGTTTTAATCAAAGGTCTGATGTTCTATCAACGCCCAGTTTTCTTCATGGTGCTAAGGCTGCAGTTCTGCTTTTTTTATTATTGCCTCCACTTCTGAAAAAAATTGAGTTCCCTATTGCTGTTCCAAAACTATGTATGTGAAGAAAAAGGTTGTTGAAGTTTGGAAAAAAAGAAAGAACCACGGAATTTCCTGTTGGATCCTCTCAACTTTGGATCAAACCAAACCCGTGACTAACGGATGAAAATCTTTCAAGCATTCAGCTCCCTACACAAATTTGGAAAGGTGAACCCAGAGGTAGAATTCACTGCCAGCCTATATCTTACAGTGAGTGGCTTTGTGTACTGTGTCTGAATTTAAGTAGAATCAGGTGCTGTACGTTAAAATTAGAGATACTTTCTTCCTTTACTAATGGATTCAATTAGATATTACATTTTTTTAAAAACAGCATTTTGTGTAAATGATAAGATGCTTTTTGTTCAGATGCTCGTGGAAACGGACAGAAGGGCACCAGATGGAAGCATAGGGAAGAAGGCTAGTGACAAAATTAATTTGCAACCTAAAAGGAAGAAAAATGAAGGAAGAAACATGCTAGAAAGTTTTCTTCAGGGAAGTTCTGAATAAAAATAATCACAAAAAAATAAAGCCATGTAACCCTAGGAGAAGGGTTAGGATCTGTGGCCATCAGTTTCAGCAGTAAGCTTGCAGAGTAAGCCATTACTCAGACATAAGGGAAGATATCAGAATCACTCTCTAGCCTCTTTTGTATTCTGTAAAATTTAAGCAGTCTATAAAATAGTAAGGTTTTTTTTGGCGGCTCATAAGTCATTACCAATGGTTTTGAATGCCTGCAAAAACCATCCACCATTCAGCCCTGCATAATGAGCCACAAATCTGGTAAAGATAACACTTCTGTTTCTGATTGAGGAAAAACACAGTGTAGTAATCAGGTGAGTGTTCTTTCAAGGAAAATGCTAAAAAAAAGTCCTGTATGGTGGCAGATACTGTATCCCTGGATCAGCAAAAAGAGCAGAGATTCCCATTGACGCCTCCCACCGGAGGCCCCAATATTCCTAAGGCCGCCTCTGTATGTCAGCATGTGAAGCTGATCTTTCCCAGCTGACGCTGGTCTGAAATTTCTTGGAAGCAGCTGGGGTGGAGATGTGCCAGACAACCTTAAAAAATAAATCAGTTACAAGTGAACCAGGGCAACCCCCAAGGCCCAGAGGTAGGGCGGGTGTTTTGCTACATGCATTACTAATTAACTGTGAAAAGTTTTGAACGGTCCCAAAATTTTTTGTGAGTACCAGCTACCTTTTATAAAAAAGGCCATAAAAAGAAGGTAGAAAACATGGTTCCAGTAAGTGAAATTAAGCATACCAGAGTTCAGGGGAAAAAAAACCAATCCGCCACCAAACCCATTTTAGTTTTTATTTTACTTTTAACTTAATGCGATTCTTCATGTCAGACACGGTGTTCCTTATCATAACTCATCTGACACAACCCAGAGTGATGCAACATTTTTATAATGCTTATTTCTTTTTTCGCCCATTCCCCAATAATTTTTTCCAGACAAAAATTACTTCAGCCTGTGGAAAGCTTTTGGACTCTGTCCTAACTAGCCAAAACTTAACCTGCAATTAGGAGTCTTGAATCACTTGGAAAAATAGGTACTCTTTGCTCTACCTCGGGGTTCATGTTACAGTAGGGAGTGAGTATTCCAGACCCTGCACATTCGGAGTTCAGGGGCCTCAAGGGAGAGTAGGAATTGTACTAGAACACCTTGGTTTTGGATAACCGAAGTAAAGTAATCATAGTTTTCATATTTTTTTAAGCCATTTGAGAGATTTCAGGAGTCTTAAACAAGTTTTATCAGTAATAAACAAATGAATTGTACATTTTTGCAATACCTGAAATCTATGAAGGTCAGGAGCTGCGCGCATCCTTTGTGGCCTGAATACATTTTGCTGGCCTTTCTGGACAACATTTTTCAAGGGGAAATACGGTTTATTTGCATCATTTTATGTAACAGTTGTAATCTAAAAACTTTATAGCATATGTCATAGAGGAAAGAGATTTCTGCCTGTGTCTGCCAGAAGCAGTTATCTCTCGTTCCATGAGGACACAGTCCACTCATTAAGGCTGGGCAAAATTTCAATTGCATGCTGTTTCTGCCGATAGCCAGCTTAGCTGAGCATGACACATGGATGATTATAGCTC
This sequence comes from Dromas ardeola, assembly GCA_013398915.1. Lineage (NCBI taxonomy): Eukaryota > Metazoa > Chordata > Aves > Charadriiformes > Dromadidae > Dromas > Dromas ardeola. The sequence goes on along the minus strand of VYZM01009443.1, from coordinate 18,622 downwards.
ACGCCTACCTCCAAGATGATAGAGAACAGAGACATTTGAACCACTGAACCACTGAATTGGTACTAGCCGATCGTACCAGCCACTAACTTTTCTGTTCTTTGACCTATCTAGCTGGTAGAGGGATGAAAAACAGGGCCGAGTAGGTGCCTCTTGTAATTGATGGAAAAATAATTTACTGAGCCTGGGCTGCATCAGTGGCTGGTACTTTTCCGCACACTTGGAGCTGTGCTGTGCAGGGTCCCGAGCCAGTCAGAGGCAGAGGCTTTAAGTCACCTTTATTTTCTCACCAGGGTCCTCCTGGGAGTCTATTTGTTTGTCTATTGTATTCCTGCTTCCTCGAAGCCTTGAGGGGAACCGAATGAGCTGATGGCAGCCCCAGAACAGGACGCTTCATCCGTGTCCTTGTATCCCTACCTACGTTGTGCGCACCAGCAAGAAACACGGTGCAGGTGTTACAGCCCAAAGCAAAAGAGCTGCTTTGGAAAACAGGCTTAAGGTACACAGCCTCTCCTAACACCACATTGTTAAGAAACACCTAATTTCCTTGAAGAACTCGCGTGTGTTCCTGAAAGTGAATGTGTGTATATGCCTTTATGTATATGTAATACTATATGTCGTGTGTGCAGTATGCATTTACTTAATATTCTTTAAAATAAAATAAAAAAAATAAATTAAAGCGGGTTCTCAGTGAAAACCAGATACAGATTCTGAGCTTAGCTTCCCTAAGCAGATGAAAAGAGGTGAAGGTAAAATAAGAAAATTTATCAGATAAGATTAAGATTCGGTCTGGGGGGGCTATATGCAAAGTCAAGCCCAAAGGAGATTTTTCTTTGTCAGAATTCTTGCTGGTAACTGCAGCAGAAGAATCAGATTTAACTGGCTTTTAAAAACATTTATCCTCTTTTTTTTTTTTTTGTGTGTGTGCTTTGCCAAAGGGCATCAGGGTGTTTTCTAATCAAGGTGGAAATATGAACAAGGATTTTATTTTAGGAAATCTTATTTTCCTGGTAATAGAAGTAGACAATTACTATGTTTTAAGGATCCATTCAGTTACTTGATAGATAGTGCATAAACTGGTGTATATGGCCCATAAACGCAAGATTTGTGGGAGAAATAAAAAATGATAAGAAGGCAGAAGTTGACTTACTGAATTTAGGCTAAAAATTCTCACACCTGCAGTACTATTTTAAAGGAAACAGATTTAATAGTAGCTTTGCATTTGGTCACTTGGAAGGCACGATTTTAACTAAAATACATCACTAGAATATCCGTGGAATTATTCCTCCATTTTCAGAATGAAACCCTGTCAGCCCTTCATTTCATTTTAAATTAAAGAGTTGTTACAGAAAAAAAGAAATAAATATTCAGATCTCTGGTTTGCTGGAATTGCTACAGTAAATGTAAACAGAAGCAGGTGGATTTGCAAGGGCTATGAAGGGAAAATGCATCCTAAAAATTAATATTGCCTACAATGCCTTGACCTACTGTAATACCTACCAAACCATCTTTAACAGTAGGATTTAAATTGCAGAATTGACATGGCCAGTTTCTAGACCTTGACTTTGCCTGGTAAGGAGATCCCTGATGTGGAGGGGACTATTACTAAGATTCTGTAGTTATCCTCTGCACTGAATGAAAAAAATATTCATGCCTTTAGGGGTTGTGGGTCCTTGCTGTGATTTACATAACTTACTGTGAGAAGCCATGGCAGACACCAATTATAGAGAACTTTGGAACTGCTCTACCTGTAGCTCCCAGTGGAAGCCATGTTTCTGTTGTATTAAATCTGTACAGAAATGACAATGGGGGGAAAGGAAAAAAAATAAATGGCGCTGTGAACGTTATAAGTAAACCTTTGGGAACAACAATATATGTACTGTGGTGCAACAGATAATGCAATTTTGCTCAGTATTTCAGAGAGCATCCAAACCAAAGGAAAAAAAAAAAACCCAAGAAATCCAAAACGGAGAGCAGCTGTAATGTCGATTTGCCTTTCACAGCCATCGCAGTTTTGTCAGGCAATAATCTAGAAAGCTGAAATGATTTCTGTTATGTGTTTGGTTTGGAAGGGAAACATGGCCAGGTGAAAAGAATAATACATTTACCAAAGTGTCATCATATACAGTGCAGGGAAGGAATTCTGAATGTCAGCCCAAATAAAAAATGTGCTGAAAACTGACTCAAAAGCTTATGGAGTTAGTGGAATTAATATTCACTATGGAAGTGTCTGTAAAGTAGTCCACTATACAACTAAACACCTCCTCCACAGCCTGAACATAAGCTGGTGGCCAGCTGGGACCTTCTGCCACCTCCACAGGAGAGAAGAGAAAGCTGGAGGCACGTTTTCGTCTCTCCGTCTCTCTGGCCTGGCACAGAAGTGGGATCTACTGACGCTGGGGTGCAGCTACGCACTGCCTATGGCCCAGGGCAAGCTTCTGCCACTACGGCTCAGCTTCCTCTGGACTTCTGTGAGAGGGGAGAAGTGGCCCTTCCTGTGGAAAAGGATGCAAATATTCTGGGCACCGTGTTGTGGGTTGTGTCCTGTTGCAAAGCGGTCCGCACCAGCTGGGCCACCCCCACCAGACTGCAGCAGCACCGGGTGGACTGGGCACGCTGGGGTGCCTGGAGCTGCCCCTGGGACACACCTCGTGTCTTCGTCTTGTGAAAGCCGTGTAGGTCTCTTGAAACGTGTCTCTTGGGGCTTTGAGCACTGATGTACTCAGTACTTCCTAGAATGTTAGAAAACAACAACAAAAAGCTCTTAAATTCTTTACTTTTGTGCCAGACAAAACCAGAATATCCTTTTTTTGTTGTTGTTATAACAACAAAAAACAACCCACCAAACAAACCAAAACACCAAAACCCCCCAAAAGCTTGCACTTTCAAGAGGAAAACAGAGGAAGGAAAGTCAGGCTTTCCATCTTAGCTAGCACTGCTGCAGTGCTGCTGGTGAAAGGATGGAAGGCAGAGCAGAAGCGGACAGACAGGAGGACCATTCAGATATCCCAAGCCTGTGTGTGTGAGGCCAAGACCAGGCCCACTCTGAACCTTGGTGTGAGAAGAATCCTTTTGTCCTGCTTCTGTTTCAACATAACTTCTTGGCTGCTATCATTCCTGCCTTCTGGGGTTGGGTTTTATGCTGAATTGAAGAGGAACCTATGGGAGTTTTCTGTATATTTATGTTGTCTGAAACCTTAATTTTCCTCTTTTCTCTGTTGTTGGTTTTATAATAGCCTGTTGACCTCTGGCACCTAATGAAACCACTTCCACATTTGGAAAATTTGGAGAAAATTATCAGCGTGCTTAATCTTTACAATATTAAGAAAACGCTAGACATAGAAGTTAGCTGACTTACCTGAGGTTATTGAGTAAATCACTGGCAGAGTTGGAAACTGGAACTTGAGACCTCGTGCTCAGTTCCTTTGTTCTTCTTTAGGACTTGCCCTTTTGGTTAACCAGTTTGTATCAAAAAAATCGGTGACAGTGGTTGTAACTGAATTAAAAGTAGATGCCACTTTGTCTCCTCTCTTTTGCATGAATCAATCCTGTCTGCAGCACATAACCTGCAGAAGAAGTGTTACTCAGCAGCTTTGCAAATTGTCACATGTACTAAATTCAATGGATACCAAACACTTATTTGTGTCTTTATTAAGAGCTAGAACTGGTAGTCTGCTATTTCTGCATGCTATAGACAAGGGGGCAAATCCTACATAGGAGTCAATGATGGATGAAATCCTGAAAGGGCTGAATGAGCTTTACCAAAATACGTCTAAATTAGACTAAAATATTTGTAGGTGGTTGTTACCTTCAGCTGGACAAACGAGCGAGTGTTGGCAGCAAAACCAGATCAAGGACTTTTTGTGAGGTTGGCAGATTTGTCTGGCCTGAGCCCCAGTAGCTTGTCGGTGTGAGTGCAGGAGCCTAATCCTGAGACATCCAGACTGGGGCTTGGACTCCTTGCTCCATCCTGGAGAGACATTTCTATTTATCTGGACCTTCTCTCAGTATGGGGTCAGAAGGGCTCCACATTCGTCAGTCCATGTCTGCCCTGTAATGCTGCTGATGAAAATGGGCTACTTTATGTACAGCTTGTGCTATGACAGCTTCATTAGCAGAGAAGTCAATAATTTTCAGCATTGTATCAGTTCCTAAAAACTCCCCAGTCAGTTCCCAATCTCCCCAAAACTAAATGTAATCGAAAACAGGGAATCAGGTAAAGTGTTGATAAATGGTATGATTCTGCAGTACCTCGGCAGCCTACAAAAATCCCTCCACCTGTGGTTCAGAGGCTTACCGGTTCACAGGACAGGTGAAGGAAACGATCATTCATTTTGTGGTCTATGCTCCCCTCAGTCTCCCTTTGTGTATCATGCTCCTGGAAGGCAGCATCATCACAAATCCAAGGAAAAAAAACCAGTCGTTTTCATCATGTTTCCAGGGAGAGTGGGTTATACAAAATTTGAAGAGGAGCTCACTTCCAAACACATATCCTAGGCTATGGGCTTAGAGATGTTGTTTTCTAACGGTGATGCTTTCAGACATTTTTCATCTATTAAGTGCCTAATAAAAATCAGCAATATTAAATCTTAACTAAAGCTATATTCATTGTATTTGTTCTGCTGCAGGTGTTATCCCATAAACATCGTTTCACATTTTTTCTGAAAGGAGGGGGGTGGTGACTTTTGAACCACGAAGCATATTTAATTGCTATTTTAACAATTTAAACACCTTTTTATAAGTTTCACATATTTCAGGTTTTCTGCTTGCCTAAAACTGAAATAGGATGCTGTTTCAAATATCGCCTCATGTTTATGAACAAGGCAAGGTGATCTCTGAGCATATCAGATTCTACTAAAGCAGAAAGAAAATAATTTTGTAGAGTGTTTTTGCGTATGTTATTAAGATTCAAGTCTTGATTTCTTCCCCTTCTAAACAGTGTCCCAAAGACCTGTGGTATCCTCTGTGTTAAGTGCCGGGTTCAAGAGATTAAGGGCAATGACTGGCATCTAGTTCACTTTTATTTCCATTTCAGTGCAACCTCACATCGCTATACATCTGTTTTGTTGATTCAGAAGAGCACTTGAGATGCTTTACAGTTGATTTTGACAAGTGCTACAATTTGATATGGGTAGATAATTCTTGCTGAGATGATTTCAAAAGTACAGAAATTATAATTTTGAGTAGATATTACCTTTCTTTATGATCAGAATTTTCATGTAATATACTGTGCACTTAAGCTTCTTAATCACATTTTCCTTTTTTAAACATTACATTCTTTCCATCTAATCTAGTAAAGTATCGCAAATTAAAATATTGTTCTAAATATATCTTGTATCTTTTTCCATGCACTGTGGACAGCTCATATAAAACCCTCTTTAAAAAGTGTTCCCTCCTAACCTTCTCCCCAAAACTATTTGGTTTGGGATTTAATTAAGCAGCAAGACAGGACAGACTGTATGGTAGGGCTGATTAATGCAAACCTCGGGTGCATTTCACCTCATGCTTCCAGCACATCTGAGGTGTGGATTAATCAGTGCAACTGCTTAGGCCAAAATGTCTTAGTGTGATTATAAAATAGGCATATGCTAAAAAATAAAAACCTCAAATACGACAACATATTCTTATACTACAGAATATCACACACACTGAGATGGAATTTGGGAAAAAAAAAAGGGAAAATAGTTTCATTAAATTCCAGGTTTGAAGACAACAGATCTATTTTGTTGAAATATTTTTGGGGTGATATGAGAGCCCTCAGTCCCGCCTGTTCTCCCCTCTGCATCCCGTTCCTCAGGGGTGCACCAGAATGACACCAGCATCGCTCCCCAGTATCTGGCTCCTTGCTTTATCCCCTCTCTGGGCTAATTCTTTACTCTTTCTTTCTTTCTTTCATTCTTTCATTCTTTCTTTCTTTTTTTTATTTATTTTTTGTCCTGCTGCCTTAGGCATTTCTCCCTGACGTCAGTATTTACCCGGCGTGAGTTTGTGCTCTCTTGCATTGGTGGTCCCCAGGTGCTGCTCAGCACACGACTTGGTGAGGGAAGGGCCCATCCTTGGCTAACCTCTGTGAACACGGTAGTGGGGTTAACTCCAGATTTACACCGGTGCGACTGACAGCTTAAGTAGTCTCAGTTGGAGGCTTTCAGCAGAAAGTCTGGCTTGGTACTTCAAAGAAATATGGAGTAGGGTGAGCAGAGAAGTCCTCAACTTTCAGAAGGGACACCCACCGCAAGCTTGTCTTCCCCTACAGGAGATTGGCCCAATTTATCTTGAAAAATTGCATGCGTTAGCAGAAAATACTGTCAGAATGTATTCTGAGAAATAGGAGTGTTATGTATCATGACTCCCTGATAACTTATTCCGCAGATATACACGACAAAGTGAAAGCTCCCGCCTCGCACCTGCACGCGTCTCCCCCAGAGGCCCGATCCCCTGAGTATCTACTGAAGTCAACAGAGAGACTCCCATCGAGTTCAGCCTGGTTTGGCCGTCAGAGAGCGAATGCTGCACCAACAACTGCATTGATTTTCAGAGGGCTGCGCTGCTGGCGGGGGAGAGAAGGTTTTCCAGCTTCACAGAAGGGCTTGATCAGCAGAGCCCAAAGACCTCTGGCCATCCCCTGTGGCTCCGTGAACTTCAGTGTGGTGGCGTGCCCTGGCATCCTCGTAGGTCTCAATCTCTTCTGTCCCTTTGAAAAGGGATTTGGCTGAAAGTCTCTGAGTTCAAACTAGTGGAGTTTCTGAAGAAGGGGATTTTTTTGGTTTTGTTTTGTGGTTTTTTCTTTTTTTTTTTCTAATTTTCTCTCAAGAGAAGGGAATATAGCCTAGAGTTTTTAAAATACCATTGGAAATGAGAAGCTACTGAGTTGTGGGGGAGTGTGAAGGGTCCCCAAGGAAGCGAACAGACTAGCAAAGGGGAGAGAAGTGTCTGGCGTAGTGACGGAGGGAGGATGAAGCAAGCAACAAAAATAAAAAAGTAGGGCTGAGGCTAATATAGAGGAGGGAGCAGAGGGAATTTAAAGAGCAGAGGGGGAGAGGCATATGTCCAAAAAAGGAGAAGATGATTAGAGCAGGAGGCGGGAGGGGTGGGGATGGGAATGCTAAAAAGCTCAGCTTCCCATCAAACACAAAAAATTAGGGTCTGAAATGGCACACTCTGCTCAGGGGACTGCTCCTTACTGACGCAAGCAGAAAGGCTGAAGTCGGTTATTCGTATGAGGGCTGGGGGAATGAGCCCCATATTCACAAACGGATTTCAAACCCGCGCTCGTAGGCAGCATTCTCACAGCCCTGGCTGGGTTGAATTGCTATGTGGCACGCTGGCTCTGCCAACCGCTTACCTCTACTTGGTAACTCTCCTGTGTGTTTTTTACGGTATGGTTTGCTGGCCACAAAACTTTAAAAGAATTCCATAAAACAAAAAGAGATCTGCTAAGAGATATAGGCCTTCACCTTCTGAGAGGTGCACATGAATACTTCTGTCTAGCACAAATTGTATTTGTCCAAATTCTGCAGAGCTGAGATCTGTATCAGCATTTTTAGTCAATCAAAACAGTCGATTCAGCCACAGTTTTTTTAATAAACGTGTTTACTTTTAAGTTTAGCTTATGCTGTTAGGTGTAAATACTAGTGAAGTCTAGTTGCAGATTTTAAACTAGGTTCCTGAATGGAACTTTTATTTTCACCTGTGCTAAATGCACATTCTGCGTTCTTTATTCAGACAAATAGTCTTCTTTCTAGTCAGTAGTCACATTGAGGTTTATAGGGTCATTCACATAAGTTAGGAATTGTTGAAGAAATAAGTGTTTATGCAGCATCCATCCCATAAATAGCAGAGAAAAAGCAAGTGAAGTAATTCATGCAGGGCTGGTGATATATACACAGGGCTACTCACAAAGTTTCCTCTAGTGCTACATTTGTATTCATATATGTCAAAAATGCAATGTTATTTCTTTTTAAAATAAATTGGAAGCACAAGTCTGTGGTGTATGATTATTTTATTAACTGATAAATCAGCTAGCTCTCAAGGGCATGGAGGAAACATATTTATTTAATTTACAAATAAACTGTATCCATTCCCCATTCCCATCCTTTGTTAGAAATATGCATTGCCCTAACAAATTCAAATGTTTGATACTGAGGGATGCTTAAATATATTTTGAAATGGTAAACAAAAAAAAATGTGGATTTTTCTCTTTTTTTTTAATCTCCAGACATCACTGCAAACATGATTCCACACAACATGAACAAATATGCTTGTGCTTAAGAATGTGTTTTCAGAAGACCCATGCTTTCCTAGTCCTGTGGCTAGTATTTACACGGTGGCCTTCTACTTTAGGCACACAAGTCCGTATTCAAACCTCTGAATAGGACAGCCTGATTTTCAGTGCTGCTGAATGCTGGTGGTTTCATACCCATATGGCCATAAATGTCCTTGTCCTCCACTGAGATCTAAATGGGTAGATATCTGCACCCATACAGAGATGCCCCTCTGCATTTGAATATCGCGGATACAGTGTAAAAATTTGAATAAAGGAAGATGAAATACAAGGGTGGTTTTTTTCCTATGACAAATCACAGGCTCTTATAGAAGATGTAAGAGTTGAGAGCTACTTAGTTGAGAGCATTCTCATGTCTTTTAAACACTTATAAAAGAGGGTTATTCCATAATTATCCATTACAGGGACAAAAACTTCTTCAATTATGGAATAACTCTTTTTTTATCTTCTCTTAGTTGTAGAATCCCACTCTAATCTCCTATTTCACTGAATAATTTACTATTAAAAATGGATGAAAATGCCAGACTCTCCTTTTTGTTCTCTTCCTATGTATATATATTAAATAGATTATCCCAGTTTAACAAAGGAGAAATATATTCTTTGGTACTGCCTACATCACACAGCTGTTCTCTCCCATGCTCAGCCCAAACTGAATGCTTCTATACTCGTGAGCAGCAAGTCTGTATACTTGGCATCACTTGCTGTTGTCTCAACTTCAATTGAAAACTAGGTGCCGGTTATGCTCTATAATATGCAACAGATTTTGGGTATATCTTAACCCCATAAGAGAATCTATGCCATAAAAAAGCGACAGTAAAGACAAAGGCGGGTAGCGTATAATACAAAAAACCTGCTGGAGAAGAAGACATTCAAATCCTACAGGACAAAAATCAATGAGTGTGTGAAATGTTTGGTAGGTAAGGAAGAAAAGCTTATAGCAGACATATATGGGAAAATATCTTCTAAATATTGCTCAAGAAAAGAAAAATCATGATTCTGATATTTTACTGAGCTAGGTAACTGTTATTTGAAATACTCTTCTTGCAAATAACAGGGGAAGTCATTAGGATCTGATTCTGCAATCCTTTCATAAATATTCTCACTGATTTTATTGTGGCTACATGTTTAAAAAATTTTATTTACTATACACGGTATTAACGCTGTTGGGTAGGATTTAGTCTGCTGAACTTAGACACTTGATTTTGGGTGCTTCAAAAAGCAGTCCTAAGGCTTCAGCTTTGGTTCCTTATTAAGCTGATAGAGAGGAGCAGACTTATTTGAAGGCTGGGAGTGACCCTGCACAGCCAAGGCTTGACAGCTAAAATAAGCAGATGGCATCTACTTCTTGAGGTTTCTTTCCAAGCGTTTCCCTACCTGGGAAACTTGGACACATGATTTAGGACAGTTTCTTCATCACGTGCCAAAAACTTGGCATGAGTTAAAGACCTGAAGTAGGCAACGGGGTTCCTACTGCAAGTTTCTTAGCAGTGTGGTAAAACTTTTACTGTTTTACACTATGTGGATGCAATATGCCACAAGGAAAGTAAACAGAAAGTTTGCACATATAAGACATTGAAAAGGAGGATCTATATGACAGTTGCTATTATTATTATCATTATTGTTACTGTTATTATTGTTGTTGTTGTTGCAGGCGCTGGTGCTGGAGTTGAACCAAATGAGATAAGACAGTACGATGCTGGACTCCCTACAGACACATCTGCAAAAGGAGTGTGCATAAGAGTCAGCTGTGCATAAGGCCATGTAAAATGATTGCTTTGCTTAGAAAATAACAAATAACAGCTGACTTAGAATATGCAAATAATAACTGGTAGTAGGGCAGCTTTCACTGCTGTACAGGTTGCTATTTCTTGTGTTTTATTCAAAGTTTGTTTTCCTTCCGCTCTCACACATGATTCTTAAGATGAGATGTTAAGTATGCAGTAAACTTCTTGCGCCAAAGCAATTTCTGGTGAAATACCACTGATTTAACTGTAGTTAGTGTCAGAGATGAATCAGTCCCCTTACATTTTATTCTGGGATATAAACTCTGCTCACTCAGCTAAATTATCAAGTCCAGTTCTCCACCTAACAGGTTCTAAAGGAATTAAAAACATATTTTCTTTATTTCACGTGAATTTTGTGGATTTTAGTGCTCATAAAAGTAACAGATTATTGACATGCACTGTTCGAGTTACCTCACATAAATCTGCAACTGCACCTCTGTTGTGCCTTGAAACCTCCCCTGGTATTTCAGCTTTGGACCTGTGTTGAAAAGGGACTGCCAGCTGTGCTAAGCTGTGCAGCACACTTTTTGTGTGGATTAGTTTCCACCACAGATTTGGTTGAGGCTACCAAACTCATTTCACATGTGGCCCAAATCAAATTTCAAGGCAGGCCCCAGGAGATGAAAAGCCGGGGCATTAAGCCACTATACGTGTTGCCACCCTGCTACATTTCTATCACAGTTTCTCAATTAAATTGCCATCTTTATGGAATGAAAGAAGGGCATGGGGTCCTGCCAGGTGGTAACTGGAATATGATTTTTTTTTTTTTACTGTGCAAAATTATTTCAGTTATGAAGTCATAATATTATCATTTTACAAGATCATAGCACCTAATGTTACTTCCTCTGCTCCCCAAATTCTCTCCCCAGAATGCCCAGGAATTAAATATATAAATATATTTTTATATATATATATGCATATTACTGTACACTGTTAGAAATCTAAGTTACACCATAGTTTATATCATTAGTTGGAGTTTCTGTTATGGGTCCTTTCCTTCTCATAAACTCACACACACGCAGCTCACCACAAGCTCACAGCTACAATATGCAAGTATTCA
>VYZM01009443.1:0-5000 GCA_013398915.1 Dromas ardeola | reverse complement strand
CTTTCATCCAGCTCTGCTCTTTCAGGAAAGCTGCCCAGAACAGCAGTACAACTCTGCAAGCTCCTTCACAATGGAGGGTTTTTTTGTTTTGTTTTGTTTTTTTTTTCCCCCAGTGTTAAACATTACTCAACGTGCAGCAAGCTCAACACCCATTCCAACTTTTCTCTAGGGACAACTACTACAAAGGGGCTGTCTTTTCTAAGATCTGTCAGGGCCTGGAAACCCACTAACTGGTGAGTGTACAATTCTGACCTGACTGAAGCAGCAGTGGCCTGCAGCCTGCAGAGAGCTCCGAGCCGTGTATGTGAGCAGTTCACTAGTTAACCCACCACGAAGGGGAAACGTTTCCCATTAAATGCACTTAGCTGCTCTTTAAACAGTAAATCATCCACAGAAGGGAAGGTTTGTTTTTATTGAAATATACTATTTTGTTTATTTAAAATTAAGCACATTGTCAGATTAATTTGGGAGTGCCGAATACAGAAAACAAACGCAGGATTTTGCTTTAAAGTTGGGGGGAGGTTTAAAAAAAAAAAGATTTGGGATCTAGCAGAAAAACCCCATAGAACACAGTTGAATTAAGGCATTTAAGATGAATCAAGCACACTGTTAGATATATCACTGCTGCACAATACATAGCTCCTATACATACTATATATATTCCAAATTTCTAAGTTCATGCAGCACACTGCAAGGGTATGGTATCTATAATATTTGTCTATATATATTACTAGAATATGGAAGGTAGGTATTACTGGACTAGCAATAATTCATTTCTAACCATATGCCTGATTCTAAAAGTACGTGTTTTTCAATACATATGTATGTTTTATATATATAGAGAGAGAGACCTGTGTCGCTGTCAGGGGCAGAGCAGAAATGTGGATTGAATGGTGAAACGATATAACCCCTCATGTGTCATCTTCCTAGGAATAATCTCTCAGCGTGACAATCCTATGCATTCAGAAGTATTCTGGAAGTTGCCATTGTATGAGAAAGTAGAGATTACTTTGATGCCGAGCTTCTGATAGACAAATAAGGGAAGGGTCAGATAACCCGCTTGCAGTCTGATACGTATTCAAGCTGTCCATTTCTCTGAGCCTGCAAAGCTGGTCTGGAAATTCTCTAGGAACAAACTTTTCCATTGTTTTCCATGCTTCCACTTTCAGTGCCAAATACAACCTGCAATTTTGGAGGTGTGTGAAAACAAGTAAGTTGGGGAAAAAAGTTAACTGTATCCTTTCACAGTTCAAGGAGAAATCTTCTGGGGTTTGATTCACTTTCAAGTTTGCTCAGATTTTGCCCCAAATAGTTCGCCCACTCTCTTCTGAAGCCTTTCAGAATAAAAAGGTAAGCCCAGGAAAACAGAAGAAACAATGTTCATAGCTAGTATATATACCCTTTTAGGGCAGTACCAAATTTTCATCAGGAATAAGAGTAAAATAGGTCTCTGTGATGATTCTTTGAAATCAAAGGAGATTTAGTACAGCATATGTATGTGGTTTATTAGGCGAAACTCTGTAAGGTGAGTTTTCTAAAGTAAATTTCCAGTCTGTTTTTTCAGCTGGATAATCTATTACATTTAGCTTTTCCCACTTCAGCCTGTGCTTGTTAAAACTTCTCCTTTTGTGTCCATGTGTTAAGATGATGGACAGTATTTGCTGATTCAAGCTTATCTAAGCTTTTAACAGGAAAATCTTGGATCAACTCAATCCGTTTGAGCCAACAATCTTTGTAACTGCCTGAATCTGAGGAATGGTTTCACAGTAATAAACAAACACAAGTAGGTTATGGAACTCTGCTGAAGAAATGAAAAGCCTTCCATATTAACACATTCATGGCCGCTTTATAAAACGGCTCCAAACAACTTTTAGAAGTTTTTAATCCATCATTTTCTTACATCACTGGATTGAAGCTCAGTTGGAAAGAATGGCATATGCCAAAGCACGAGCTCCCTGCTCACTGATGGAGCAGGGCTGTGTTTGTAGCTCAGGTTACATTCTCTGCTCCTGGTAGTTCTGAAAAATCCACATATAGCCCTCACCTTCTCACTTACCGTATCTTTGCCTCTATTCTCTTAATTATAAAATAGTTGTCCTGGCGTTATTACAGTAATTACTCAGGAGCAGTCTTCTGGGGCCACGAGAGATGCTGCAATATGTTTAGGATGTCTCATAGTGTAAGTGACTGGGGTATCCTCTAGCCCATTGAAACAAGGGTCCTGGGCAAGCCACCCTGCATGTCCCCCTTCTCCTCTTCCTCCTCTCCTTCCACAGCCCTGACACACTGATCTAAGCATTATATCAATGAATGCTGCAGGGAGATCACTGTTTCTTTCTTTCCTTTTCTTTTTTTTTTTTTTTTACAGAAAAAAAAGGGGACAAATTCTGACAGAGGAAAAGCAATTAGTATGAAAAATAGAGAGTGCATATGGGATGCAAAACAGCCCTTTTATGAAGGTCAGTTCCTTCTGACATCCTCCACTCTCCCTAGATAATATGCTCCTGAGTATGTTGGTCCTTTAGCGAACGCACCCATGGCAGAGGGAGGAAGAGAGAAAGAGGGGACAGGCAGTGAATTTGATAGAGGAATGTGGAGATCGAGGGCGTTTGCCAGTGTTGAAAATAAAAAAGAATAAATTAGAACTTCTCTTAATGTATTTTAAACAGCTTTGAAGTTTTAATGTGAAGTTATTGTGCATAGTAAGAAAGACCATTTTCCCCATGGATATTAGCTAACTGATTGCCCCAGGGGCAGAATGGGTGGCAAGAGAAGATGTATTAAAAACTGATCTTAAAGAAAAAGAAAAAAATCATCTTATGAGACTTCTCAGCTTCAGAAATGTTTGGAGGTTCATCTGTCTTGCATGCTTTACTGCTTGAACAGCCATGTATACAGAACACAGCGAGTACGACTGCAGTGTTTGTATTTCATTGGGAACGTGTTTTTGGCGCATCCTTCACGTTCTGTCAAGTGACAACACACAGTTGGCACTCATCCTTGCAAGACAACAAAGATGAAAGGAACAGCCGGTCTCATGGATCTATGCTATCAGAACTCAGTGAATAATTTGCAATGAATAATTTATTCTTAAAATGTCACTTTTTTTATGTTCCTGAACTATTTGTGAAACTGTATGTTAATTAAGTAAGAATTACTAGAATCAATAAATATATTGCTGGTACACTCCGCCCCCAAATTACAAACAATTAAGTCAGACATCTCTTTCTTCACTGACATGAGTTGCATTTCCCAGATGTCAGCCTGTCCGCTCTGATCTGCTCACCACCCTGGCACAGTAGCAGTGTTGGTGGTGGTTTTCACAACTGATAAAAGTTAGAACGACCTGGAGGCTGCACTACATCTCACCAGGACACAAACAGGATTGAAAAAACATGATTAGATCTAGGTAGAAAGATTGTTGAAAAGACCTTATCACTTTCCTCCCCAGGTGAATAATAGGCATTCAGAGGCACATGAGCTGGCTGCAACTCACTTCATTAATCAAATCAATGTGAATTTCAAATTTCAAATATAATATCTGAATATACAATTTTAAATTGGTGCTGGTGGAGTTTCCAGCATTTGAATTACAAATTTGCTTTTTGCTAATCCATTCCCTAACAGAGATCAAACACTTGAAAATTCATGAAAAGCAAACACGAAAGGGTCACAAACATGGTCAAATGTTACCTGGCTGTTTAATTCAAATGGATACTCAAAGAAAATGTTTCCAATATTTGTTCAGCCCCTTCTTTCTAGTTAGCTTAAAAAATTAAAGTTAAATGGCAGACTAATACTATGTGCAAATCAAGTAAAAGAATCAAGGAGACCGGAAGATAGAAATACAGAAGATCATAAAGAGAGATGAGCACATCTGGAATCATATTGGATATCAGACTGGTCTGTGGATGTTCACATCCATCACTGACTGGGGTTTAACCTCTGATAAAAATAGCTGTAAAATTTGGAAACCAGTTTAAATTTTGAATACTTCTATCATTCATCACCACTGTGATAATCACTTCTGCTGTATACTTATTGCCAGAAAAATACATTAATATCCAAATGTGCACCTGCATTTTAAGCCAGTAGTCAGAGTTCAGCAATTTGGGTACACATTTCCTTTCCATTTCACTGTTGCAAGCGCTATTGACAGCAAAGTCAAATATGCCTTTAGCAAAAAGGAAAGAAGTAATAGGATTCTTGTTTCTAAAGTTCTGCCTAGTCACATTCAGCACATCTTTTATTTTCCTGCATTACAACAATCTACAAACAGAACCTTCTCATTTCAGTTTTTCACACGTTTTCTTTGTGTGAATCTCACTGAAATAGGCAAGCTGTCAGTGACAAAGCTTAGTGTCAATCTCGTATGAAGTTGAGAAATGGGAGTTACAAAAGGAAAAAGCTAGTAGCCACAATCAGTACTGTTGCTACAAACAACTTTTCTCACTTCATCAACAAAACTTATACTAGAGGGACAATCTATGATACCACCCATCATTGTTGTTATTGCTGTTTCTGAAGGCAAATTGCTTTATGTAAAAGACTAGTTATTACTAAAAAAAAACAACACACCAGCAAAGAACAAAACACGACGAGAGTAATGTTTGCCAGGAGAAAACGAAATACTTCCAAGGTTAAAAAAGCCATGGGCTTCTGTCGTGCCATGACTGTCTTAGAAATCTAAGCATGCCACCACTGCTCATACAAGGTCAACCACTTCAGTCCAAGTCAAGTTTGTAAGAAACTTTTCATTCAATAGCAAATTTCTCTTTGCAGGTGCACAACTCTTGCCTCACTACAAGATCACACAAAAGGGAGGAAAGGGGAGATGGTCCTGTCTCATGTCCCATGTGCTTTCCTTCAATCTGTAGATGCTTCAGCTTATAGTCCAGCTAGGGGCTCTCCACAGCTCCAGAAGTCCACCACTTAGTCTAACAAGTAGTAATGTTGAACTTGGTGACTCTGCTCCTAGACATCTCACAGAATCACAGAAT
>VYZM01009442.1:167620-217030 GCA_013398915.1 Dromas ardeola | reverse complement strand
CTCTTCCGCGCCCGGCCGCACCCGCGCAGCGCGGCCAGCGCCGGGCTCTCCGCCTCCCCCGCCCGCCGGGTCCGCAGGGGCTCCGCCGGGAGCGGAGAGGGAGGCAGCCCCCGCGGGACACCCCTGGGGGGGCCGGCACCCACAGCCCCGCTCCCCCGAAGGCGGCCCCGTCCCTCGGCTCCCCACGGCCACTCGTGACCGGGCTCTCCCCACCCGGCCCGGGCGTCCCAGCGGGGAAAAGCCGCGGTCCTGCTGAAGAGGGACGCGTTCCCTGGCGGGTGGCGACACTTCGTCGCAGAAGGACCTGGGTGCCCCGCCGGGGGCCGGGGCCGGCGAGGTGGGTCAGGGTCCGGGTTTGGGCCATCTGGTCCCCGCCAGGTCATTCCTGGGTAAGCTCTGCCCTTCCCGTTGTGCTGGGAGGCGGGAGCGGGCTCAACGGGGCACGGACTCGAGCCCCCCGCCCCAGCCCGCTCCTGTCGCGACTCCCCCCAAAATGCCAACGGAACAGCCGAGCTGTTTTCGCCCAGGACGCTTTGTCCGAGGAGATGCTGAGCTGACCCGGCCCAGCCAGCATCTCCCGGGAGCAGGAAAAAATCCTGACTCTTCCCTAAAACTGTCGGGTCCCACTCGTGGCGCAACTCCGGCGCTCATACAAATATTTTTCATCCCCGTTTCTTTTGTCTGAGCGGGTTCCTGCTCGTCCCGAGGTGACGAGTGGCAAAAGTGCAGGGATGCAGCAGCAACGTGGTTCTCCCGGCCGTCGCCGGGGGCAGAGAAAAAGGACCCTCCCCCCAAAAACCCGAGTCCCAACTTGGGAAAAAATAACTAATATTCCAAGGCGACCTTTCCATTTGCTGTAATTACTGCCAAACTCATTCCTCTAAATTAAATGCTGCAAGTGATTTGAATCCTTGTAAAGCAAAAACCAAGTTCCATCGAATTAGTTGTAGCCTGCCTGCTTTCCCCAGTGACTGCATCTATTAACATTATAATCTCAAACACCATTTTTTATGTAACACTATTGTTAGTAAATCAACTCCTCAGGTCCACAGAGACGCTGACCCCTGGCAATTCAGTGAAAGTGTAATTATCTCCCCGAATCTTGGACAGATTTAAGAGATTACATTTCAACTAAATCTATATCAATGCTAATTTTTTCCAGACTCCAGGTGCTAGGCACTCCGAAATGGTGTTTCTGCCCAGCAGAATGGGTTACAAAGAGGAGAGGGCTTGCTGTGTAGAGGGCCAAAAGAAATGAAGCCCCACATAAAATTACACCTATTTTTTGCTACAAAACCTGGTTCTTGTATGGCAAAGTTAAACAAAGCAGCTATGCTAAATTAGCGTTAAATAAAGGCTAGTTTAATGCTCGGTTACAGTCAACTGGTGTATATTTGATGGCTAATTGTCTATCAAAATTAAAAAGAAAAGAACAAATGATTCGTTATAAGAAGGTGTTAAAAGCTTCGACAAAAGGACATTTCACAAATATAATATCTGTGGATGGCGAATTGTCCTTTTGAAGCTTTTTTAATGTAGTAAAGGCCTGGGACTCCCTAGATATGAATAATGGGGAGAAACGCGCTCTTTTATTCGGAAAGAGCCTCTTTTAAACCAGTCGCTCTAATAAAACGGCAAGGACAATATTCCGGGAGGAACGGGGACCCGCGTTGCTGTGATTTCCGACGGCCACTTAAATAAATAATGCCTCGGCAGTAAAAAGGCATTTAAATGTTATTTGGTTTGCGCTTAAAGAGACCTAAGCGCCTTCCCGGTGGAGAGCAGCTCTCGCTTGCAAATCAACGGATATCAGCAGGGAAAAACCAGTATTTTAGGGCTGCGGGGACGGGGACGGGGACGGGGACGGATCCTGCCCCCGGTGCCCCGCGGCCAGGCGAGGTGCGGGGCCGCCCGCCCCGCATTTATTTCTTTATCAGAGTAATGGGCCGGGAAATATTCCGGGGGTGGGGGGGGGAAGGGAAGGGGAAAGCAGCGAAAATAAGAGGAAAAAATGGTAAACCCACCCACCCGACCAAAAACCTCTTGTGCGAAGTTAAATTAAAGAGGACGGCGGCGAAGCGGGCACGGGGCAGGGTCAGCCCCACCGCCTCCGCGGGCGCGGAGCCCTGCGCGGCCGGTCCGCGCGGGGAGGGAGCGGGTCCGCGCCCCCGCGGAGGGCGTGTGGGAGAGACGGAGTATGCAAAAAAGCCCCGACTAAATCATGCAGCAAGAACGACAAACCGTCTGGAAAATGGACCCATGGAGCAGCAAGAATGTACTTTTTTATCTTTGACAACTTGTGTCCTAAAGAAACTATCTTGAAGATAATTGAAATGATTACAATTCATTGCTGCCGTACTTTGAGTAGGAACAGTCAAATAATGAAATCTTAGTAATACAGCAAAAATTTAATTTACGTTACACCACTGCTGGAGGTTTCCTTTTTTTTTTTTTCCTTTTTTTATGCCCAGCTTCCCCTAGAAATTTTGTGCTCACACATAATTCTGCACTTTGTTGCATTATTCATATTTTTTGGGGTTATTTCGCATCCCCTCCCGCCCTTCTCCTTTAGTAATGGTCTTCTCTAAAACTTCCAGGTGCTGGCGGGGGGCTCTTCTGGAAGGAGAGCACCCCAAGAGGCAAGGGGGGACCCCAAAACTAAACTCAGTGAAACCGGGGCGGCTGCTGCAGCTGGGCGGCAGAGGAGATGTCCCTGCCCCGCAGCCTGAGCGGAGGTTTAGGCTAGCCCCCGGTTGTTGGGGAGGTGGTCAGCTGAAACCTCCGCTCAGGCTGCAATGAGCAAGGGCTGTGCAGGCAGACACCCATCAGGGTCTGTCCCACACGGGGTAGCCGCGATAATTCATTTTTGGAAGCTGTTCTGGGGCTCAGTACATCCTTTATTACTATTGCTATCGCTATCGCTGTCGCTATCGCTATCGCTATTGCTGTTGCTGTTGCTATTACTACTATTACTATTAATTACTATTACTATTACTATTACTGTTATCACTATTAGTATTTATTACTATTACTATTATTGTTACTATTTACTATTATTACTATTACTATTGCTATTATTATTACTTACTATTTTCACCAGGAAAATGTTTTCTAGAAGCCATAGGGTGGCCCTAGTGACAGGGGTGTTGTCTGGGGTGGTTTATGCCAGAGCTTTGGGCTGGAGGAGGGCAGCAGGGCTCACCTGCCCTGGGAAACGTGATGAAGCCAGGGTGACCCTCTGCCCCAAGGTCCCCCCCATCCCCCCCTGGCCTCACTTGCGGTTATCGGCCGTGGTGCTGCCCAGGACGCCCGAGCCCCTTTTCGGCCTCTCGCCTCGCAGATTGTGTGGGAGGCAGCCTGCCTTTTAATCCAAGTCAGAAATGGACCAGGATACATCCTCAATGCAACTAACTGTTTCTAAAAAAAAGACCATCTGGTAATTGTCTTCCTTTAGATCTTCCCTTAATTATGCTTTTAATTAAAGATGGTTCAAGGCATTGGACCACATGAAGGGCAGTAATTACAAATTACATTACAAACCCAACAGATGTAGCTCTATCTGCTGGGAAAAAGGTACCGGAATAAAATTTGACTAAACTTTAGGATAAATTAATCCGCTGCCTTGAGAACAGAAGCACATTTTTTATTATGCAGACTCTAGCCAGGATTTAAGTTCTCTGTCATGATTGTTTTCATATTTCTTTGACATCTATTGATTTGGAGGCAGCTGCAAGGCTTTGTCACAAGAGAGAAGAGCAGTCACAATATATTAGCTTGATGGCATAACTCGAATATGAGTAGGAAGGATAGAAACATGACAGCGAGCCACGTGACCGAGCGATGGGTCTCCAACAAAATAAAGAAATTAATTTTTAATAAAAAGCTTTAAAAATACCACAGCTAGTGCAACAGCAAGGGGAACGACAGAACTTGTTAATTATCGAGCGTTGGAGCCTCTGAAATTTACCCCCAAAGATTAGGAGGGGACAGGCTTTTAATTTCCAGTTCAGACTTGTGCGTTGGGCAGAAGGCGTGAGGAGCAAAGCCCCCGCTTGGCTGGAGCCCACCCTACCCCTGGCCTGGGGACAACGGGGCACCCGGCCACCGTGTCAAGGCTCCCCTTCCCCGACAGCCACTGGAAATGAGCATTGCCTTTTGCCCATGATCCGCTCAGAGGCAAAACTCCGAAACCCCAAGTGGAGTTAGCGTAAAAGCCCCCTCGGTGAGCGGATGCAAAGCAATGCAGACCCGATAGCCTCTGTAATGAGGGAAGGCAGTGCAGGCTCAAAGATTTCCAGAGGGAATATCGCCCCACTAATCTGTGGTCACTGATGGCTCTGGATAAACTACTTATAATGCATATTGCAGGGCTGCAGGAATACAAGCGTATGAACTCTTTAAAAATGACCTGGTTTGCAGTGGCTGGCTGGCACATCGGGAGGAGATCAAGAAATTACGGGCGTAAGGGTTTATGAAACCCAGTTCTGGTTCAGTGGATAAAGACATCACTGATGATCAAGGGGCTGTTTTTTAAGTCTATCTCCAGTTCAAAGTATGTGCCTCTCCCGCGTTTTGCCAAAATCCTGTGCTAAGTGTGTAACTGGGAGCTCAAAGTATTTGAGCAGGTTTGGGCAAGGTAACAGATTTTCCCTGTCTGGGGGAGGCTGTTTGTTAAAAGCAGTCATTGAAGTCAAGCTGGAGAGCAGGGACAGTGCGGATTCACATGTCAGACGCTCCATCAGACCATTAAAAAGAAATTAAGTTGGGACGTTCTGTCTTCCCCTCTCCCAACACCACCTTTGTGGGAAACGCACAACAAAAATCCAGCCAGCGCCTTAACGTGGGGGGTGAGGCTGTCTCCCCATCAAGCCGCAACACAGTCTGTGATGCCTTTGGCGTCTCTTGAAGGTGAAATTGGACACAGGAGACTTTGGGTGCGAGGTTGCGCGGAGTTCCCCCTTTTTTTTGCCTGCAACCACTTGCACCTGCACCCCCCGAGACCTTCCTGACTGTGGGAGCCGTGCATGGGCACCCCGAGTGCTCAGATTAAACGTACGTGGGGTTGTATTGCGTCTCTGCCTTCCCTCTCACACACACGTAGATGTTCTTCCCGTCCTGTCTCAGGCGCGATTTCCAGCGTGCCTCTGCTTAGCCGAGCCCTGCAGGACCTGGCCCAGCTGCTTTCAGCCCCAGAAGACATCCCAGCGCAAACCAAAGTCAGATTAACGCACACGCACCCGCCTTGTGCCCGACCTCAGCCGTACATTCACACTTTCACACACTCTCTGTTAATAGCGTCACATTTTTTTGTCCTTCCGAGGAGCGCTAACCCCTGTGAGCGTCTAACCCCTTTTCCTACCAATTTCTGGATTTCATCTTGCGGGTGGGGGAGAAACGTGAACAACTCCTTGTGGTGTCTCGGGGCCCTCGTGTCAGGAAGGTAGTTATTTGGGCAGACTTCTTCAAATGCCTCTTAACCAGCCGACTCTGGGTTTCCAGTAATGCTGTAATTTATGATTGCTTGGTGTCAGGAGGTATGGGTACACAGATACAACGCGCAATACATTACAGCTTCTAGACTCTCATCTCATTTTAAAATGAGTAAACATAACCCTCCTCTGATTTTGCTATCATTTCCCCCTTCCTAGAATCGACCCTGATGAAAAAATTCCATATTAGAAATGCAGAATTTCAGGTTTAAAAATTATGCTATTGTGAAAATGACATATGTTATTCAGGAGAGCCTATGTATATAATCCAGCTAGTCAATATGAGATTATAGATCTTCCCGAAAAGCTCATACTGCTTATTTATAGAAACATCTTGTATGTCTTCACATATCAGCAAACAAGAACTTTGGCCCCAAATTGCAACGGTGCTTTTAAATCAGGTTCGATATAGAATATAGATTTACTTAAATACAGTAATATAATATATTTATATATTATATGTGTAGTCTATATTTATATTCCACGTAGAATATAAATATATTTAAATAAATCCACATACTGAATATATTTGTGTTATATATGGAATATCTAGAAATAGAATCCAGATTTCTGTAATACTTCGTTCCTTTGTGATTCGGTTGCCCTGCCGATGGTCCCACGTGTCGCCATTCAGAAACGATGCAGCGTGCTACCGGACAAATGTTTCTTTGTGAAATATGTGAAAGACTACAGATGTTTCACTGCTCTGCTGGGTAAATCTCAGACCCTTTTTGGTGACGTGGTCTGTAGTTGTTTACACAGCAAGTCAGCAAGTGAGGCGTGCTTTCCTTTGAGCTGCAAGACTCGCTAGATAGAAGGTTAAAGCCATATATACAGCTCCGGCTTTCAAAGGTCTGATCCAAAGCTTGCTGACGTGATGGACAAATTCCCAGGTCCACGTGATACGGTCAGTAGGCTGAAATCCCAGCTCGCACACTGCGCGATGGTGTTTATATCAATAACTGAATACTGCAGGTTTTATTTCTAGGCTTCTTTCATGATCAATACTAAGGACGTTTTTTTCCTATTGTTGTCTAAAATCGAGCTTTTTCTTGAAAACTGAGAAGAGTCCTTATAGCTACGTAGAGAAACGTACAGCCTTATATTTGAATTACATGGTTCTGGGGGTCTGCCCAGTATGTTGGGTAGGGATTGGAAGCCGGCAGCAAACGAATTATGTGGAGGAGTCTGCGTCTTTAACAGCGTATCTCACGATCGCTATTCACGTGTGAATCGTATTTCATGCAGTAATGATGTTGCATAAACTAGCAGTTTCAGAGGTGTAGAGTAGATGCAATAATGTCAGCCTTTTTCGGCGCAGAAGAGCGTGTTCTTTGGAGTTTCTCTGAGCTCATGTTGTCTGTGGAGGGGTCGTGAGTTGGGAACGTCCACAAGGTTCACAGCAGCAAAACCTGGCTCTGCAGGTCCGTCTAAGTGACCAGAAAATCCTTCTGTCAGGCTGTCGTGCGCTGCGTGAAGCCACGTTTCCAAACATGCGTAGAAATGGAATATTGTAATTTTTCTCCAGTTTTAAAGACAGATTGTCTCAATCATCATAGCAAACAAAGGGTGAGAAAATACTCTCTCCACGCAGAACAGAAGCAAATTTAACACTTCCAAAATGCACTGACGATTACTTTCCTGGCCATAGCAATGTCACGCTTTTTAGGTGTCAGATTTTGGAGTTCAGTCCCTGTTAGACGTTTGTGTTAGGCATTGTATCAGGGGTATACCGTCCTCAGTGGCAGCAATGTCATCTGTAGCAGGTCAGATGTTGCAGGCTTTACACGGAGACTGGAAAACTGCCCATTCTGCACCTCTGCGAGCGTGTTCTTTCCAGTTAGGTTTGCAAATAGATTACAATTTGGGTAAAGAAAGAATACATATTGATATAGTCATCTTAGAGTAAGTGGGGAAAGCTCGAAGCTGCTGTGATGTTTGGAATGACAGAAATAATCCCTGAGCACAATATCCAGGATATTTCTGGGAATTCCTAGTAATTCCAGGGTATATCTATTACATGGCTTTTCAGGATAATACCCAAATACCTCATCTGGGTGTGTATTAGATCTTAAAGATTAACTAAAATCTGAACATTTCTTCATACATTCTAACTTTTTTTCTGATTAATTTAAAATTGAGAAGTTTGAGGTGTTGTTAGGAACTTTTTCCTAACATCATTCAGTTGTCTTTAGCAAATCATTCAGTTGTCTTTAGCTAGGGAGTTGCAAACCATTTCTTGTAAACGTTTGGGTTACATTGAAGTTCAGTTACATAAATCATTGTGTAAGTGTGTACGTTTGGAGCACCGTGTGTGTGCATTCACACACCTATAGGCAATTTTGGGGGTTTCTCAGGAAGAGAATCTCTCTTCTTGTTACAAGGATGCATTTATCTCTACACAGTCTCTTGTGGGGCAAGTATTCCAAAGGGATAACGCCACACATTCAAACTCCAGATAAAGACAGAGCAGGACAAGATGTTTTCTGTACAGTTTATGTCCATTTTACAAACAAGATTTACTGACTGGTGCTCAGAGCCAAATGCTTCCTTCACATCACCACCTCACCAAAGCCCATCAGGAGCCGTACCTACGCTTGTACAATACAAGTGGATTCCAAAACAGGGCAAATCTGGGGAGAAGCAAGAACGTTTGCAAATATTGAAACTGTTCTCCTTTTCTTGTCTTAGAAAAGAAAACGATGTTGGTCTGTCTGCAAGCCCCTGTCTGTAAATTAGTAGTGTGCTCCACATTGTGGTTTTGAAGGACCCGTACGTGGTCCTGAGCCTCCTGAGCTGGGCAGCAGCAGAGCACTCTCTGCTTCCCCAATGAAATCAGAAATCCAAAAGCAAACTCCATCACTCGGGGACAACGTATAGATTTGGCACAGTCCTTGGAGGACTGAGAATCCTAAAATCAATGACTGGATTACACTGATCCATATTTGTAGATGTCTCATCTGCGATAGATGCGGTATTGATAGGTTGCTTCATTTTACCGAAGCGTTTCAGATCACCTTGTGGGAAGGCACAGTGGAAGGGTAATTACGTTTTCTGGTGTGAGAAACACTTCTTAAGGAAGCTGAAGCCATGGCGTTTGATGTGGCTGTAAATTGCTGCTGCCTCCTGCAACATGTCTGAGCATACATTTGGTTACAAGATCGCTGTGCTACCTATGTTTTTGCAATAGCAACCATACACTTCTGATTCAGGCACTGGGATGGAGAGATCAATACATGCATATATGTGTGTGTGTGCGCGCGTGTGTGTGGACAGGGAGACAGAACCCTTCCTGGAAATGTACATTTCAAATGTTTGATGCTGCTGCTTCACCAGATTTCTGCAGCTAGTCATACCACTTTATTAATGCTCAATAGTGTGATGTGAAAATTCCCATGAATAGTGAAATCAGTGGGACTATTAGGACATTAAAAAAAATCAGGACTGCAATATTTTATATTATATTTTTTGAGAATTAGGACTTTACACTCAGGGTTTAGGGGAGTAAGGGGTTTGTGTCCTGGGTATAAATTGCTTTTTATAGCTGATATTGTTAAATACAAAGAGTTAGAGAATACAGAGCAGTGAGAAATTGCTACATATATAAACCAGAGATCCTTATTGATCTAAATAATATGTGATTAACACTAACCGCGTCTGGCAGAAGTGTGCATCATAGCCCAAAGCCAGATTTACACCTAGATGTGAAAACCAGAGGCTAAAGCTGCGTGGAGGAAAGCTTAGTCTCTCTGAGGCTGATGGAAGTTTAGGCATTGCCCTCTCCTTTCCCTGTCTGCTGCTCGGGGTTTTGCTGCAGACATCACTTACTCCATCCATGATCCACAGGTAAAAGGAAAGAGATATGACTCAGATATTGCAAATTTTGCACATTTTACACTTGGATGTCCGGGTTTTCCAGACAATAACGTGTTTTTCTAAGGGTTTTTCATGAAGTCCCAGTATCCTGCATGATTTCTCTCTGAGTCACATTCCAAATCCCCCTATTTAAACAAAAATCTCCCCTTTGCTGTCAGATTTTGACTAACAGCCATAACATCCTCAGATGGTTGCTTCAAAATCTGCTGTACAGTTTGTGCACAAACACGCAGTTCGCATTCATGAATAATTGTATGTCCCAGGCTCTTAAATTCATGAGGGTGCAACGGAGGCTCCGGCACATCAGTAGGTGTTGAAATTCTTAGATAATAAGGAATTTACAGCAGCTTTATCATTTTTTTCTTGTCTTCAGCCATGCCCTTAGAGATATTTATTGCAGATAGCCATTTTCTTTGCATATTTGGAGGAGTAAATTAAGCATCTATGCTACATGCACATCTCTTGGAGCCTATGCCTGAAGCAAGATAAAAAAGGATCTAAAATTAAGGCAGTGTTACATTTTCCCTAAAAATACTATCCAAAGAATGAAGGTGATACAAATAGTGTGCTTTATAGCAAATAGGTCTAAACAAATTCATTACTTTTAGATAGCACCCTAACAGCTCCTGTCTGAATCAAGCCAAACCACTGAAAAAAGCCGTGGTTAAGGCAGGAAACACCAGTGAGGAAGAATAGATGTTAAGAGAGAGGAAAGTCTAATGAAAGGAAACCCAATATTGACGGATTATGTAGAGCAGGAGGAGATGGGGTAGAAAAAAGCAGTCAAACACAGGCAGAAGTATGCTGTTTAGCAGGAGGGGGAAGCTACATAAGCCAGATCCAATTTGTGCTATTTGCCCTTCCCCTAAAATGTAAGGCAAGCTCTCTTCTGACACAGAAAACTTTCTGGAGCCCTGAATCCTTGGAGGGAAAGGATGCAAAAGGAGCAAACACTGAGCCTTCATCGAGCTCTGCCTGCACCCCGGGCTGGCACTTGTTGCGGGTCCCACAGACTCAGCTAGGTTTGGTTTGGAGAGAACGTCTCAGCCTGAGAGCGTGGGACGAAACCTGCAGCGACCCCCGGGAGTGCATGGGTGGCCCAGCGAGCCTTCAAGACAATTTCTTTCTAATTCGTCCCCGAGACAGACAGTTGTGGTCGCTAGAGAGTGGCAATGGTCCTTGAGGAGAGCTGCAACAGACCCTGCTCCTAAAAAATATTCTGCATATGCTTTGGCAAGGGATTTCACCGGGGTTCTGAGCTTCCATGCTGCATGCAGACTTAAAGCTCTGCCTGAATCGTTGCAGGCTCAGGGATTTGTATCTTAATTATAAAGCCGCATCCATGGATGTAACTGATTTTGGTTAATAAAAGTCTTTGTATATCACATCTAATGAATGCGTGGTTCTGGTAACAGAGCAAAAGCAGCCCTTGCATTACAGAGCTTATAACTGAATTGGGTTTGGTTAGCTTTGAAACGCTGTTTTGCAAATGGCTTTTGACTCATGTTACATGAAACAACTTTATTTTACTGATATGAGACACTTCAAAGTAATAAAGACTCTCTCCCAGTATCTGGTGCTTGCTTAATACTAGTAATTTATGTTGATTGTGTGCATTCTTCTTTTAACTACTATTCAGCCATCTATAAATCAATCACCTGAGGAAACTCATTGAGAAAACTGCAGAAATGCATTTTTGAGCACAAACCTCTCACTCAGTAGAACGCTGAAGTCTTACTGAGTGGATTTTACCTCCAGGAGTAAAACATTGCGCGCATTAGTTTTGCACATTTTTAATTATATTTCATTGCCCAGCAAAGCATGTCCACAAATCCCCCCACGTCCACAGAGAGCTGGTGTCGCGGCAGAGCAGGTCTGCGCCTGTGTCTGAAGGGGTCACTGGAAACTAGATGTGCAAGTTCCCACACGGCAGCATAAGCCTGGCGAATATTAACTGCAGTTTATATAGGCTGCTGCAGTGCAGCTCAAATGTAGCAAAAAACGTCTCCCAGCCCGCATGTAAGTGGTAAAAAAAATACAGACAAATATTAGACAGGCAGCAACTGCTTTTGAAACGCCAATGTCATGGTCACAGTCATGTAATCATTTTGGAAAGGCTCTTTGGCGATAGGTTGATAATATGGAATAAAAGTCAGAAAAATGCAGTGTTAAACAATGCGACCGTACTCTCCCAAGCACAAACCAAGGCATCAAATACCAGGAAAACACACCGTTACACTCCAAGCATTCTTTTTATCAAGGCAAGAAGGTGTTCATCGATGTTCAGTGTCTGGGACCCACCTGAAACCCTCGTGCCTGATTTTTAGCAGCTTTGTACCCCTGTCCCTGGGACGGGGAGAGGCTCTGGATTAGGCCCTACACAAATGCTCCTAAAAACTGGCGATTTTCATTTGGTGTAAAAGCTTGACATATGTATATATACATAAATATATATATACACACACATATATATATACACACATATATATATACACACACACACAAAGTGTAATGGAATAAAGGGAAGAGCCCAGATGCTGCCCCAAAATTGTAAAGTGATTTCCTAAGTTATTTTCGCTCATATCTTCAAAATATTATCCAAATATTAGCTACATAGTGCAATAGGAAAGGGAAAAGATGAGCCTTGGAAGGTCTTAGTCTCATTAATGATTTCCTCTGGCAACAACAAAACCTACCCCTACCTCCAAATTTAGGAAGAGCAAATATACTCACAGAAATCCCCACTTGACTCTGCCCTGAAGCCAGCTTCTTGGCTTCAGGATCACTTTTATTTAAGTTTCTTACACTTCAGCAAAGTGCAGCAGAGCTTGACAAATTCATTTTGCAAGAGAAAGTCTGCTATGACTTGTTTTCTTTCTGGTTTTGAAATGGGGATGCAATGGAAAGCATTCCTAAAAAAAAAAAAAAGTTTTTTTCACCACAGCTAAGCTAAATTTGACAGGGAGTGTAGCACACCATGCTGTACACCAGAGATATTAGCTTTGGTGAATAAGCAGCGTTGTTAAAAACCCTTGTCTACATTTCAGGTGCAGTTCAGTCATTTGGGCTCACAGATTTTACCTTCTTAGGCAAAAAAAAATTATTTTGTAAATAAAAATTTTTTCAAATGCAAAGTTATGATTAGTTTTTGAATGGCAAGAAATTATTATTAGAAACTAATAAATTCTGTCAGGACCTTGAAATTATAAGTATGCACTGAACTGGATCGCTCAGTTTAATCTCCAGTGTCTTTGACTTCACTAAGTAGGTCAGACCAGCAGCGAGTACAGATGTCATAAGATAAGGTTAAAAATCCAAGCAAAAATATTGAAAATGTGTGATCCCCAACCTCTGCAACTCAATGAATACTTAAAAACCCCCAAACCCATTCTTGGGTAAGAAGCGATATCTGCAGAAGATCTAAGTACAATTGAAGAAAATTGAAGAAAAAATTCAGAGGCAGCTGGCGGTGGCAGAGGCCATCTAAGGAGAAATGAGATTATATATGGGTTCATTAGGACTCTGTCCTTATTTTGCACAGGGGGTTGTCTGCAGACAGTGGGAAGGGTCAGGCAGGACAGATGCGTGTCCTTGCGAGTCCCCGTCCTGAACCTCAGAACTGCGATTGAACAGCAGGAGCCACCTCAGCCATCCCTGGGAAAAGGCACGTGGCACTCGCTTCTGATCTAGGCTACCAAATGCTACGAGGAGCTTCACAGAAAATGACTTATTGCATTGGTGCTGCATGAAAATATCCCAAATATGTACCACGCCCACTCTAGGGAGTCTGGGATTGTGGTAGCCGAAATGGGGTCCGGGATGCAAGGTGGCACTGAGGATGTGCCCAGCCTGGGAGGGCGCGGAGTTTCCACCCCAGCCTCGCGGCGCTGCCCACCGCGGGGACAGCGTGTCACCTGGGTAGGTGCACCCCAAGATGTGACCAGGGATGGCATGTGGTGTGACGTGGTTGAGAGCAGCAACTGCCCAGGGGCAGGGCTGGGGCCAGGAGGGGGACAAGGCGGCACCTGAGTCACAAGGGTGTCACTGTGTCACCTCGGTCTGCTGGCCCCAGCCGGCACGGGGGTGCAGCCCGGGCAATGCCCTTTCCGCAGGAGTTCCTGGGCACCACAGGGCACCACTGCAAGGTGGCACTGGTCCCGGCTGCCTGGAGATGTCCCTGGGTGGGGGACAAGCGGTTTGTGCCAGGAATTAATATGCACAAATAATTCGTAAGGAGACTTAGACCATGAGGGAGCTGATTGAAACCTGCAGAGGGTCTGCAGAGGGAGAGACGAGCCCAAGCAAGCGCTGGCCTGCGGACACAATGCCGCAGCGGCTGCTCCCCACCTTGCCTTCTGAAATGGTTAGGCAGTGCCCTTCCTTAAAATCATGAAAAGGCTGTAAAACCAGCACATTTAGGCATTCCCTCTGTCTCCTACTTTTTGAGGTTTCCTCCCCAGTAGTCAGGTGGACTGGAAGTGTATCTCTGGGCGAAAACTGAGCTGCTCAGAGAAGAGCCTGACCCTGGAGCCAGACACCCCCAACAGCAGTGGGTGCCACCCGGCTCCTGAAAACCCATGAGAGCCAGCGGCACCGGCAGCTTGGGAAGAGGCTGGCATTTATGCCGGAGCAGTATCCCGTGCCAGGAGCACCCCAGCGCTTCGGGGGGGTTTCCTCAAACTTCCACCTTCCTGTGCTAGCAGTGGATGTGGGAGACGCTGACGCGGGATGCTGATGTGGGATGTTGATGTGCAGTGAGGGAGCTGCGATGCATCCTGCCATGTAATGCCACACGCTGAGTCTGGCCATCGTGCCCCAAGGCCAGAGGTGACCTCTGTGGAGGATGCCCCGAGGTGGGACTGACCCTGCAATGCAGCCCTGCACCGTCACAGCCACCAACAGCAGCGGGGAGGCTGCAAGTGGTCACAGTGGGCTGGCTGCTGCCAGCAGCGAGCCTTTCCCAGGGCCGGGCTGTGCCCGATCCTCTGCCATGAGCCCAGTGTGGGCTGTTGCTGGGTCGGGAGCAGGCGTGAGTCCAAGACACCCGGGCTGTCACCCGGGTTCGCTCGCCCTGCAGTGCTCGCTGCTGCCTGCCAAGTGAGCGGCACAGGGGAGACAGCGGATAATGCGCCGTATTGTACTCTCCCAGCACCTTTTTCTCTTCCACAGCCTAACCATTGTGCGCGTTTTATCGCGATTAAACTCCAGATGAACATCAAAGGGGAAAAGAAGTTCATGAAAACAGGAGTGAAACAAAAGGCTTTTAAAGCACAGTTATCGTGCACCGAGCAATGCTTTCCAAAGGCAGAAAAGTTCACGTTAAATATAGACTACCTTACTGGCACTGCTTTAATGGCGAGAGCACCCGGGCGGCCCTCAGCACCATCCGGCAGCCGGACTTGTTGCTGGAGCTGTTAACAGCAAATCCCTCTCCGTTTTGGAGGCTCTCTCATGCGTGGGTGCCGGAGCTGGCCCAGGCCACCCGTGTGCAGGGAACAGCCAGCAACGGCCTGGGAAAGCACATGTTTTATTCATACAAGTGAGTGGCACTTTTCTGCTCAAAATATAAATAGTGAATGTATTTTTTTCTTCTAATGAAGTGCTCTCTAATGACTGTTGGGAGACTTTGCTTTTCCCCAGGTATAAACGCTGGGAACTCAAATAACTAGTAATAGTTTTGCAATTTACGATAGTGTTTATAAGCTATAAACTGTGCAAAATGTACTGGCCGCTAGAGAATTTTAAAATCCAGTTGCAGCTCATGCACAAGCTCATTTTTTTTTACTAAAAAAGCAAAAAAAGAACTAGCAGGAGATGGGGCGAGGGAAGGGCTGGTTATGCGACGAGCACTTCTTGCCCAGGGAATGCAGAGGAAGAAGTCTCCTTAGGAAGAAGTCCATTAACTTCGGTCAAGAATGTGCCTGAGGTCTGATCCAAAGTCCCCGGAATCTGGAACAAAAACTAATGGGATTTTAAACTCACAAATAAATATTTATTACTTACTTGATTACTTTTTTTCCCTTAAATGAGAAAATTTTTTTCTTAAGACAAGTTGACATCTTCCCATTTCCCATTCAGTAATTGCTCCAGTGAGAGAAAGCACGACAAAGTGGAGCAGATAGCGAGAAATATTTCATCCCTCAGTGAAGAGAGTGAATAAAACTCATATTCTCGGAAAAAATAAAGGATTTTTTTTTCGAATATCTGTGGAGAAATACATTGTTTATGGATTTGGAGAGCTAGATCCTGAAAAAAAAAAAAAGAGAAAACGTCCCCTCTTTACCAGCCTTGCAATCACCGAGCATGCCAAACTCCCGGTGAGGTGATGCTCATTTTGTGCCAGAGAGACAGCATATGGCACAAAGCAATTTTCATTCTTAACTCTAGGTAAAAAGTTTGTTGCCATGGGCTTACACGGGGATTGATTTATTCACCCCAGAAGTGGAAGCCTGAGGACGATGGGCTGTAAGGTCTGTTTTGCAGGGGCGGGATACAGGCCACTTTCTCTGTTAAACCCATAAAGCAAAAGGTTTTGTAGGCAGAGGGAGTATATTTGTGTATCTAAAACAACACTCCTGCTATAAGTAGCCAGAAAAACTGAAGGCAACAAAACCAAATAAAAATCAGAGTGTGAAAAAGCTTCTTAAAGTCTTGTACTATCAAAGCCAGCCATGCCCTGTCCACTAGCTTATTTTTAAAAGCGATCCATGCAGGGAATATACATGCCACAGAAATCCACGGGCTGAGGGTATCATGTGGTGTGATCCGGACAAAGAGGATATTTTTTTTGTAAGTTCATATAAAGCTGAACACAAAGCTAATCCACAGCTCCAGAAAGCCTGCGGGTTGCTACAAAAACCCCAAGAAAGCCTCTGCAAGAAGGGGTAAACAATTAACGCAAATTTTAAATCAATGCGCTGTCACCTTAATAGCCAGCGAAGTCAGCTAAGACGGGTGTAATATGATGAGACAGTTTAATTCTTGTTATGACATTAGCTGCAGACTTTTACAACAGCTGAAAATGCTGGAGTGAGAAGAGTTTCCAATTATCGCTGAGCTACGATACACAACTCTGGATTAGACCGAGGCATGAACAAGGGCTCCTCAGCCTGACAAGCAACATGCAACAAAAGCCACAGAAGTTTCCAAAATCCGATGAAGATATTTTCCCTTCTCTCCTTTCGCTGATACGCTTCTGAAAAGGTTTATTTCCCATAAAAAAAGCCATTTTTAAGAGCCTAGCGGTGAAACCGGCCCCCAAGCTGTGTGTGCTACAACATTAGATATCAAAAATCCGTACATCCAGGAGGTGAACTGAACCAATCTGAAGTGATTCTGTTTTCTCAGCATTAAGCTTCAAAAAATTAAAAGTCACCCAGGCTTGAAGCGCAGATAGACAGGTAATAAGCCATGACAGCACTTCACGGGAATCCGCAGGAATAGGCAAGCAGGTCTGGGTGTCAGCCATATAAATATGATCATCAGACCCAAAGCTCCGAATAATACCGCCAAGTGTGAGCATGTCAATATTAAAGGCAAGCGGGCTGTGAACAGGAGCCCGAGGGAGCGGCGAGTTTAGTGGATGGTCCGACGACCGGGGAGGCTGTTCCCGTTCCCCGGAGAGGGGCTAAGCCCATCCGAAAACGCAGATCCCTGAGCTGGGAATGGGCTGTAATTCACACGCCGGCGGGAAGGCTTTCCTTCTGGGTAACACGGAGCTGTGCTCGCTGGCGGGGGATTATTTTTTATGTGTGTTTTGGGATGGTTTTGCCCTGGTTTTATTCCATAGCTTGTTTTAGACCTCTTTTTTTTGGTAAACCTTGCAAGAACGACACTCCTCCTGGACCCAGCATACAGAGAAGCATTTATCACGCCAAACCACGCACCTCCTTCATGGCTTTTGCCAGGGGCATTTGCGAACATGGGAAATAGCTGGGAGATTTGAAATAGCGACTCTTTAATCCAAAGGTGGCCCCTTTTTGTATTGCTTATGTCACGTTGCTCTGCTTTTTTTAATATTGCTTTTGGAAAAATGGGTCACGGTTTCCTTTTCAGATCATACAGAGGAAAATCATTTTGTCAGGCCTCCCCCTGTATAGTGCTTCTGGGTTTCCTCCGTGTTATTTCCTGTAGCTGAGAATATAGGGTCTAGAAAGGAGAAAAGTAGCCTGGTAAAAAGATAACTGGGGAAAGCCCCACCCTCAGCTGGAAAAGGTCTTCACTGAAAAATAAGTTATAATTCTCTAAAAAGCCTTTTCCACTCTCACGAAAGTCCCATGAGTGCTCCACATTCACTGATTATATCCCAGAAGCACACCCCCCCCCGCCAGCTGTGTAAGGCCTTTGCTGAAAAAACGAGTCATCTCTCTCTAAAATGCCTTTCCCCACACTTTTAAAAGCCCCGTGAGTGTTTGCAGAAGTCACCTCAGGTGGCTTGGACTGCAGAGAGCAGCGAGGGTCCTGCTGCCCGGGCTGGCGACAGCAGGCAAGGAAAAAGAGGATGTCACAGAGGGAGAAAAGCTGAAACTCCACTCAACCTCCCCCAGATCCTAGCAGGAGAGACCTGTCTGAAGTCAGTCCTTGTTTTTTCTTTTTCAGCAGTCTTTATTTGGCAGCACCATTTTTAAAAAGGTTGACCCAAAAAGTTGCTGTGTCATGCAGTACCTTATTCTGCATGATAAGGTAAGATAATTTCTCATTAACGTGGTTGGCTTTCGACCTCCTCCCCTCCCTGGTGAATGAATAAATAAATAAATACGCTTGAATATGCCCTGGATATGTGCTCGCTGCTATTTGCAAAGCAGAAATGAAAAGCTTTGGGTTTGGCATGTGCCACTCTCCCAGCTCCGGGGGCTGAGCGGCAGCTGAAGGGTGGCCAAGGGATGGTCGAGGGGTGGCCTAGGGGTGGCTGAGGGGTGGCCGAGGGGCATTTGTCCCCTTGCAGGTGCCCTGTGTCCTGCAAAACACTCCTTACCTGCTTGGCTTTGAGCTCAGCCCCTTCGCACGCAGTTTCCCTGCAAAACTCGCAGCCTGCAAAACTCTCAGTTCAGGATGTCACTTGCTGTCTGCTCTTCTCCCCAAAAATTCACCTCCAGCTTTTTTATTTCACGATGCCAAATCCCTGGAGTGAAAAGGGGCTTTCATGCCTTTATATGGAATTGCAAACCTGTATTAAGCCTCTAAAGATGTTTTTATCAAAAAATCTCGACAGCTGCCAGCTTCCCTAAATCCCAAACTATCATTACGCATTTAGTCTTAGACAGGGGATTTTTCTGGATCTTCCCTCCTGACCCAATGATAAAGCCAAGTTGGTTTGAGATTGAAGATTCATTTATCTCTCCTTGGCAATTATCTCTATTACTGCCCACAATCCTTCCCAATCTTTTTAAACAACATCCTGCTATTAAAGCCACTTGGCAAGCATTTAAAGCCCTGGGATAAGTTAACCATGCACAAAATATCCCACTTGGGGAAGGATCCAGCTATAAAAATAAATGGTTTACGTTCCGAAGGCCATGGTTCAGGATGGGTATTCTTCATTTGTGAAGAGAGGTCATCATTGCTGACAATAAAATTATGTAGGACCTGATCCTCCCCCACTGAGCTCAATAGCAAAATCCCTCCTGATTTCAATGGTGTTTTCCGGGGTCAGTCGCCGGGAAAGCCGACATTCCACAAAGTTGCTGAAAATCTATAATTGGATATATTAAGAGGGCTTTCAAAGAGATGTCAGATTTGGAGGCTTAGTGTAAACCGTGCTGCAAAGGGGATCATTTCGTATAACCGAATCAATAAAGCTTTTTTTTTTTTTTCTTTTTAACGTTACTTTTCTACTTGATCTCTGATGGCGGAAAAGCTAAGCTCTGGAGGCTCACCATCAGCACGGAGGAAGTGCCGGGAGCCTGGCCGGAGCGGGAGCCACCGCCCGGAGGGAAAGATCCTGCCAAGTGACCTGGTGTAAGCTGCCAACGTGAGGGGTGTAATCCTGCAAGCGTTTGATCCAGTGGCTTTGCTTATGCTGTGGAGGTAACTCGTGCATGTAAGTACTGGAATACCGAGCCCTTATTTTCATGGGGTTGCTGGTCTCCTGTCACAACACATCTCTTTGGGAGATTTGATTGAGAGTTTTGATGAATTTTGCCGTGCATTACATGTCTATATTTAGTAAAATGAAGCTTAGTTTACATCTTTGGAACAAGATAGGGATTTATCCCCCAAACGCATTTTTTTAAGTCACGGGCTGCACTTCAAAGTGTTCTTTAACACCACTTTGAAAATGCTCACTGGTAGCTCTTTAGGAACTGGAAATCTTCCATTTCTACTTACATGGTGCTTTTCTGTCTGACGAGCATTGTTTTCCCTTCGGTTCTCACGCGGAGAAAGGGCCGGTCGGTGCGGAGCAGCCGTGCCGGGCAGGGCAGGCGCAGGGACGGCAGCCTCGCAGTGTTGGGCATCGATGTGCCCAAGGGGCTCCCCTTCCATGGCACCCCAGGGCAGGGACACCGGCACGGGGTTTGCACCAGATAGCTTCACCCTTGCAGCAGCGTGATTTGTAAATGTGAGCAGGTCATCTCCCCTCCAGCATCCCCGTGCCACGTGGCCCAGTCGAGCGGGTGGGAATGGGAGGACACCTACAGTTCCCACAGATGACACTGCCATCGCTGCCATTGGGACCTGCCGCAGGTCCCCTCAGTGGTTCCATCAGGTCCCCTCAGTGTTTTAATCATACTTTCCCGTTGCTTCTCTTTCCCTACCATGTTTGTAAAGTAGCCCTCCATGGGGCCAGAGTCACAAAGCCTGCTCCTTATTCCTAGAGAGCTTGGGTTGTTTTTTTTTCCTTTCCTTTTCAGTGAAAGCTGAAATTCAGCAGAAACTGATGAGACCACGATGGAGAAACGCTGGTTCACCACACTGGCTAGTACCAGCTTGATCTGGCTCCGGCTCCGGGATGTGCAGCCTACAGACACAGTAATGAAAAGAAATATTCTGAAAAGGATGAGTCAGCTGGAGGCTGGTGGGGAGAGCGTGCGGGATCTGACTGGAATTTAAAAAGTTATGAGGCTACATGTTGTTTTGAGCCCTGCCAGCGGGGAAACTCATACACGCAAAATGCTTTGTCATTTGGCATAATTATGTTACTTTGCTGATTAGCTGGTAAACTCTTTTCAAAACGTTTTTAGACAATAGTAAGTACATTAGATATAAAAACTTACTGCTGACACCACCGACAAGGGTCTGCTTTATGCGTTATGTGTTATTAGAATCATAGAATCATAGAATGTGTTGGGTTGGAAGGGACCTTTAAAGGTCATCTAGTCCAAACCCCCCTGCAGTAAGCAGGGACATCTTTAAGAGAGTTATTGTGAACTCTCTTCCCCAGGACCCTGCCAGACTATTGAATAGCCATGAAATTGTTCTCTTACTATGTATTAGATGACTTGTCCATTAAAACAGCTGAAGTAGCTTCACACCTTCACTTCTGTGCTGTAAGTACATCTATATTGATGTGATCTGTGGGTACACCCACACTCGTAGTGCAAAATACATTTATTTTTGTATGTTTGCACCAATTAGGACAGCATCAGTTTGGTGTGAAGCTTCTTCACTCACTTTTCCAGCCAGGTACCACCATGTCCCTCCTGCCTTCCCTGGAAAGCAGTGCTCGGCATTTAGTTCTTCAGAGGGTAATTTGCAAGCCAGAAAACAACTTCCAAAAATTTGAGGTTTTGGGTGCAAGGTTCTTGAAATAAATGACATCAGAATTACATTTATTTGTTGTGTGAAAAGATATGCTTTCCATTCCCTCTTTTTAAGGGGCTGATCTGCCTAGTCCCGCTCCCCAAACCTGGTCAAACCAGTGGGGAGAGTCTCTGTATGTTTCTGGAACATCTCCAAGAAGGGGGGTCAGGAAGGAAATGCCACTGACACCGGCTGTCACTGGCCACCCTTTGCAATTGCTCTATGTCTGCCTTTCCTGCATTCCTTCATTTTTCCTTTCAATGAACCTTGTCATTTACAGAGATGCTGACATAAACTGCGTAACTCGTCGTAAGAAAGGTGGGTGCCACACAGCGAGCACGAGACATAACTAATTGCTACCCCCTCAAAGAAGCAGGTCTCTCTCTCACGTGTAGATGAACGAGACATCAGTTCAATCAGACTAAATCAGAACAGGTGACTCCTCAAAGTTTTTTCCTGTAATCTTTTGTGGGAAACAGGAAAGTATCACCGGTGTTTTATCACTCTCATTGACATGGTGTGAGAGGTTATTCCCCAGCTGCCTGGGATGGTTAGTGGACGGCCCAAAGTGGGCTCAGAGCCATTAGTGGTTTTCACCGAGGGCTGGTAGAGGATCTTTACACTGGGAAAAGAGGCACCGGTGAGTTTTAGACAAGGCAACCCAGTTTCAACCCCAGGAAAGTGCTGGAGCAAATAATCATACAACTGTTTGTAAACACCCAGAGGGGTAGCTACCAATGGGGGTTTGTCAAGAACAAATTGTTAAACTACTCCAGTTATTTCCTGTGACAGAGGAAGTCCCATCATGTAGACAGAAGTGGTGGGTGTAGCCCTGCCTCCAGTTTTCTCTCACTTTAGGAAGGCAGTGCTTCACGTGATGTCTTCTTGAGCAAGGTTGGGCAACATGGTTCGGATGAAGCTAGTGTAAGAGATGTTGCAAAACCACAGCAGTAGCTGATTCAGTGCCAGTTCGGACCAGCAGTGAGGTGGGCTTGAGGACAGTCAGCCTTGCAATGAGCCAGTGCTAAATTGTCATTCCTGCCCCGGATAGTGGAACTGATGTTACCTACTTACGGTCTCAGATGACCCAAAACAAAGAGGACCAGTGGTACGTAGGCAGGTGAGATGGCGTTCAGGAGGACCATGTCGAGCTGGAAGAAGCAAGATGCAACGCAGGAGGAAGAAGGGTCCCTGCATCCAGGGATGGGGTGAAGCACAGTTAGATGGATGCCATGATCCCCTTTGGATGCTGTGCTTCAGGAGCAACAGAGATGCTTGGAGAGACTTCAGAGGTGAGCAGTGAAAACGATGAAAGACCTGGAAAATAGGAACAGCTGCATGGGGTTGCTGAGCTTAAAAGAGGAGAAGGTGCTGGGGAGGAAGAGACTGGAACAACCTCCAAGTATGTTAAAGGTGGCCACAAAGGAGAAGAGAAGGACTTGCTCTTTCTGTTCATCCTGGGTAGGACAGGAGCAAATGAGCTTAGTGTGCAGCAAAGAGATTCAGTTCAAACCTAAAGCAAGTCTTCCCTGACAGTAAGGCCAACGAGACAGCAGGACAGGCTGCTGGGGTGAGCCATGGGAGCTGCAGAGACCCAGGGGATCTTGTCTAGGGGCAGAGGGAAGGTCCAGATCCCCCACTGAGATCCCTTCCTGGCCTTTTTTTTTTTTTATACTGCCATGAAACAATCCTACAAATTTCATTAGGATACCTCCCGGAAAAAAATTTCCTCCATGGGCTTGTTTCTGTGCCGCAGCTCACCTGTGTGATCCTTCGTTCCAGTGCGAAGTGGGTGTGAAACGCTGCCGCTTGGATGTGTCGCTGTCGTACACCTCCTCTCCAAAGTGCAAATAACTCCCCAGGCTGCGAGCCGGGGGGACGGGCCCACGGTAAGCCGTGGGCTCTGATTGATGAATTTTCACAGCAGGTGAGAGCAGCAGGAGATGCACACATTACAGATTTCATGTACAGACAGTAGCACTCGGGAAGACAAATTGAGTGAATACCCCAAGATGTGGCTGCTGGGTCAGACACCAGCCCCCGGCATTACCCAGTGGAGGACAAATCCCTGCCCTCAGTCCCGGCGTGGGGCTCGGAGGTGGCACTCACTGCGGCTGTCCCTGCCGAGACGGAGGGGGTGACACCGCTTCCGCAGCCGGCTCCCAATTTTCCTCATTACCTGCTCTAAGCTTCTCTCAAAGATAAGCGGTTCTTGTGCAAAGCCGCTAATTTAGTCCCAGCAAACAAGAAAATAAGTCTGGATGCAAAAAGGCTGGTGGGATTTTGACAAGATGCATGTAGAGGTTGGGCGACTAGTCTTAATTAGGCCATCTTTGTTTACATTTGATGTTTATAAGCTAATTGGCATGGCAAGGTGTGAGTCACACAGCTTCCCTCTGGCATGAAATCAGTTCGCAGGAGAAAAACTGGG
The DNA here is from genome assembly GCA_013398915.1 of Dromas ardeola. Lineage (NCBI taxonomy): Eukaryota > Metazoa > Chordata > Aves > Charadriiformes > Dromadidae > Dromas > Dromas ardeola. Next base: position 193,495 of record VYZM01009442.1, on the reverse strand, counting down.
AGAACAAATGATCCCAATTATAAGAAAACCCACTGTGCTAATTACCATCCCACGGATGATGGAGCCTCCCACCCGCGGCCTCGCGCAGCCGCCCACCCTGCCATCTCCCGCGCGCGGTCCCGGCGCTGGCACGCTCCTCCTGCCTCCGCGCCCAGCCCCTCGCTCCACCCGGGGACCTGCCACGTCCCCCCCTGTCACCACAGGAACAAAGGTGACACTTTGCCAGCCGCTCATTTGGTGCCGCACAGCATTTCTCAGGGACTAAGGCTGCTGCCTATGCCGCTGCCCTTTCTTTTTTCCCCCATTTTTTTGTTGTAGCTTGGTGGAGACCATGTCGCAGCAGCAGCTCGTAGGGAATGTCTTGTGCTCCCAACATCGCGATGCCTGTCAAACCAAAGCCTGGATGTTTGCTGTGGTGGAGCTGGTCTGGAACCTCACTGCTTAGGCTAATTAAAACCAACATTCAAGCCTTGCCTTGACTCTTTCCTCCCTCCCATCTTTTAAAAATATTTTTAGACCATCTGTAAGTTGGCCAGCTTCCTGCTCTACCCTCCTTCTACTGCCTTGGCACTTGAATTTGATGCACATGCTCATGTATCCTTGCATGTATGTACGTACTGTAAATCCCCACCTTTCTCCCCCTATCTCCCTCTCCCTCCATCCTCTGGGGAGATGCGTTGCCCCTGTACCCTTTCAGGCCCTTCCCCTATACACTAAGGGTCCAGTGTGCAGGAATGTTTCTTGGCTGCCCTTGAGTTGAATGATGATCCTGGAGACTTGGAAAAGTCACAAAGCTCAATGCTCTCTGTCTCCCTGTGTCTCTCTTGTCTTCCCTTCTTAGTAGGGGTAACAGATGGCTGAGGCTTTCACCAACAGTCCCGAACACATTGTCACTCCCAACTGAAAGTGAAATATTCAGTGGCATTTAAATTAAATAGACTCTAATGCTTCAGTAATATTAATTACGGTTTCATTCATCCCTGGCCTAATAAATCAACACATAAAGATAGGATGATCCTGTGGCTGGCAGCAAAGCAGGGCTATTCTGCCCTTTGTAAGGTTATGCACACAAAGCCCCCATTCTTATAGGGACATGATGGCCCCCGCAAACATCTGTGCTCAGCACCACTTGAGGAGAAGCCAAAGTGGTAACATTTAAACTTTTCTTGTCCAATTTGTCCACGCAACGGGGCTCAATTCAGCAAGAACTTGCAAGTTAAAATTATAAAACCCGTGTTAAGCGGGCGAAAACTTTTTAGCAGTTTGGCTGGGGGGCACAGATTTATTCCGGCAGTGCCGGCTGAAGCCAAGGGCAGGGCGTCCATTCTCGCCGCTGAATTTGTTACCCCAGCTTCAACCTTTAAAAGAGGGGGGGTTGGGGGCGGAGAAGGCTTGAAGGGTTTGAAAACGTCATGGCATTAAGCTAAATTTCAGGATTTGGGGAGGCCCTGGGCAACAATTTTTCACACAATTTTTTTGTGTGAATACCACAGGGGAAATAGGCTCTGTACTTCACCAACAACAGGTTTTTTCCCCTCACTGCTATACATATGTAAAAGGAGGCTAATAAAACGGTTGAAGAAAAGATCACTGCTAGTAAATCTTCTGGAAACAAAACCCTCCACTTGTGATGCTTCAAAGCTGCCCAGAGCTACCAGTTTACCCCAAAAAGTCCCAACTCAGGGCTGCTGATTGGAAAATAAAAAGCCCTGTGCATAAAAACTTCACTCCAATTGTTATGCGGTGAATGCGACGTTTACATACAGCAGCTTTACTTGACCAAATGACTCCCAAGTATACAAATGAAAAACTTGTCGCCTATACAGTTTAGCTCCTTTGGAAAGGTCTGGCTAGAGTAGGTTTATAATGAAAATAAATATATTCTAATGACAAAGCAATGCCATATCTTGCAAGCGCATCACAGAAAGCTGGACCACTTGAAAAAACAAAGTGAGACAGGGGAAAAAAAGCCACGGAGATGCTTGATGAAGCATTGGGAAGGGATAACTCGGCAGTAGGCTTTCTGGGAGACAGCGGAGAGGAGCAGCCTCCTTCCCCGCAGAAACGCAGCCCCTCTCCGCCTGTGTTTCGGCGCAGCTGCCCCGCGGTGATGTCTGCGCCACAGACAGCAGCCCAGTGCGGCGGGGCTCCGGCTTGATGCAAGGATGGCAGCGCAGCGACCGGCAGTGATCTTGAAGCCACCCGAAAGGCGTGACGTGGGGCCTGTTTCCGCAGGTAGCATCCGAGCGCGGCGGCTCCCAGCCCTCCGCTGAGCCATCACCTTTGGGAACGCGCGACCCGAATGAGGCCAGTCTGTGCCAGCAAGCCGACCTGTAGTTAAGTGCTTAAGAAAGGGATTTTCAGAGCCAATCCCTTAAGCAGAAAACTATTTAAACTACCCTGGGACTAAATGCTGAGGAGCTTACCCTAAATTCAGCCAGGTGGAGGTCTCTGCTAATCCTGCTAGCCTGCATCGTGCCTCTTCTCGTTCATGCCGAGCCACTAACAGCCGTGCTGTGCAGTGCAGGTATTCCTGACCAGGTGTCTCACTGATGCTATCTGCCACTGTCAGCCTGGGGTTATCCCACTTAAACCCCATTAGCTGCTCAGATAACTCATTTGCCTTCCCTGTCGCTCATGCCTATCAGTTTGAGACCTTTTTTTATGCTTTCTCTAGGTGTCCCAAAAATCACAGTATTTTATGAAGGCGCTTTCTGACAAAACTGCAGATATGCAGCCTATGTCCAGCCCGTCTCCTGGGGGACCCGCACGGTCAGGCTCACCTAGTTTAGGAGCTGTGCCCTGGGTCGCTGGGGAGCTGACGCCAGGCTGACCATTGACCAGGGTGTGCCCACAGTGCTTTGGCAGCCCTGGTTGCCATTTTGACACGTCAGTGATGCCCACCTGGAAGGTTGGGACGCTGATGTGCCTGCTCAGGGATGTTTTCTCCCTCTTCTTTAATGTAGCAAAATAAGCAGTGTCGCCTGGCTGGCATACGGCCCCTCTCTGCTCTGCATTTGTGTTACCGAGAGCAAGTTACAAAGCCACATCAGAGGGATTGATATGTGGCAGTCTCCCACAGGTGGCTTTTGGCACCAGGCTCAGAGGTGCTGAGCGTGGTGATGAGATGTGCCAACCACCCCCCACTCACCTTCCCAAAGCAGCCCCACAGAGCCTGGCCTGGCTGCGCGAGTGGGGAAGAGTTCTCACCTGTGAACATCTTCCCCGTGCAAGGGCGAGTGCAGAGCCTCTGAAAGGACTGCTTGAAGTAGGAAGGAGAGCCCAGCCTTCCTCCCCATCGCCTTTGCTCTCTCTCCAGTTTTAAGCTTTGTATCTAATGCAGGACACTCAGGTGTCCCCTGGGTTTGAGGCACAGGTCTGGGAATGCTTTTTGGGAGGCAGGAGCCTCTTTTCCATGAGAAGGAACATACACTGAAGAGGGGTGACCGTGGGCCACTGATGGTCCCTGCTGTCCCTGCCATGGCTCCAAGGGAGAGCACATCCCAGTGGTGAAGCCAGCCCCGAGCGAGAGGCAGCACCAGGCAAGGCAGAGCAAGGGCAGGGCTGCGGGCAAGCAGCCAGAGCCCCCATAACTGGGAAGAAAGATGGGAAAGGGCTGTGCCACAGGGAAGCGGGGGGCCTGGGGAAGCCTGTCAGGGAGCAGCAGCTGCTGCTGCACCCCGGGGCACGGCCCGTCCTCTCCCGGCTGCGGTTTTGCTGCCTCCACCAGCCTGCCTCTCCAGGCGACTGCCGATTTTGCCTGTGCCTAAAGCTGGCCCCGGGAGCCAGGCTGGCAGGGAGCTGCTCGGCTCCTTAACGCTCCAGCTGGCTCTGAGGCCGTCGCAGCAGCTGAATGAGGAGGACGCACTCCTCTCCATGTCCTAGTTCCCATCAGTTGGCCGGGGCAGACCGTACGCCGGTTAAAAACAGACAACGAGAGCACATGTTGCTCCAGCCCACCCTTACCCAAGCCTCTGATTCAGGATCACGAGAAAAAAAAACTGGGGCAGGAGTTGCAGGAGACCCATGGCGTGCTCCTGGGGTGGAGGTGGCTGAGTGATGGTCCCTGCACTGACACCGCAGAGGAGCTGGCGATGGCCCTGGCCAGGCAACATGCAGGGTCAAGGGCTGGCACACTGTGAAGGCAAACACAGAAGACACCGCATAGGCTGTGAAGGCAAAAATGTGTCCAAAGGTAGCTTCTTTTTGTTTGTCCATTGGAAATAGTTCATAGAAATCTTGAATGAGTCTCCTTTGACTTCTAGTTTGGAAAAAAATATTTAAAGTATCAGGACTCAAAAATTAGTATGTGTTCATGCAAATCAACGTTTTTGTCCTACCCCTTTCTGGAAGGGGGTTCACCGTGGATTTAAAATGCTTGAAACTGCTCTTTACCAGCCGTCTGTCCTAGTGAAGGGGCTCCTGTCTTCAAAGTAACACCGCTTCCATGTACTGGTAGCTATACCAGTATCCAGTGGGTGGGTCTGCTGTCTAGGCCATGTATAAATACTTAACAAAACCGTAATTCCTTCATTTAGGCTACATTTTGTTCTGAAATACATCTCCATGGCCTGGCCTGCAGACAAGGAATTAGTCTTTGAAGAAACTGGCCTGGAAGATACCTCCTTGTCCACGTATTTATGAACCACAGGAAACATTTGAATGAATAATGTTGCTAAATTCTAGACAAAAGTTACTAAAGGCCCCTGGTTTTAATCAAGGCAGCATTGTTCACTGTTCGTAGACGAGAGGGAAAACACAAAGCTCATCATCCCTTCCGCAAGTGGAGGTTGGCAGAGTTTTTTCAGTAACACAGAAAGCACATACACCAGCCTACATTTTGGGGGCATTGGCCCCCAAACTAGTGGTGCTGTTCCCAAAAAGTACAACATACCATGTTAAACCATGACCGCTTCTGTGCTTGGACATAAACCTTATGCAACCTGTTATGGGCTAACAGAAGAGTAAGTTGAAAAGCAATTTTTATATGGCGGAAATTAGCAGAGAACATTTCACTGAATTTATCTCAAGATATAATTTGCTAACATCTTTTCCTTTCTTGCTCAAAACATTCTCTGGCAGTTATTTTTAGTAATGACATATGTGTTTCCTAGTAAGGCACTTTGCATTTAATAATAATAAGAAATAACATTATCTACTTTTTATGATTGAAGATTAAGGAGTCTATTCTAATAGCTTCAGTTGTCAACACAAGGTCCCCTGGTACTATGTTTCTTAGCTTCCCTGTTGTAAAAGAACATGTCCATGTAGATATTATTAATTTATCATTGCACAAAACAAAGTTTATGAACACTTAATATTTAATGTGCTGTGAATTTAATAATAAAAAATTAAGACTCTACCTTACATCATTTTTTAACTACCTGATTTTTATTCTTCTCATTAGCACTTTATGGCTCTATTCTGAGATTTTAAACCCTTGTCTTGGGTTTAAAAGCATTTAGTTGTGTATACTGAAATGTAAATACTTAATCTCTAGCTCAGCTGAATAAAAGGACAACACCATGACGGCATTAAGCACCATGACATTTCTACCATACGTGGAACATAGGGGTATAAAAATAAAGCTGTACTGAAGTCAGTTGAGCCGCCTCAGGTTACATGACCTGAGGACTTTGGTCCTCTCATTTAGTAACTACAACAGATAGGTGTGCTTGTTGTTCTCTCAAAAAGCACTGATGCTTTTAGCATTGATACTTTGCCTGGCGAGTGCGTAAGCACCCGTTACAGCTTCTCCAAGGGCCTATACTACTTCTGCCTGTCTGAGTAGTTTCTTGCATAAGCATGATGAAAAAGAATAGTTTTCTACTGCAAAAGATTAGCAGATCTTAATTTCTTATTCTGGCTTCAGCTTTCCCCAGCACAACCTGACAGATATTTTCATTATCTGGAATCACTCTCTGGGTGCTCAGAATAAATAAAACAGGTTGAGGTCTTAAACCGGGGAAAGTGTCTTTTGATGCCAGTGGCATCACATGGCCCAGCCCCAGTTGAGGATTTGGCTCTGTTGTGTCTCAACACACACATGCTTATGGTATATGATTTTGTTCCTACAGCACGATTCATTCTAGATTTCAAGTACAGAACATGATTCATACTCATTTCTTTCTTTACATTTGTATTATCTAGCCTAGCTGTTGAGGGTTTAGTCAGAAGAATAATTAATGTTTGGTTGATAACCTGAATCCCAACAGCTCATCCCAGACAATGTTTCTTGACAGCAAATCCTGCACCACAGAGATTAAGGGACAAATTTGCAAATGTCAGAAGGCAAGGACTGCATGCAGAGATGCAGCCACGTTCGCCAGCGCACCCCGTCTGCTCTGCCCTGTGCCGCTGCACGGCGGCCACAAAACTCAAATCACACCATCACTGAGACGCAGCCCCAGTTTGACGTGACGGTATACGGCGATCGTGTACTTCGGAATGCAGATCACCAGACACGCATTTAACTGGACAGTTGTACATGCAATTATCTGACTTGCACACCCAACATGTGCATGCCTCTTGGGGTTTGCACATCCTGCAATCCAAAGTAGCCGAGCTTTAAAGTGGCTGCAACAAAAACAGAGAGGAAGCCTTCATTTTGTTAAAAATCTGGCACCGATTTCACTTTTTTTCTAAAGGAGACAGAAGGCAAATGTTCTCCAACAAAAGATAAACAACGACAATCAGAGCTGGAATATTAATACGCCCGAGTATGGGAAACAAGGAGAAAGAGCCAGAAAGGAAAGCAAACAATGGAGCTTGCGCCTTGCAGGGCCATTTTCCCAAGCACAGAGCCATTGCCAGGGCTGCTCCCTGCGAGAGGAGCACGCACAGGGAGAGGAAAGAAGAAGTGGCACTGTCCATAAAAAGGAAATTCCAGAAACCACCAGGAAAGGATTTGGAGTAGAAAAAACAGGTTGTTGGGAATGGAGGAAAAAAAAAGAAAACCAGGGACTGATGACAATTGCATGTCATGAGGCCCTCTTCAGAAGGAAGGACAGAAGGAAGACTCACAGTTGTTTAATTTGATACCCTGGTCACTGAATGCCAGCAGGTGAAGTTCATCTCCCTCTTTGCTTCAGCTGCCTTTGCTAATGGGACGGTATCTCCTGGGCAGCTGCACTGCCTCTTCCTGTGGGGAGGAAGAAGAGGAGGCCTTTGTGAGCTTGACCTTACAGGAACGCCTGCGCTGGGATCTGTCCTGTTTTCTATTACATGAGGTAGAGGCTTTTGTGTCTAGAAATTGAGGAACTTAATACAGCAGTTCCCAAGATGCTTTTTGTCCGAGGGTGACTGCTGTAGGCCATCAGCACTGTACCTGCGGGTATTTTACCCAAGAGGAAATCAGGGATTTATATGCCTGTATTTTATGAGATGCGGCTTCACAGAGAGCACTGGTACTCCCCTGAACTCCAAAAAAATGGCCATGATTTTACCAGTAGAGGACGATGAGGCAGTGCTGTTCTAAGGGAGAATTTGTCCTCAATGGCCAAAGGACCCCAATAGGTTGTTTCATAGTATTAAAACTGTGATCACTGGAGAAAATGTGGAAAAAGGCCAGCTCCTTACTAGGCACAGTAATTTCTAGCGATTGCACTGGAAATTCCAGGTGTGAATAGCGTCCAGACACTCATCACACCAAATCCTGCAGGTGGGATGGGAGCACGATGCAGGGAGTGGGCAGAGCAGGTATCTCCTTGCCCACCCACTCCCACTGGACCCAGGGGTACCTCACTCTTCCTGAGATTTAACAGCTATCAGAGGAAGATGATTTCAGGGAATAAACAAACACAATGGCAAGCGTGATGCTAGGAAGATGACTGTCATCACCTGATATGTCACAAATCATCCACCACCTTATCACACTGTGGGTCCCCTCTTCCACTCCTCACCGTTGCTCTGAGAAGCTCACAGTCAGACTCTCCAAGAAAGCATCCTCACAGGTCAGAGCTGGTGTGAAAAGGGGTTTTCCTCTCAGTCTGCATGCTGCAAAAGAAAATGACTCGGTTTCTCCCCTCTCTTCTCTGGGCAACAGGACAATCCCTCATACAACTTGTCATTGACCTGGTTGTTACAGGTGACTTTCAGTGCAACGCCTAGGGGACAGAGCTGCAAAACTGCCTCCACCAAATATGAATGATGGTACCTTGGCTTTTTTAAAAAGAGTATCAACTACTTGAATAAATGAAAGTAACAGAGTCCTTTTTTTTTTTTTTTCACACTCCTGTAGTTCTTGAAGTCTATTTCCATTGCAGTCAATGACTGTGCTGCCTGGAACACAGAGTGACATTTGGCTCCAGAGCCTTCCCCACCCGCCAAGGCTCAGGCTGTGCTTTATCCACCAGGCTGGTTCTCTCTGACTGTGGCTAACTATCCCTCAAACCCAGGCTTGTCTCGGTTGGAGATTTACTGCTTTATAGCCCTCTGCAGACAAGTTAGTATCTAATCCCCCTCTCAGGCAATAAATATTATATTACAGATACAAAAAAAAACCCCACAAAACTGTAATGTAAGGACTAAGGGACTAAGGACTGAATGTCAAGTGTCCTAAGAAAGTGGCTGTTCCTTGAAGCTCTCATGATTAAAGTTCTGCCATATGAAATTTTGGAATATTTGTGTGTAACAGTTTCCTGCAAGTGTCTATTTAAACTCAAGCTGGATCCTTTAATAGCAAGGCTAGTGAAAGCGGCTTTGTAATTTACAGAGGGTTTGTGTAATGCATGTACATATTTAGTGAGAGGTAATGAACCCTCCTTCACCTCCCATCCAATGAAGCATTAGCACCACCAGTTGGTCATCGAGCCTGAATAACACCCAGTCCCAACTGCAATAATAATGCAAGAGCTTTGTTCAGGTTCTCAAGAGCAACATGTTGTGTCATCCAGATGTATTGTTTGGTTGGCCTGAAGCTGAGGCAAGTCATGTTAAAATTGCATATGTGTGCTTTTTTCTGGGTTTGTTGATTGTACCTGAGATCTGTTCCAGCTTGAAATTTAAACCACACTAATTATGGAATCAGAAAACTGTAATGAGGAGCTCAGCTAAATCCCAGATCTCTCAGCACAGGCACATTTTTCAGTTCACCGGTGAAAGACAGAAGGGGATCCAGAGAAAACACTATTAGTGTTTTGGGCTTCTTGAGCATCCTGATCCAAAGATGTACCAATCTGCAGAGGGAAGTGGGGCAGACCTGGGGGCTGATTTTCACTTCTTAGGTCAGTAAATTGGCTTGCAGAGCTGTTTCTCCATGGCGCATGGCTAGACTGCCATGGGCATGCATGAATTCTTGATTTGTACACCCTTATTCAGTGATGCTCATGCCTTCAAAGCCAGGTGTGTGCCCCTGGTAACTAGAAGGGTCTATCCGCTCTTCTTTGCTACTACAGTTTGCATAAACCGCAAATGTTTTCCCTTTTCCTGGTTCTCTGTCTCCCTCTTCCCCCATGTTTGCTCATGAAGAGGTGTACAGGCATTTCACAGCACTCGCAGAGATTTCCAGTTTAATTCTTGCACAAAGGCCCCTGGCATCGCCCAGGGATTTAGCAGGAACACAAACTAACTACCTTTGTACCTGCTTTACAGGTATTTTCTACTGTGAGAGTGATCTAAGAAAGTCTCAGTGTAAAAGGGAATCAAGATCACCATGTTTGGACTGTTTCAACCACCACTTCATGACTGGCTGAGATGGAGAAAGGGTTATAACCAAGACCACACTCTGCCAGGAATAACACCTCCTGATTGAGGAAACAGTTTGTCCGTTAAATGCATACAAAGGAGGTAAACTATATAATCTGCTCCCTTACAGGAAGGTTAACCATTACAAATAATAAAGTGATTATAGACCGCCCCCAAATTCTAACATTAATATCTGGCCCATGGCACCGGTTTGATGGGTACATGTTGGTGCCTTGCTGCGGCTCATCTGACTCCATTCAAATCACATCCTTGCTGTCCTCCCTGCTTGGGATGGCATCTGACGGTGGCATCTGAGGCTGTAAAAGCTAATTCAGTATGGCAGGATTGTCATTCTCAGAACCAGCATGTCCAACAAAATGCAATGCTCTAGACATTTTGAGTTTTTTAGTATTTTTAATTAATCGTGCTCATAGGTGGGCGCAAGAGTCTCGGCAATGACTCTGGCTCCCCACGCTACGCCCTGTACAAGCACAGAGCAAGGGGCAAACCTTGCCAAACAGTTTTACACTCCAGGGCCTGCTATCACAAATCACCGGTGGGGTGTCATTGTGGCACTGACACCAAGACCAGGACTTCACCTTCACTCATGAAGCCTGAGGGACCAAGACCTTGATAGGCGAGACAGATGAGAGAAGGAAAAAAGGACTTGGAACTCACTTTTTTCCCACTGGAAAAGTTCTGATATTCTTTGTGGCACTCTTGCCACAGGCTTTATGAAATACTCTCCCTGTTTACACTTGATAGTCTTGTACAAATAAACGTAACGAGAATATTTTTGTTTCCTCTTTACTTTCATGTTCCCCTCTTCCTTAGTCAAAATGAGCTTCAGTTTGAGGATATTCCCACAAAAACAAATGTAATAGTTGAATACAAATCATCTATGATGTTTTCACTGACTGAGACACTGTCAGGGGTTAAAAATGTAGACCAAAATATCACAGTTGTCAGTATGACTTTGTGCCTGATGCTGGCACATGATGCTTACAGAGCAAGGAGCTTGACTCATGCGAGTAACACCAGAACTCCTCCCCCAAGCAAGCATTTGTGGCATTCAAACCCTGCCTTTGCAGGGTTGGAGGGGTTTTGAAAGATTTTTTTTTTTGTTTTCTTTCAAGAGCTTATTAAGATTGAAAAATTATGCAGCCCATTGCTTAGCTGTTTCTCATAGGCTTTACAGTGCTCAGAGAGCATATCATTTTTGTACCCTGGCTCTCAGCTGCACAGGCTCTCTCTGAAGAGGCTGGGCAATCTTCAGTGCCACGTAGCACTCAGAAGCGGCGCTTAGACTGTAAATATTATATGCTGCTGTAAGAACATTTGAATGGTAATACTCAAGCAATTACTTTCCTTTCAAGATCATTAAACACAAATCTGACTTGTATTTTAATAGGACTGCCAATGTATTTAATGGGGGGCAGTAAAGGGTAGTTTTTTTCTAATGGATGAATGTTTATATTATTATCCACTCTGAGAGACCACATTAGGAGGAGACTGTATAACGCTCATGTGTTTTGCCTCAGTCCTTTTCGCACAGTATTCAATTTTTTCTGTTCTGCATCTTACAGTAGGATGGCAAAACTGCATCTACAATAAATCCCACCACCATATTTTGATTATGAGACAAAAAAGACCAAATACAGTCATGCTGAAAAGAATTTGTAATTCGCATTTTCCTCATGTCTGTTAAAATTTTAGAGAAATTTTGCTAATGTTTGGTAAGTTGACGGGTTTGGACAGTGACACCTGCCATGCAGCCACGGGACAGGCACTGTAGGATCGAGAGCAACACCAGCTTCTCCACGCCACCTTGCAAACACACCTAGGGACTGCTTGGAAGTATCCCTTAGCAGGGTCAGTAGGTGTTTCTGCCTCTACGTCCATTCCCATCTGTGCTCCAGCTGCCAAGAGCGGTCATCAGTGTGAGACACGTGGCAGGCGGTTGGGTCTGCACTGGAGTTAGCAACTGCTTTGCCCCAGCACCGACCCACCCCACCACCGCTGCTGCCTCCATCACGGGGACCCACCAGCTGGAAAGCAAAAAGCTGCCTTGTCTCTTAACTTGATGAGCAATTTGGACAATCTTGCTCCTGACTACTTGTTTTATATTAGTAAAACATCTGCATCATCTTGTCATTGTGAATTTAAGTCACAATTTTATTAATTTTACTGGGGTGGGCAGGAAATCAAAGCCAATTTGGGATGGTCCTCAACAGACTGCATTTTGGGAGCTCACGAAAGAGCAAATACTGCAGTCTGTTTCCACTTTCCACTCACTCCTTGAAAGCGAAGCCTGGAAATGACTATGCTACACGACCGGTTAGCAGTTTGTAACCTCTGGACAGCAGTTAGAAAATTTTGACTATTTTTTTCCTTCACACTTGCACTCATACCATAAACACACGCCCTCCCCTGCCAATTGCAGTGAAGGTTCTGCATATACTTCAGAGTGAATGTAGCTCTATAGATTGTGTGATGTTATTCCCTGTGCCCAAAATCCAGGGCTGAGAAACACTTTTCTCTAAGGTCAGTGCTTCCATATTGGTCTGAATTTATCCATGGACGTTTGTTGTTCAAAACGGCACCTAGATCAATAGCTGAGAATATGCACATGAACTACCTGTATCCTCACTAAAATGTTTCAGGTGCAAACCTTGATGTGTCCCTGTTAGACAGCTGTGGGCAGCAGTAACTACAAGCCCACCAAGTAGAAATCTGGTAGATGTTTATAGGTCTGTCTTGTAAACGTTGCAATAAAAACCATCAGAAGGTGGCTCTGAATCCAGAGCTCATGGAAAGAAGCCCAGGAGTTAAAGGAAAAAGCGAGGTGGAAAGTTTTCTATTACTTTGTGTTCTAGTGGACAACAGCAAAAGCCAACGAGGAATTGCGACAGGACCAGATTTATAACCAGGTGGTAATAAATGGGAGTGATAAGGGCAAGAGCCTCCAATCGTGAGTGGTTTCTGCAACTTGCAGAAATAATGAAGATGAGCACATTCATCTCCCCCCTCACCCTGGGGGCAGAAAAATCATATTGCACCAAAAGCCTCCCACCCCACTATCTGCTTGGCATGGCTCTGCTCCTGCAGCACCTCTCTGAGCACCTGCTCGCCAAGAGGGTCTCCAGGCCTAGGGGAGGGCTTTACTGAAAATTCCCACCCTTAGAGGAGAAACACAGCACAGAGGAGGCAGCAAAGGCACTACACAACTGCAAGGGCAATGTGTGGAGCACAATGTCTAATAGCCGGGATACAAAGACAGAACATGCTCAGTGGTGAGTATGCTCCCAGAAATGTATGGCTCGCCCACTCCTAAGAGAGGTACTCCAACCACTACAGCTGCCACGTCTGGGACTATTATTATAGAAAACTGTTGACGTTTTCTGGGTTAAGGATGGTTATCTGGAATTCATGGATAATTTAGTCCTTTTGCGTGCAGAAATAGTTTGATATGCTCTTTAAATAAGCAGATAAAGAGATTGATGTGTGATGTTTGTGGGTTCAGATGTTCTGAAAAGTGACATTCCTGTATGGCAGAGAATAAAGCTTAAAAGGGGATATTATTTATAAAAGCACCACCATGCACAGGCAGTGTTTATTTACCATTTAAATGCCTCATTTCTGTTCTGGCTGTCTGTGCTATAATTTGCACAGGCACTTAAACTTGAGTATAAATAAATGCAAAGAAGTAGTGTTTATGCAGAGTTAAGATGAGGAAATCAAGTGCTAAAAGATGGAGGCCGCTCCTGCAACATTGTTTCAGCCATCTTACCCACCTTTCACTTCTGCTGAGGGGCCTTTCAGCAACAAGCAAGAAGCCATCCACGCATGTGTTTGAAGAGCTTGATCAGAATATCAGTGCTGAAGATGCAGCTGAGATTTAATGAGCGGACGGGCAGTGTGAGCCAAGCACCGGGTGGCACCTCATCATTACTGAAACGCACGGGATGTGATGAGACACCTCAGGTATCTTGCCAAGATCCTCGAGATGGGAAGCGTTTTCCTCCGGGCAAAGTAAGACACAGACTCTGCTCCAGGATGAAGGCGGCAAGTGCCAGGGAACAGCCCCAGGATGGCAGGGTGCGGTGGGGACATTTGTCACTGTCCCCTGTGAATGTTGGAGAGCGGGTGACCAAACTACACCTCCTCCTTGAACTCTGCCCCTCCCCCCGCCCCAAATCTGTAAACAACCTCTTTGATCCCGCACATTTGACAATCTCTCTGCTGTGCTTATGGACATCTAAATGGGAGAAGCGAGGTTGTGTCACACGTGCACAGCCTCATGGGGACATGTTGCAGGGACACGCTGCCTCCCGCGGGTGGGGGCATTGGGCAGGGGAGGTGTGGATGCGTCCGGGGGGGCAGGGCACCTTGCAGTTTTACAGATTGGCACCAGTTTTATGGTTGTGTTTGTGGAAAGAAACCAGTGGTCGGGTTTGATTAAAATATTAGGAGTATAAATCTCTCATCTGGTCCGCTTTATTTGCCCAGCCAGGAGAAATAAGTCATTTTGGCAGAGGAAAGGAAGACACCTCTCGCCTATTGTGTCTATTGAAAGGGTAGAAAAGTCACGTCTTCTTTCATCATGTTACAGCAAACTCCTGCCTTGAGCTCCTGAGAGAACAGGCAGTAGAAAGAGGGATGGGCATAAGCAAAGGTTATGCTACTTACCACATCAGCTCTGTTGCAGTCCACAGGGAAGGTGCCCTTGCCCTCTTCCATAACATTGGCTGTGTTGATTTTTACAGCACAGCTGTACCATCTCCTGCCTTTGACAGATCATGAGGGGTGCACAGCCCCTGCAGCAGGTCCCTGTGAAGCCTCTCTGCACTGCGCAAGCACCCATGGGGCAGGAGGAGCAAGCAGGGGAGCAGAGATGCACCAAAATCTGGAACGACCGTTTCAGAGTTGCAGTCTCAGGAGATGTTTCTGTACTTGGGACAAGCCCTGATTGGAAAGTCAAATCTTCCTTTGCTTCTGCTTTGATGGCATCAAAGAGAAAAGCCTGTGACCAGTAAAATGTTCAACTGCATTGCAGGTAAAAGAGAGGAGATGCTGTTTGTGATCTGCTTTGGCATCATGTGTGGATCAGGCAGTGTCAGTGCCATACCGCTGTTTGTGACTCTAACTTGTTTGAGGAGTCATCCTTATCTTTCTTAGACCAGTGTTTTCCACTGATGTCAGTACAGCATTATCCAACATACATGTTGCTACTGCAAAAGCATTTTCTTACGCCCTGCCTTCACTGTAGGGAACTCTAACAACTGAGACGTGTTTGGTTTGTGGCTAGAAGAACACAACTCTTCCTGTGCCAGGTGAAGGGGCATGAAGCAGCACACAGGCAGCCTGCAGGATTTAGGGGAGTTAGGCGGGCAGCAGGCACTGCCATGCCCGGCTCACCAGCATTGCACAGGGAACCTTAGCACTGTGCGTGGAGCTGTGTCCTCCACAGCACAGCTGGACACCAGGGGCGCAAAGCACTCGAGTGCTCTCGTGGCTCTAGTCCTGACCATGCTGATTAGGGGACTGGAACACCTCTCTTACGAAGAAAGGCTGAAGGATTTGGGTCTTTTTAGTCTGGAATAGAGATGACTGAGGGGGAACCTTATCAACACTTCTAAATACTTAAAGGGTTGGTGCCAGGAGGATGGGGCCAGGCTCTTTTCAGTGGTGCCCGGCAACAGGACAAGAGGTAATGGGCGCAAACTTGAACACAGGAAGTTCCACCTAAACATGAGAAGGAATTTCTTTCCTTTGAGGGTGGCAGAGCACTGGAACAGGCTGCCCAGAGAGGTGGTGGAGTCTCTGTCTCTGGAGACATTCAAAACCCGCCTGGAGGCGTTCCTGTGCAACCTGCTCTGGGTGACCCTGCTCTGGCAGGGGGGTTGGACTAGATGATCTCCAGAGGTCCCTTCCAACCCCTACCATTCTGTGATTCTGTGATTCTGTGTAATGTGAAAACCGAATGTGTCGGTCCCTGGCCAGTACCAACGAGCTGTCATGTTTGCAAGGTATTTGAGGGGCAAAGACAAGTTATCCTTAATGATCAACAGGGAATATCAGGTTGTTGTTCCTCTCATGCTCCCCTAACAACTCTTCAGCTTTGCCCAGAGCAGCACGTTTGTTCTCAGTCATATTCTGATTTAGTTACAGTTAGCTCTGGGAACAGCTCGTCATTACTGACAGCAACGGTACGTAGCCTATTGACTTCAGTAGGAGGGGATGTCACCCCTTCTACATGCATGTGTGTGTATGAGTGTCTTTTGAAACGCACTAAGCATACATTAATACTAATAACTAATTCCTTTGCGTCTCCCTGATAGGCAGCAGGCAGAGTGTGAACCGCTCTATGTATCAATTAAGTGAAAAATAAATAATAGGGAGAAAGTGATATGCTTAACAGTGTATTCACTGGCACATACATATTTATTAGATATCAAATATAATGCTGTTCATATCATTGTTTATGTGCATCATGAAGCTCTAATATCATTTATGGTATCATGGTTTAAATGATGAAAGTCAGATTGCAGAAAGCAGTAGCATTGCCACATTCCTCAAAGCAGGCTTGCTAATAAAGCTCTGCTTTTAATTTTTTATTTCTTTCATACACTCCATCCATTACTGGTGTGCAACCTGCATGGGACACCAGGCTTTTCCAACCTAATGGAATAAAATTCATTTCTAGACTTTTTTCAGTCTGCAAGTTTTAATGCAACTTTATCGTAGTCATCCCAGCTTTCAAGACAAACCAAAGGGAGGCAGAGGGAGCAGGGCTCATTTAATGAAGGTACAATGTGTGGGTGAGGTGATTCAAGAAACAGCAAAAGCACATGCGATTTGCTGGATGTATGAGTAGAAAGGGAACTGTCTCCTGAAACATGGTTAAATATGTAAACTCTGTCTAAGGAAAATGTTTATTTACCTAGATTGACAGCGATCAGGGTAAAAAGCACTCAAGATAAGTGGCTCTTTAGCCAACTTTAATTTGTTGATGGATGGATTGATGGGAGGATGGTCAAAGAAATGACAACATAACTCTCTGTAATGGAGATATCCTGTCTGCTGGAGTCTGCAATACCATTTGGTCTAATTATTCCTGATCCATCTATGAGCAAACTTTGCTCCCAGTGAGACAAGTTGTCACTCCTTTTCTTTAAATAAAAAGATGAGGAGAAAAAATCAAGAACAATTAGAGCAAAGGATGATGACATCTTCTGCAGTCAAAAATACATAAAAAATCATGCATATTGCTTAAAGATGGTTTACTATATTAATTGAAATAGTTGTGCATTCTATTATGCATTTTGTATGGGAACAGATGGCCCATTTCACAAATTAAGCCTTGTCTTTTTACATTGCTTCAACAAAATAATGGTGAATGAACACTGCTATTGTAAATGATCCCAAGTTCAAACCATGTAGCATCAGAATGGGCTGCGCTTTTCTGGTGGAAGTTAGCGGGAAAGCAAGGAAATCAATCATAGAAGCATAGAGCCATAGAATCGTAGACTACTTTGGGTTGGAAGGGACCTCTAAAGGCCATCTAGTCCAACCCACCTGCAATGAGCAGGGACATCTTCAACTAGATCAGGTTGCTCAGAGCCTCGTCCAACCTGACCTCGAATGTTTCCAGGGATGGGGCATCTACTATGTCTCTGGGCAAACTGTTCCAGTGTTTCATCACCTTCATCATACAAAATGTCTTCCTTATATCTAGTCTGAATCTACCCCCTTTTAGTTTAAAACCGTTACCCCTTGTCCTATTACAACAGGCCCTATTAAAAAGTCTGTCCCCATCTTTCTTATAAGCCCCCATTAACTATTGAAAGTCTGCAATAAGGTCTTCCTGGAGACTTCTCCTCTCCAGGCTAAACAACCCCAACTCTCTCAGCCTGTCCTCGTAGGAGAGGTGTTCCATTCCCTTGATCGCTTTTGTGGCCCTCCACTGGACCTGCTCCAACAGGTCAGAATCACAGAATGGTTTGGGTTGGAAAGGACCTTAAAGATCATCCAACACCAACCCCCTGCCCTGGGCAGAGGGGTCCATGTCCTTCCTGTGCTGGGGACTCCAGAGCTGGATGCAGTACTCCAGGTGGTGTCTCATCAGAGCGGAGTAGAGGGGCAGAATCACATCCCTCGACCTGCTGTCCATGCTTTGTTTGATGCAGTCCAGGATACGGTTGGCTTTCTGGGGCTGTGAGTGCACACTGCTGGCTCATGTCCAGTTTTTCATCCACCAGTACCCCCAAGTCCTTCTCGGCAGGGCTGCTCTCCATCCCTTCATCCCCAAACCTGTGTTGATACTGGGGGTTGCCCTGACCCAGGTGCAGGCCCTTGCACTTGCCTTTGTTGAACCTCATGAGGTTCACATGGGCCTACTTCTCAAGCTTGTCCAGGTCCCTCTGAATGGAATCCCATCCCTCAGGTGTGTCAATTGCACCACTCAGCTTGGTGTCATCTGCAAATTTGCTGAGGGTGTACTCAATCTCACTGTCTATGTCATTGATGAAGATATTAAGCAGTACCGGTCCCAATACAGACCCCTGAGGGACACCACCTGTCACTGATCTCCATCTGGACATTGAGCTGTTGAGCACTGCTCTCTGGACGCGACCATGCAGCCAATTCCTTACCCACCCAATAGCCCACTCATCAAATCCATCTCTCTCCAATTTAGAGAGAAGGATGTTGTGGGGGACCATGTCTAAGGCCTTACAGAAGTCCAGATAGGTGACATTTGTAGCTCTTCCCTTGCCCACTGATGTAGTCACTCCATCATACAAGGCCACTAGGTTGGTCAGGCAAAACTTGCCCTTGGTGAAGCCATACTGACTGTCTTGAATCACCTCCCTGTCCTCCATGCGCCTTAACACAGCTTCTAGGAGGATCTATTCCATGATCCTCCCAGGCACAGAGGTGAGGCTGAGAGGTATGTTTCACTAGAACAAGTTGCTCAAAGCCCCTGGAGCATGGGGAGGTGCCATGTCCTCTGCACAAAGCCCCGAGGGAGAGGGGAGGAGATGGCCTGGCATCCTTTGGGCCACTGTATCGGTGCCACGCAAGGAGTCTGTTGGAGGCCACTGAGGGAGGTCCCTGGGGCCTGGAGGTGGTGGGGTTCCTTTTCAGTCTGAGGTTCATCCTTGCTCTATTTTCTAGTTTTAAGGACAAACTTTCTCACTACTTTTTTTTCCTAATCACTGGGAATATTTTTAGTGTTCTTCTCTAACACAAAGTATGGTCCGATTCCTGCATTCATCTGGGAGTTTCACCAAGACATTTCACCACAGCTATGGCAGAGGCAAAGAACAACTCATAACGCTTCAGTCTTGCTCACGCTCTTCCTGGAACACAAAATAGGTTAGGCTACTGGTCCTGCAGCATGGAATAAGCTGGGAAATGGACCGTGGGTCGGGGTAGCATACGAATTTTGTGGACTGTAGTGACAACAGTTTCTTGGGCTTACAGCAGCAATGACACAGTTGAGAAAGAGTTGTGTGTGAATATGGCCTGTTCTGCTGACCAGTCAGAGATGACTGCTTGCAGAGCATCCCAAGGAACCATGGAAATATTATTACTGCACTTACCGCAGAAGCAAAAGCTGCCAATCAGCAGTACAAACTGATGTCTCAGATTTTCTGATCTGGCTCCAGGACGAGCAATAAAAGAGCAAATACCAGTAGCTGCTTCCCTAGCCAGAGGGATGGCTGCCCCCAGCATACCTAAGGGCAGCCACAAGGTTGCTTTAAGGCAACGCAGCCAATGTTAATGCTTGTTTTCCAGGGGTGGATAGCCTGCAGTTTCTGAAGAATCAGTTCTCTTTTAGCTCAGATTCCCAAAATTTGGGCTAACCTATATCAGTGTCACTACTGGAAATTGCATCTACAGTGCAGCTTATTTTATGTGGGCTGGCACAAGGATGGGCGGCATGAAGGAGGGCTGCCGTTAAGAGCAACTGCACGTGAAACGGGTGCTGGTGTCAGCTCACGTCTTCGCAGAAACCATCACCACAAACAACCTGAGCGTGAGCTCTGCATGGGCCTCTCAGAGGAAAATTCATCATGGTGTGGGGGGGTGGGAACTAAATTACTCTGGCACCAAATTCAGTTAGCCTGGACCCACTGAACATGCGGGCCTGCCCGCCAATGTTTGATTTGCTAAATGGGAGTCAGCCCATGCAATGACATCGGGGTGTTGTTGTACAGCCAGGGCCCTCCCAATAGGTGTTTGCCAACAGCACGGGGGCCACCAGCAGCAATTAGCCACCACCCTGAGACCTACCACGGATTGCAAACTCCTCTTGGATTCAGGATGAGGCCAGGACGGAGCACCAGGTGCGTGCTGCGAGGAGAAGGGGACCTCCAGGAGACCATGGCTCCATCGCGTTGTCCCAGCTGGGGCGGCTGGCACACGGCGGGGGATAACCAGGAGCCCTTCGACAGCTCTTCTCATGAGCGCAGCACTGCAGGGTAACTGCGGGCACGACCCTATCTAACGCACTTCTGCATGGCTTGGATCAGCCCCAACTACACGACAAGCACATATGCTGCTGCTGGAAATTTTATGTGGAAAAAAACTAGCCTAGATTGTAGTTTATAGTTCTTTTCAGCAGGGCTGCATGAAGCTAATGACACAGAAAGCCATTTGGGTTAAATTGTGAAACTGAAAGATGCAGCACCTGCTTTTATGCTTCACATGTTACTAAAAATACTTCTTCCTTTCTAAAATGCAACACAAATGACAATACAAAAGAAAACTCTACAATGACATTGGTGACATTATTAAGGGGAGGGTTTTCATCAGTGACCCTGTGCACAGATAGATGAAAAAAAGATAGCAGAAACAGAAGATATCATTATGCCATTCCTTAAACCCTTGGTGCATCCATATCTGAGGTAATTCATTGCCCTCCTGGTCTCTCCATGTAAAAAAGGGGATAGCGATCTGTTTTAGACAAGAGAGATGAGAATGATCCGAAGTATGGAAGAGTTTCCATATGAGGAGAAACTAAATAACATCTATTTGCCCTGAAAAAGAGACTCCTGAGGGGATAAACGTGGCAAAAAGGTGTGGAGGAGGCAAGTCAAGACACGAAGTACTTCAACAGACAGACAAGAGGGAGGGCTTTAGAAACAAATGAAAGTGCTGAATTTAACTGAAATCTGACAATTCAGAGGAAGATGTGGAAGCCAGATGATGTCAATGGTTCAAACAAGGTGCTACGCCGACCACCTTGGGGACAGCAACCTCTGGGGACCGCGAGGTGCAAAGGCCAACCAGCGTGGTTGCAGGCGGCGATCCCACCTGTGCTGGGGCAGAGCCTGTGGTCAGACATGTCCTTCCCCCAGCCCATGTCACCTCAGGCAATGGGTACGGGTGGGCGTGTGGATGCCCACCTCACCGGGCACAGGGAACGCCAGGGCAGCTCTCTTCAGGAGCCACCACCG
Source organism: Dromas ardeola (assembly GCA_013398915.1). Classification (NCBI taxonomy): domain Eukaryota; kingdom Metazoa; phylum Chordata; class Aves; order Charadriiformes; family Dromadidae; genus Dromas; species Dromas ardeola. The sequence goes on along the minus strand of VYZM01009442.1, from coordinate 172,346 downwards.
GGACCTCTAAGGAGCCTTCTTGTCGTGGGTACAGCTCACGTGATTCAAATACCACATTTATTCTTAAACATTTTCCCCTTCCACTCTTCAAAATCAAACAAAAAGCCCTGACTCAAGCAAATTTTTTACCAGTGAAAAGGGAGCATTGCCAGAGAGTATGAACCCCTGTAGAGATTTTACTTTTGCGATTGATTTTATGCGTGAGATGCTTAGCTACTCTGATAATATCTGACAGTATAAGAAGCTAGAGAGAGAATAGAAAGGTTAATACAGTAACAATGTCACCGGGATAACTGGTAAAATTTTTGGAAATTGTGGGTTTAAATCTGACTGAAATACCTCATTGTTTATCAAGCTGAGAAGTGTTTTGACAAAAAAAGTCATTCTCCCATTGAGGAGTTTTAATTTTTTTATCGTTATTTTTGCCAGAACGATGTGCAAGGTAAAATGGGATGTATTAGAGAGCTATAAATGCTTCAGAAAAGGACAAATGTAAATCTAAGTGGTGAACTGAGGCATTCACAGTGAAGGCACATACATTTCCTACCTTGCTAACAGATTTCTATGTAACTTGTGTCGCATTGGTATTACGGCAGTTTCTCGAGTGTTAAAAACCTTCATTGAAAACATACTTTTTGAATAAAGAGGTCTCTGAATAACAGCACTGTTCCTCTGGGACAACGCAGACCAGACGGCATGGGGATGGGGGACAACGTGTCCTCAGCTCCTCTGGAGCCTCAGAAGACATGCAGCCAGACCTGCCCTTTCAACAAAAAGCTGCTCTACCAAGCAAGGCTGCTCTCTGAAGACGTCCACCCACCCAAAACAAAACCTAGAGCCAAATGTTTTCTAGAAAACTGGTCTTTAAAAATAAATAGAGTTTAGCTGAAAGGCTGGCTGCAGTTTGGGTGCTCCCTGGGTTTGGTTGCCCTCTGGGGGTAACAGTTTGGATTTTTTGGGGCTGAGGAGGGATTTGAATTCATGTCAGTCATGTGCAGGGCAAATTCTGTCATATCAAGGGTTTAAAGCATAAGCTAATCCATTTTAAAAGTGCAGGTCTGGACAGCTGAGCTATGGAGGACGGGCAGAAGTTGGAGCATGATCCCACCCTTCGTGGATCCAGCTCAGAGGAGCAAGGTTTTAGGGCTTGTCCTTCTGGACAGCCTGTTCCTCCCCATGCATAGTCCAGGGAGCTTGGGACTCACGCTGGGCTTCACACCAGTGGCCCAGCCTTGAAAAACAAGGAGGTGCCATGTCTGACCTGTGCTGGGCTGCCTCTGCACCGAGTCTGTCCCCAGATGTGCCTAGTTTGGGGCATTTGAATTATGTGTCCAAAATATTTATTCATTAAAAAAAAAATCAGTGCTTTCCATATAATTACTTGAGGATTGTGTGTCAAGAGACTAAAATATCTTTCGTTTCAGTTCATTTAGTCCAGCAAGTCTCCCCACTGTAACTGTAACTGTAACCCACTCTGCTGCCAGGGAATGTACTAGAGCTACCGCAGAGCAGAGAACCAAAAAATATACATTTGAAGTGACAGCATGAAAAAAGTGAATGGGGATGAAATATAATTAGCTGAGGCAAGGACAAGTAGGTAAGTCTCCACAGTCATAATTTATGTGGGATATTGTTATAGTTATTACCATGCAATTTAACAGGAATACACCAGAGCAATTTTCGTATTTTAAAACATGCAGATGCACTCACATATATATGAGAAAAGTCTCAGAACTCAAATCATCCAAAATAATCAAGAAAGTTATTATCATAAACAGCACAATTAACACAGGGATCACAAGGGATGAGTCTCCATTTCGGATAATCTTAAGAGAAAATGAAAGCATTATTAAAACTTTAGTATAGAAATGGTAGTTATGTTTGCATCTCTGTGCACATCACCAGCACTCTGTAGCCTCTGTCAGTCCCTCCTCTACTATCTCTTTTCCAGTTCCTGAGCCAACAAAATGTGTAGATTTGAGATGTCCTGAACCATCAGAGGATACACGTGGTATTGAAAAATAGTTGGACTGACCTTGCCAGTTTAAATTGATTTTTTTTTTTTTAACTGAAGAGAAACAGTCTTCAATTACTAAAAAGGAGGAGGAGGAGGAGATACGGACACTGTGGGTACAAGCTTCTGGGGATTTAAAGTTGAAAAAAGGAAAAGGTGCTTTATGAAGGTCTGTGCTGCCATCCACAATTTACAGGCTTTTTTCTAATGTTGCTGTCAATACGGTATTGCTCTCATCAGCTGTATAAATTATTTCTACCAGTAACATGAAACACAGTGCTACCATTTCAACAAAAGGAGACATTCATCATTTTAATTCACACTTAAATTGCTGAAGATTATCCACTGTCCATTAGATTTCAACAATATCCAAACCTAAATTGTTCTAATCATATGCTAAAATTCAATAACCACCAACTCTGAGAATCATCTGAAAAAAAAATCTGTCACTCCCACACTGATCAAGTTTCTATCTCCCTCAGAAGTTTTTTTTTTTGGTGCTGTGTGCCCAGAGTGCTTTCAACTTATTATGCAGCCAACCCTTGATTCCTCATAGTTTCCTACTTATGGTGAATAGCTCGTGTATATACATGTTTCAGTCTAGTACATAAAGTTTAGAAAGATTTGGTCTTGTCTTGGGGCATGAGGATAGGCTGGAAAAGCCCCTGAGGTTTACTGTTGCCTTTAAAAATCTGTTCCTCAAGCTTAAAAATATTGTCCCATATTTGGAGCACTTACTTAAGAAGGAGGGATGAAGTACCGCAGCTGTCAGTGCCATTTCTGGCATTTCTGGATCAAAAAATCGTTCTCTATCTACTGGCCATGTACTCAAATAACAACAAAATGAATCTCCAGATAATGCAATGTAGTGGATTTTATCTTTTTCATTTTGAGCCTAGAGGTGAGTTTGGACCTTCTCTGAGTTAGCCCAGCGAGCCCTATTACATCAGGTCTGCCTTCCCAGCAAATGACTCTCTGCAGTTAAAGCAAGAGCCCCACAACACTCTTACAAATTAAGGTTTATGCATGCTTGTTTAGATCCATATTTTACATGCATCAGATAAAGAAAGCCCATTATGTTATTCCAGTTTCTTTTTTTCATCATTTTTTCTAATACTGTGCCAGTCCATGTCTGTAAAAATCTTCTTCCCTCTGTTTGCTGAATCATGCCTGGAATCCATATTAGAAGTCAAGTGTAAAAAAAAGGAGGGGAAGCTGTGCTACAGGCAGCTGTTGTTGTCAGTGCCCTTTCTTTCCCTGAAATAAGTCACACAAAAAACTTAAACTCTTGCTAGGCCTCTGCTCCTTATTGTCAACATTACCTCCCTTCAGATCTGTAAAAGGGCAAATCTTTTCCTAGCAACAGCATTAACCCCTTCACAAGGTTTTGAAAATAGGGTTTCTGCATTTCCCATAGCTGACAACATGTTGTAGTCCCTACATGCCTGTGGTTTAGTGTGTTATAGTCTCTCTTTAGCATTAGGAACTATTGCACGGTAACTCCAAACAGAGCAGAGAAACAGTAAGACTTGACGCTCGCCAGAGCATTTGTTCTGCTCTAATCAAGGCACCCAAAAACAGAGCAAGGGAAGAGCTATTGACAGCACTTCAAAGGCAAATGTTACAAATACACAGCTACGGCAGAAAGTTTTATAATCCAGTATTAATTTGAATATGTGGGAATATTCTGATACAATCTCAAGTCAATAATTACACTGCTAATTGACAAGACACTTACTCTTGTCTCCATAAGAGTCATGATCATACTCCTTAATCATTGCACAATCCTCTTTGAATAGGAAGCAAGACAGATAAGCATAACCACATAAGAAAGATCTACAGTTCATTTCATATATATAAAAATAGATACAGAGATAGATATATTTTGCAGCAGCACCTAAAATGTTTTATGTATGCATTTTTCAGCTTCTGGACCAAATGAAACTTTATTCCTTTTTCACAGACCACCAACTCAATAATCTTATTTCCCATCATCAGTGTGAGACACCAACACATTTATCTGCATCTTCTAACAGACTCTCGGCCAGGGAGCTGAAGCCAAGGTCTAGTGGCACTACTTCCCTCTCTTATTAGCAATGCACAAAGCATATTTTCAGATAATTGGGTTTCAGGAGCCACATGCTCCTGTCTCCAGTTGAACTGAACTAACTCCATCACACTCGCTGATGAAGAACTATGGCCATATATCGCCTGCCAAAGGCCTTACCAGGCACTCGCCAGTGCTGGCAAGCAATGAAGCTGATTCCTAACCACAGCTCTTTGGAGTTTTTTTTTTTACATTGTTGTAGTTTCCAAACTGTGGTTGACTCATTCCTCGTCATCTTTGAGGTTCTAATAAATTGCCCTCACACGCTCTAGGAAAATACTGAACAACAACATATATGAACCTGTCAGTTTTGTATGACATGGACCTTGATTGAAACCCCTTGTGCCTCTGCCCTGTCACCTTCTGTCCCAGGCTCTATATGAGGACGGGGAGTTTGCATGACATATCAACAGCTGACATTGGTTCAGTGGTCTAAAGTGCTTGGGAATCACGAGGTTACTGAGTTATGCATCCTTAACGATGTTAAGAGTGGCCTCTTGAAATCCTATCTATCTTTGGGGAAGGATCTACACAAAAAACATGGACCATAACAACCATAACAACAAATCTGAACTTTGTGATGGGTCCCTCACTACAGAGACAAC
>VYZM01009442.1:127477-167609 GCA_013398915.1 Dromas ardeola | reverse complement strand
AAAAAAAAAAAAAAAGGAATTCAGATTACAAAAGTCAAACAATGCTTTCTTTTTTTATGTAAGTGCAAAAATGTGGTATTTGTGCATTCAAATGACAGGCAATTCCAAAAGGGAGTGGACATAATTTAAAGCACGTAACTCTAGACCAGCTGGTAATCTGAGTGTTTTATCATAATGCTACTAATATTTAGTGAGCTACTAACACGCCTGGAATCCGTTGACATTTCTCATTCAAGACAAGGGTGAAGCCTAAAGATGCTTATGGCAATGCTGAAATGAAATGAGGAATGGAAACCCTATATGTTTTTTGCAATATTTCCTACCAATTAAGAGTCAGGCATTTTATCGTAACTGTCCACAAGAGTTCTTCATTCAGAAATTATCAAAGGAAGTCTCCAGACAGCTGACTACAGTGGGTCTCCAGAATTGTTCTTTTTTTTTCTTTCCAAAAGGAAGCAAGAGGCAGAATCTTATAATTTGCCCCTTAACCTATGATCTTGCCGGCAGATGATGTAGATTTGGAAAGGGAAAACTGGACAAGCACTTGAAAGAGATCTGCTGAGGGCACTTAAACAAACAAATTGCATTAGACTCAGGCAAGCTCTTGAATCAAAACCAGTTTGAGACTAGGAGAGTTATATCATAAGGAAATATCATAGATGTATGCCTTGTTCTTACTCTACCCTAGGCACTTGCTATGGCCACTGCTGGAGACAGGATGCTGGGATACGCTTTCCTCTGAGCCCTTATGGTTATTCTTGTGTTCCAGTGAAGTCACAGTAAAAGTCCTGTTGGCAGGAAAGCCATGTTGGCTTCATGTTGGCTTCATGTTGGCATGAAGCATGTGCTTAGCTGTCCATCTACTTTTTTGGATATTTTCTAGTCTTTAGTGCTTCAGTTACCTCTCAAATCTATACCTACAAAGTAATTAATTCCTAGCGATACATAAATGGTTATTCTGCTGAATTTTAAATGGATTATATCTCAGGTGCTTCAGACAACATCGAAGTGAGATGACTTCCCTTATATGTCTGTGATACATCTGAAAAAGTGGTGACACATCCAGGGCAATTTCTCTGTCTTGCAGTTCTTTCCACATATACATCATCATCCCTTATTTCTTTTTATTACTTATTATATTTTTGTGTGTTGCCTTTACTTAACACTACTGTGAAGTTATATAAGGTGATTAATGCTCTCTGACTATGTAATGACTTCATTTGATTTGTGAAAAAATAATTAGAGAAGAAAGAAACCGCCCTTAGAAAAAACCGTGAGACCAGATGGAAAGGTATGTCCTGGGCGTGGGAATGGTTACGCAGTAGGTTTAGGGAAACGATCACTTGGTGATATTGCACTCCTCCTCTGCTTGCTCAATGATGACCTCAGTGACCAGTGTCTCTTCTTAATTATCAGAAAAGTTTAGGAGGGAAATTCATTAGGGAACTTTGCCCTTCTTGGCCAGTAGATTAATCTGAGTTAAGCTTCTCCAAAGCTTTTGACTGGCCAGGGAAGTCCCCATAACTTTAGTATTTATCAGAGGGTTTGGTTCAGTTTCAGAGGACAAATCATCAGACTGGCATCTCCACACCCAGGTGGGAGTGAATACAGACCAACCTCTGCCAAAATAATAACAATAATAAACAGAGATGTGTTGACTGGTGCTTGTGCTCAGCCACTTCCTCCACTACTGAAGCAGGAAAAAAAGGGGAGAGTTTCAGCAAAAAGAAGCAATGAAATGCCATCTATTAGCACCTACTATTGTCACCTTGCGGTGGAGGTTTCATACTTCAGTGGTATAGATTTAGGACTATACACCTTGTCACAGACCTCAAAGTCCTTTTGCTCTTTTCCATAGGATTTTGAACAGCAGTAGTAAGCACGTGAGACAGTGCAAATCTCACTGTCCAAAAAGCTGTATAGGGAACCGAGCTTAAACATATGGAATTACTTGACTCAACATATTGTGCAAACCTGAAATAAGATTGACATTTCAGAGAAGTTCTAACTTTATCTGCTTGAAACGTTTTCCTCCTAAAAATATTTCCAATAAATGTCCGAGGGCATTAGAAATCTCAAAAAGGCACCTGTTCCTGCAGGTTTTCCCCGTACCTTTCAAGGTCAAAAGCTTATGGCTTGATTTAAGTCAGGGGAGATCTCAGTTGGTGCTGATCACCAAAACTGCATTGGTGTATGTAACACTGAGCAATTTATCATCTCTGGCAAGAATTAATGGACCGTCTTCCTGTATGGATACAACAATCGTTTCCACCTAACATTTTGATAAAAATCCTCTAAAACCTCAGTATTAAAACAGGTCTACCTACTTCCCCATCCCAGGATTTTTCTTCCTCTCTGGTTAAAACACCTTGGCTTTTCTGGGACACAGCTTTACATTTCATTTGGTCTGAGAATCCAGTGACCAGGATAGGGTGCAATACAAGTAATTTCCTCCATCTCCAATGTGATCTCAGAGGCTTTCAGCTGGAGATGTTTTAGAGCTGGAACAAGTTCTATACAGTTCTGAAAAGTGTCAAGCCAAGTTTTCACATGCCATAAAATATTTATGTCTAACCTGGGAACTTGTGTAGCAACTGAAACAGGATTAAAAGAAAAAGACCCAGTCAGTATGGTGTGGCTAAACATATAAAGGTTGAATCTTAATTTTGCTACAAAATCATATTGGTTCCATTCAAAAAACAACTCCCCCTTCCCAAAAAATCCACAAAAAATGAAGAAGAGTTAGGAGCTATACATTGGGTCTAATTCCACTCTCCAACAAAGCCAGGGTGTGCAGAAGTTTGATTCCTTTCAGTCTTAGATGCCCTTTTTAGTTCACAATCCAAATGACCTATACTGGCTCATTTAAATACAAGTGATGAGAATTTTAAGTCTTGGGGAAAAAAATCTCAGCATTTTCAAGTCTGAGATTTCTCTGCTCACCTTCCCAAAGGTTCTCTAGCTTCTCCCAGTGCTAAAATACATACACATATATTTGTGACATCAAGAAAAATGTGGGATTTCAGAGGCTTCTCATCATTTGCTGGAAGAGAGAAGCAGTTTGGGACACAAATCTAGTATTGATTAACTCTTATCTTAATATACTATTTATATTTCAAACATCTACTTAATTAGGCAGCTAGTTGTGGTAGAGATAACAGGGAGATCATCTATTTATTTATTTTTTATGAAGAAAGCATGTTCTCAAATCTTATTTACTTCTGAAAAATGAATGGGACTGAGTAACCAGTGCCAGGGATGAGTAATCAGTGCCAGGTTAGTCATGCTTCACTAGCTCGCGAGGGATGGGAAGCTCACCGACACAGCAGCTCATCAGCCCAGACTTACCCTCTGCCTGGCTCAGTGCTGGTCACTGTGGATTCCCACTGTGCTGCTTCCCGCCACCTCAGATGGCCATGTCAGTCAAGTGAATATCAACTATTTCTGGCTTTTTGAGGTAGATGTCTCCTTGTTCATCTTATAAAGGTGCTTCTGTTATTCCTGTGACACAAGCCATAATTCAGACTGGCAAATGCTATTCCGTTAGGCATACTGATGAGTTTCCACAATGATGGCTTAGGTAAATTTCCTAACTATATATTTCTTCTTGATGGGGAATTGTTGGCCAAGAGCTCATGAGTGAGCAGCACACTCCTTCCAGGAGAAAAGGAGGTCTGTTCATTGCCCATGTAGAAATTCAGATGTTAAAGGGGTGATCGAATAAGGCCTGGCGATGCAGGCACAATTAGCGGACGTTGCACCTGCCAGACCTGCAGCAGATATTAATGTTGCTTAGAAAAAAGGGTCATGAACAGAGATGTCAGACTCTGAGACTCCTAAGGAAATTACGCTGTCAGCAAAAGGCCAGGCAGACCCCTGAGACGGGAGAACACGCCAGGAGGTTCCTTTTGCTGGGAATGCAGAGTTTTCCCTGTGGGGAGTGGGGGTTGGCAGCTGCACACCTGCCTCCTCTGCAGCTTCCCAAGTGCCGCCCCAGATGGGAGCGTGTGCTGGAGATGGCCCACGCTGCTCTGAGCAGTTTCCTGAGCCCTGTGGCTGCTGTCAGGGGAAGGAACAGTATGCGAAACATGGCATCGTTTCATTTCACTAAAAGGAAGCAGATCACACAATGGATAAAACAATGTTCACAGTCCCCTTGTGTGGCTCAATACTGATGCTTAAAAGCATTGTTTGAATACAGTGGACCAGCAATAAGCACACAGAGAGGAGTTTTTAAATGCTTCTAAATTGCACTGCAACAGATTCCCTGCATTTCCTCACAGTTTTCACAGTCTCCATCACCATGGCACATAAGTAATTGATGCAGTGCCTTGCTCCACATACCTTCTTGTTCTTAAGCAGTTGGGCTGCTCTGCACTTTGAGTGTTCTCCTTTCACTTGGACACTGAAGGGCTCGCGTTAAAAAGCAAAAGAGCTTTGTTGAAACTTCACCCGTGAATAGCTGCAAGACAGGACAGAAGCCCTGGAGCCACAAGCTTTGCCATGCCTGATTTCTTGAGATCTGGCCCCAGTAAATGCCCTCACACGCCTGTAGCTGCCATCTGCAGTGCTCGGTGAGAGTGAGGGACCTCAGAAGGGGATCCGGTCCTCCATTTCTCCTGCCCTGCCCTGCAGCCAGGATGCTGCACAGCCTGCTGCATGGAGGTAGCCCCTGGGGAATGGGGTTTCCTCTCCTGCCTGCCCCTCTCACGGCCAGCTGCCCTGCTTGGGCAGGCAATGCTTGTCTGGGTTCCGGTGCCAGGAAACTTCTCCTTCAAATAAGAACATTCAGGCTTCTCATTTTCTTCCACAAAGAGATCAGGGAGCACTCTTACTTTAAAACATGATACGAGGAGGTGAGGGAGCTGTGACCGTTATTCAGTCACAAACCAATTGGAGCACTCATCAGCATGTGAGGATTTGGGATCCCCTTAGCAGCCCAAGGACAGTTGTGCCTTTGAAGTTAAATCCTGAAAAAAACCACCTAAACCCAGACAAATCACCCCAGAAGCAAGACCAATGCCCAGGTCTCCTTCAGGACTCCAATGAACACTCTAGGTTGTAAGTACCACTAATGCTTTCTTTTCTATGGCCCAATAAGGTCTGAGTCATATTCTGGAAAGTGGAAAGTTAAAATCCATCATAAACATCACCTGACCTGCAATATGGAAATGAGCTAGAATAATTGATAAAATATGAAATGAAAAGTTAACTTTTTCCTCCTGCTTCCACAGCCTCTTCTCCCACCTTGTTTCCTAGAAATATTAATTTGTATTCTCAGATTGAGAGTCGCTGCAGCCAGCCGCGCCGGGAGTTCACCCGGAGTGCTCGCCGCAACACCTCAACTGCCCAAACTTCGGCAGGCTTCTTGCAGCAGCATAAAAACCTCAACATTCGCTGCACCACTGAGAGAGAGAGAACAAATCTGCTGTACATTTTAAAGAATTTATTGCTCTCCTGTGGACCTAAAGTGAGCAAAGAGAAAGCCTGGAAGTTTGTCCTGCAGTGAGACAGTGAGCGGGCTGTATATCGCCGGGGCATCTTAATACAGTTACAAAATTAAGTGAAGGGCACTGAAAGAGGGATATTCTGTCACCTAGTCACTTCTCCTTTTGTGAAGCCACACATAACACAAAGTTAATTAAAGCTTCTACTCTGAGAAAAAGGAATGTTCCATTTGGTAAATTTAGAAACAGCTGGTTAGTTTTATCCATTACTTTTGTGCTAACATCAGTTGAGCTCATTCAACTCTCTCTTTTTATGAAGCTGTCCTTCCTATGCTACCTGATAGCTACTAATTGCTGCAACTACATTTCTGAATTGCAAATTTTCTGCACTGATAAAAACTTTGATTGCCTGTCAGCTACACATAAGGAAAAGATCACCAGTGCTAAATGAGGTGTTCCACGCTTGGATAATAATGCCTAATGAATTATTCAAAAAAGAATGCTTGAATGAAGCAAACAATTTGAAGGGTTACTAGCAGCCGTAACAGTTCAACAGCCAAAAGAACAAAAGTATCATCCTGAAAATTACACTAATGATTAAAAAATGCGTATTAATTCTACATTTGGAGAAAAAAGAAATGCCAATCTGATTTTAAAGGTTAATCATTATTTTTTCACTAATGCTCTAATCTCTGGGAAAAACATCCTTTACCAATATTTTGGGACATATAATATTATGACATAACATATTTATATAATTTTCCAGGCATTAACCCCCTCTGCAAATTCCAAATTTCACTGTAAAAGAATGGAAAGCCCTGTTTGAAAGCTGTTACTGTCCACAGGACTCTTTCTGTTGCTTTAAATGAACCTCAGATCAGGCCCAGTTACCAGCACAGCAGCGTCACACTGGTTGCATTGTGGTCAAGCACCACCAAAGGTGTTCTCAAGAGATGGCTGTCGAGCCAGAGCCTGGCCTCAGCCGCACCAAAACACGGTCCAGAGTCTCTGAATTACTGCAGACCGGCTTCCGTGTGGTGAAGCCAGAATCTGGCTCTTGCCATTCACTTTAAGAAAAGATTTGCTAAATGAGAATACGGGTGATGGAAACAAGACCCACACATTCAGATTATAATAAAAATAATGGCTATATTCACAAACTGCTGTAATTAGTAACTCTTTCCAGCCCAGATTTGATTGTATCTTTTAAAAAAAAAGCGAATGGCTAATGGGGAAACAAGTATTTTCTCTAAATGCTGCTGGCTAAAGGGAGAAGGATAAAAGAAAAAGAAATCCTTAATAAACCATGAGAATTTCATAGATGTCCAATGCTGACACATTTTCAGCTTTCATAAAAAATATATTTCCAAGACTAAAAGTGATAATTTATTATGACAGACTCTCTCTGGTTGCCAAAAACCAAGAAAAATCTGAGAACTAAATCCTAACAAACATCTCCTGTAAAATATTAGCAGTAAAATATTACACATGAAAAATAACAGCACAATGTCAGCAACGTTTTTCTGCTTTGCTGTTTAAAAGATTCCCAATTGTTCCGTTTGGAACTGAGCTAACAGAGACACGCCATCATATGCAGAGAGGTCTCTCAATGATAGTACAATGTTGACTATGCTAAGGAAGGATTTGTAAAATAGCATTTATTAAAATGAAATCCAGTCAACCACTTAGCTACCTCTGCTGTGATTTTACAGCTATAAAGCCTTTGGTATTAGACGCCAATTAGTGATTTTATTATAAAGATGTTCAATGTCAAGATAACACTTCTTCTCATTTCTGGCAGTGACACTGAATGGTGGATAGAAGAAATGACTTCAGGAAAGCTTAGCTGACCATCTGCTTAGGCCTGCTCACTCACTGATGATTAATCCTTTCCCTCGAGGACAATGTCTCCATGTGTTTCTCTTGCTGTCTTTTTAATGTCACAAAAAGAGGTTGATAAACACATTCAAGTCACAATTAAAAAACATTTTAACTGACCAGTTGCCACTGATGATATTATTAGACAGTTTTAGTCACTGTTGTAACAATGCGTTTAGCGGTGTTGATGTGAAGTGGAGGTGAAGTTTCTTTAATGTGCCTTCTACCTATTTTTATGTTTAAGTGACATTTAAATGTTTACCTTGATGCATAGGGAGAGGGTCATTTTTTACCCTACAGAAGCCAAACCTCTGAAAACAGTATTTGCAGGACCGCAAGGTGGCTGCTGTGTTCCCTTGCCTGGGTGGGGTGTGGGGTGGGGAGGAGGAGGAGGAAGAGGAGGAGCAAAAGACCCAACAGAGATTTTTAGGTAGATTGCAGCAATTACTTCTAGACCCATATATGCTTCTGCCAAATGCACAAGTGGTTGATTTCCCGTTTCCTCACAACGGGTCAGAGCACAGTGGTGGGCTCATGTGGCTCATGAACACACGGGAGTCACACATGTGAAGGGACATCCCGCTGGTGACACGGAAGACGTTATAATAATGAAGAGAGCAATATTGGCTCCCACCTGCCCTCTTTTCTCATGGATGACGGTATGAATTTTGCTCCATGTGGGAGGCAGGTTCATGCTCACTACTTTACTGAGCTGTCCCAATGGAAGAGGTGATTAGTGAGGGACTAACTGCTGACAAATGAGAGGACCAGCTTTCATGAGGACTGGTGGTCGCACACCTCAGCACCTCTGGCCACAGGATTACTTCTTACTTATATTCTCAAATAAGGATTTAGAGGGCCAATTTCCAGTGCTCAGGGCCTGACCTTTCATCTCTACCCCAGCCTTTTATTGCATAGCATACTTTTATTCCTACAATTGGTCTGCACGTGCAAACAACAAAATCACATTTCTCGGCAGTCCCAGAATGGAAGCACTATAATTCCCAAGTAGCTGGGCTGACTTACTTATCACCTACCTGATTTAAAGCAAATTTGGCCAGCAGAACAGTTAATGATGATCTGCTTGCAATTGATTCTGAATATCGTCCTGCACCTATGACAGCAGTGGTTTTCAAACTCCTTATCCACATCATTATATTTACTTCCATGAAGTCTCACACGTAGGTATATCAACGCCCATCAAATAAAATGTATTGAGCACTTGATAAATCAGAAATCAAATAGCCTCAAAGGAAGTATAAGATCTAGTGATGTGAATCTACTTTATTCTTGTGAAGGCATCATGGGGGGCTTTGACTTCACAATTCTAGTGATGAATTCAAGCGTCTCTGCACAGATTGCCTCTCAGAGTTTCCTGTACCTTTTCCAGACCTATATCTACATCATTGCCTCTCATGAGATTAAGGGACTTAACCTATCCCATGACTCGGCATTTCTACATCCCCGAAAGTTTCCATACCAACAAACACACTGCCTTTCAGTATCAAAGCCAGTCAGTGTTTTCACGGAATCACAGAATTTCGGAGTTGGAAGGGACCTCTAGAGATCATCTAGTCCAACTCCCCTGCTAAAGCAGGATTGCCTAGAGCACATTACTCAGGACTGCATCCAGACGGGTCTTGAAAGTCTCCAGAGAAGGGGACTCCACACCCTCCCTGGGTAGCCTGTTCCAGTGCTCTGTCAACCTCGCCGTAAAGAAGTTTTTTCTCATATTTGATCGGAACTTCCTATGTTCCAGCTTGTGCCCGTTACCCCTCGTCCTGTTACTGGGAACCACTGAAAAGAGCCTGGCTCCATCCTCCTTAAACCCACCCTTTAGATACTTGTAAACATTAATAAGGTCACCCCTCAGCCTTCTCTTCTCCAGGCTAAAGAGTCCCAGCTCTCTCAGCCTTTCCTCGTAAGGGAGATGCTCTAATCCCTCAGTCATCTTTGTTGTCCTACACTGGACTCTCTCCAGTAGTTCCCTGTCTCTCTTGAACTGGGGAGCCCAGAACTGGACACAGTATTCCAGTTGTGGCCTCACCAGTGCAGAGTAGAGGGGGAGAATGACCTCCCTTGACTTGCTGGCCACACTTCCCTATGCAGCCGAGAATTCCGTTGGCCTTCTTGGTGACAAGGGCACATTGCTTGCTCATGGACAATCTACTGTCCACCAAGACCCCCAGATCCTTTTCTTCAGAAGTGCTTTCCAGCAGGTCCACCCCTAATGGTGGGGAGGATGCACTCTGTCCCCTTGTCCAGGTCATTGATGAATATGTTAAACAACACTGGTCCAAGTATTGACCCCTGGGGGACACCACTGGTTTACTAGGAGTTTGACTCAGAGAACTGTTACTGCCCCTTCTATGGCTCTATGGGGTAGAGACAGACGCTTCTTGTTACAGTCATATCCTCCCCTTGCAAGCTGGCATCTCTCAGTAGGAGTTTGGTTCATGAATTGAGGTTCACAATATGGCCCTGAATGGTCCTACTTCTCCTTTTGGTGTAATGCCTTAGCTTCACATGCATGCATAAAGCAGGGCAAGGTTAGAGAAGAACGCTATAATTACCTGGCAAAGTTATTAGACATGCCAACAATACCATCTTCAACATGAAAAGCTAAAGAAAAGGCTCTCCTGTTGAAACAGAAACATTTACTAGTATTTTAGCTTAAATTTGCCCCAAAATATTTCTACAAGAAAAGGTATTTCTTTCAGTTCTACAGACCTTAGAAATTAATGTAAGATGTGACACAATAGGAAGCCAATAAGTTATGAGGGAGGACATAAGAAGGAGAGAAGTAGAAAGTGGTTACTTGTCGAAGGCAGATTTGACTTCTGATTTCATTGACAAGATATGGAGAGGGATTTTCAAAAGCCCTGAGGTGACTTAGAAAACCAAGTCCCATTGACTTTTAATCAATGAGACATTTTTGAAATTCATGCAGATAATGAGTAAGCAAGTTTACAGTCCAGTCCAACCTGTACTGAAGTTGACGGTAATGTTCGTTTTATGAAAGATAGATCCAGTCCTTAATTAGATTTCCTGTAGGCATTGCGGGGGCGGGGAAAGAAAGAAAACAAAGGTGGTTTATAAAAGGAAAGGCTAGTGGCCTTGCAGTTTACCAGTTCAGAAGGAGCATTTCATGGCATTAGAGCAAAGACACAGATATGGAAAGAGGCGATAAGCAGGATATCGTAACTCACACCACTGGTGGATGGACATAGGTAGTGTGAGATTAATAGCTACATTAGGCGCGACAAGAAAGGAAGGCCAGACAGTCTGAAGATCATGAAAAAAGGTAAGAACTTGGTGTGGCACGGAAGAGATTTAGTGGAGGAATAAAACAGAGGAGAAGAGGTGAAGAGGTAATTACAGATGATTTTGACTGAAGTGTTTTTTTCCATATGATGGCAGCAGGAATGGAACAAAAAAAAAAAAAGGTAATAAGGAAAAGGACAGGATTTTAAATTCTGTACCAGTGAGAAAAAGTTGGTGCTTATAAGCAGTTTCTTTGGAAATCATCAGGATATATATACCAATTTTCAGTGGAATCCCATAGATGTTTTATAAGGGGAGAAGCGGAATAACCCTTGTAGAGGCTCTCAAGGGATGGTTGCTGACATGGAAAACCATTTGCCCCAATCAAACTTTTGGTTTTAATCTGAGATGAAGGATCTAAGTCATTTAAGGGTGTTTCTGTTTATCCCTCAAGCTTCCTGGAGGCAAGAGAGAAGCTTCTGTGATCAATAGTATCAAATGGCATGAAGAAGCATAAAGCAATACATACGAATGTACTTTCTTTTTCAAAAGCAGAGATCATCTACTAGATAACAAGGCACTTTCCACATCATAACCTACATCAGTCAAACAGACCAATCCAGTGTAGCGGTAGGGGATAAAAAGACTGACATCTGGTTTATTAGAGTTCTTAGAAAATGGAAATTAAGCAGTAGGTGGTACCTCAAGCAAAATTTTGAGGGTGGATTACCGCAACAGATCTAGGCAAATATCAGCTCGTAACAATGTTTAAAATGTCATTTAAAGACTTCATCCTGCAAAAATTTCCTGTGCTTATTACAGAACCACCAGTTTCTCCAACAGACTTGTGACAGTGTCTTCATAGAGCTGGATGTGAGAGGTAAAATTCATTCATTCCCAACATCTAGTTCATATATTAGCCAACTTTAAAAAATGCTATACCTCATCACTTGAGGATATTGTTTCCAGTGAGAAACTACCCACTCTCTATTTTAATTTCTTATCACCACATGTTACTTTAACTTAAAAAATATAAAAATCCTTTACTCTAAGAATTTTGACTGAACAGTAAACAAGACTCTTCTTCTTCATAAAAAACCTCAGTTTTTGTTGGATGAATGATAAATTCCAGTTAAAATTTTATGACTGAAAATTCCTGACTTAAAACTTCGGAATCCACATTATTCAAGAAAATAAAAAATTTAAAAATTGAGATACCAAGACTGTCCAGACATGCAAAAACATAGGCTGTTACTTTAAAACTCTCCGCTAAGTCCATGAGAAGTCCAATTTAAAATCAAATCATAAGCCCAATTGCACTGACGATTGCAAAAGCAGGAATGGATCTGGCCTATACTGTTGAACTAGAAACCCATTATTAACATGACGTATTTTAAGAGTTGAATCAAATGCTGTTGTGTTTGCAACTGAATTCTACCAGGGGGAAATCCAGGGGAAAGTAAAACATGCTACAAAGGTAAGCCTTTTCATTTCTCTTTCTGTGTATACTTGGTTTGTGAGATGTTTCCAAATCATAAAAAGATGGCTTTATAAATAGAATGTGTAATATGATCCCAAAAAAAGAGGCAATTCCTTGCCTCCATGAAGCAGAGCTCAGATGGTAAAAGAAATGAAGTAAAAAATTAAGAGGATAGTGACAGATTTTCATTGAGACATTTCAAAATGTTGACGTTCAAAGTAAATTCAAAGAGATTAAATGGCTTTGAGTAGTCAAGAAACAAATCACATAGATCTGTCATCAGCGTAACACTGGAAGCTGAAACCAAAACCATCCTGATGGCTGAAAAAACAAAAGAAGGAGCAAACACCATAGAAATAAGTCTGCATCCACCATCAGCAACTAAAAGACTAATTCTGGTAAGATGTTAATGAGTCACATAGTCAAGTGTGTTATTACTGTAACTGAGGTGGCACTAAAGCTCTACAAGTCACCTGTGGTCATCAGGACCATTCAGAGGGACTGCTGTCTTGTGACTTGCCCCTGTGACTGTGTCTACCCCTCTGCTGCAATGAATTTATGCACCACAGACTTCTACCCAAAAGTCACAATTTAGCCCTTCTCTAAAAAAAAAAAAAAAAGGTTAGAAAGTCAGATATACCTTATTTTTCTGTTTCAACTCTGTCTGTCACTGTTGGCAGCCTCAATCATCTGTTTGGCCATTTCTCCTACAAATATCTGTCTTTTTCTCTGGTGGCTGGCTGTGCCTGGAAGCCCTTACCCTTGCTCTCCCTTGCATCACCAGTCCTCCCACAACATTCTCCTGAGCACCAGCTTCTATTGACAGTCGTTAGCTGGAAACTGTCCATCATACCTGGCATAATTTGCCAGCTGGAAACCGAGAAGTAAAAATAGAAAAGTAGACTCCATCTTGACTTAATCCAGTGAATTCAGAGATGCATGACTGTAAGGCGATGAAAACAGGTGTTGGGAATCACAGCAGCCACACAATGGGAAGTGCTGGTGTTAACTCTAAAAGACCAAAACAAATCACACAGACACTGCCCTGGGCTATTAGATCTGGATTAAGTAATTAGTTCATCAGATCTCCCAAGATCCAGGTGTGTGCCTCAAATCTTAGCCATAAACTGTTTTAAGAACAACACAGAATGCGCATGTTATAAAAAGCCAGATACATGACCAAACCCACATCACCCATTTCACTTGAGTCCTTGTACAATGTCCTATGAAATAGCTATTTTAATTTCTCTTTACCTTACTGCCACCAATATAAGGGTAAAATAGATGGTGTTTTCAGTGTGGTCATTCCAGGACAAGTTCAGTTATTGCAGTTTCCCTGCTTTTCCAGCTCCAAGACTGAAGGACTTTTCTTCATGCATCCAGTTCACTTTGGTTTTCATCCTAATAAAACCACAAGATATGGAGAGGGGATTTCAGAAAAACTGAGCAACTTAAGAGCTTTGACTTGAACTGGAAAAAGAAGTGACGAATGGGCAGGAGCAATGCACTGTAACAGAGAGAAAATCAAATGCCAAAGCCAGTTTGGCTTTTCAAGCATTTGTCTCCCTGTATACATTGTCTAGAACAGCTATCTTCCAGTAAAGGCTGTTTTGTCAAAATGTTCTAGAGGGACTTTATGTTTGTCATCTCTATATCAAGAACAATGTGCATTATTTCACATTTCGCAGCAATAAATCTAATTTGCCACGTGTCAGCTCAATTACTGAGCTGATCTAAGGCACAACGAATATTTCTTGCCACTCATTTTGTGCTCAGTATGCATCATAATTTAGTATCATCAGCACATACGGCAAGTTACTGTGTGTCTTTCTAGCTAGGTAATTTATTTAAAATTAAACTATGAAACCAGGTATTAATCACACTTAAGTCTTCCCTTTTGGGGGAAAAAGATCCCTCAGCACAGAAAATTCATTTTCTTTCATGTATTTCTATGCCATGTCCTCCTCAGCCCCTGTTAGGTTCATCTTCAGAAACAGCCTGTCATGTAGATCCTTATCAGAGATTTTCTGAAAACCTAGATAAAATATGTCATATGCACTGCAATTATCTACTTTATAACTCCTAAGCTCATTAAAGAGGTCAATTAGTCATTATTGCCTTTTTTAAACCCCCTCTGGCAGCCTCAGGTTAGGCTTTGGCTCCTTAATGCAGGCAGTACTCAAACCGAGTGAGTGCTCCCAGGAGCCAAGCGCTTCTGCAGCCAGAGCTGAGTACCAGCACTTTTACAGGGAAAAAAAGGGAAAAGAAAAGGAAGGTAACTGCCCACTCTTCCACTCACATATTAAATATTGATGAAAAGACTGAGAAAATAGAGCTGCAAATGTAAGGAAATCACATCTGAGAGAAGAAAAAAAAAATCATGGAGAGAACAAGAGGAAGGGGGGAGCGAATACTGCAGAGCACTTTTGTAAGCAGAAGCCGAAATTAGCAGGGGGGTTATCTATTTGCAAGCAGAACAAATACAATTAGATGGTCCCCCTGCTAATTTTGGCTTCTGGTTGCACAAGTGCTCTGCAGGGCACACACCTTCCTTACCATTTCCTCCTGTTCTGTGCATTCCAGGTGATATCTGTGAAAACAGCTAAGGAGGAACGCCTCCATTTTGAGCACTGACTGTAAGCACCTGGCTAGGATGATTCCTAGCAGTTTGTTAGGAAAATAAGCACACGCAGGTTTTGGGTTATTCCTAACAAAACCTTCCTCATAGCGCTGCTCCAGGGCGGTGCACTGGTGGATGAACCGACACAGCCAAACATCCAAGAAGTCTCATGGCTGCCTCCTCCTTCCTCTGTTGGCCCATCTCAGTTTCTCTGTGCGTCCCAGGCAGGATCACACAGTCTCACGTGAAGATGGAGAAACCCAGCTCAGTGGGGAGGACAGTGTGCCCCAACTCCAGCTGAAAATCTATCTAGGAGCCCTCTGCAGAGCGTGTCTTTTTTCTTGACCATGAACCATTCCCAACTCATCTCTGACATTGCTGTAGTGCAATTTGGAGGAGAGAAATGAAATGGAGTAAGAGAATGAAAGAAGGCTGTTCCTGCCTCGATCTCATTATCTCTGCTGAAAAAGTGGGCAATCATGGCAGTGAGAAACAAAATCTCTGAGGAGTGCTCACTCCAGGCAGAGAAAGCAGCAACGGAGGGAAAGAGATCATTAATATGTGCTTTTCAACCAACTGCATTCCAATTTACTACTGGACTCTCTCTCGCTTTTATTAATTTAGGAGTGTTTCTAGTTTACTTTGTAATCTGTGCTCCACATTTTACTGAATTCAATTTCTATTTTCCTTTTCTGTTCTTTTTTCTTAGTTTTGTTTGTCAGTGTTACAGATGATCACATTTCCTTCTATTTGCAAGTCTGTGTTATCTATATTTCACAGTTGCAATCTGGGCTGTCCACTATCTTATTACTGTGTGATAAGTGATATCTGCTGTAACTGCACATGAACTCATTTTTCTCTGTTCCTTCATATCCCTTCAAAGTCGGCTCATCTGAAATAACAAATTGTTGTCTTGCAGCTGGCAATTATTAGTTTGGACTTACTAGTTTTGATCTCTAAGGTAATTTAATGTGTAACCTTATTATAGTTACTCATAGCTCAGCACTCTATTTAAAGTCAAATTTGGTTTTACCTTCTTAGCTATTAATTGCAACCTAGCTGGGCTGTGCATATATTGTAATGAAGCAATACTTTCATGAACAAATCTCTGCATCGTTTCCTAACACCCACATTTTAAAGGCATCCAATTAATGAGGACAACTTCTATGCTGAGGGAGGTAACACATGCTACACTATTTGTGATAGTATCTTTTGTGTTTACTAGAATTCAGATTAACAACATAACAGAAAGGTGGCTTTTTTTTAATATAGAATAAGCCAGTCTTGCACTACGACAAGCTAACAGATTTATTAATACCTTAATATTTGTGATATACTGAGTTAATTTTTTTTTTATACGCACTTCTGCTATTTATGTCCTTGATCCTCCTGTTTCATCCATGCAAGTGGAACTTTATATCCATGCTGAATCCTATGAAAGGGCCTTCTCAGATGTAGGGATATGTCCATTTGCAGCCACAAACAGCTGTTTGCATGGTATCATCAGTAAGAGATAAACATATGAATAAATAGTTACGAAAGTAAGTTATAAATAACATCTTGACAATACTGGAAAAGCACTTAATGTTTTTTGTCTTACAACTGAGAAGGGTGCACAGCAGCAGGGAAGTTGAATAGTCTGTGAATCTGACCCTT
This sequence comes from Dromas ardeola, assembly GCA_013398915.1. Taxonomy (NCBI): domain Eukaryota; kingdom Metazoa; phylum Chordata; class Aves; order Charadriiformes; family Dromadidae; genus Dromas; species Dromas ardeola. Next base: position 151,264 of record VYZM01009442.1, on the reverse strand, counting down.
CACAGAAAATAGATGATTTTAATCTTTCATATCCCCTTCATTTATTTAGTTAAAAGTTTCCCTGATTGTGAAGACGTAATATCTTTTTTTGAGTGGATGTGGGTATGTGTTAACATCCTCCTCTGCTCATGAATGTGATCATACAAATCTGTGCATTGCTGAGAAATAACCGTACATGTACGCTGCTGTCAAAAGGGTTTTCTATGGTGATCAGTGAGAAAACAATATAATTTAAAATTTTGCTAGCACTCCCGAGATCTCAGCCACTTCCTCTGCAGGAAGGAGTAACACCCCGGTTAATGTCAAACAAGACCACCACGGATAAGAGCACTTGGAAGACTTCCACACTACGACTATGACTATTTCAAAATATTTCAATACCCAGACCTTTAGACTTTCACCAGTGCTCAGATCTGCATCTCTGGAATACTAAACCCACTAAATATTCTGTAGCAAAATCATCAGTCTGGGAACGAAAATCCTTTTTTACTCATTAAAAGCCATCTTACATGCCGCGCAGCCCTTGCCAGGACCATAGGCATTAAAGGAAAGTGCTATGTAGATCAAACGTGGGCTCACCTGCCAGGCAGCATATGTTTTGCTACTGTCAAACCTAAAGGCTCTGTAAAGAATTGAGACAGATGCTTATCTCACCTTCTGCACCTTTCGGAGAGATCATGTCACAGCGTCCACATCGTTGGAATGCTATATTGTGAAACACAGCACCCTTTTTAACACTAGTTTGCCAGCAATCTGAGACTTGCTGGTAGAGGTTTTCTTCCACGCCAGTCAGTCTTGGGTATCTTAAGTTTTCCTAAAGTGACATGTTGGAATTCCCTCCACAGGTACCAACCTGGAGATATACGAGGTTCAGTGAATTGTAAACTTTCACAACTGATTTACATGTTCCAGGTTTTAATACCCTCTCAATTCTTAAACGGATTAAGGAGGACAGTCTTTAGCTACATTTGACAGAGATTATTCTCGACATGGCCTATTTTTCATAGTAGTCATTTATTGTACTTGGTAATTAGCTATATGGCCTTTTGCATTGATTTTTCTTTATGAATCTACTTTAGGTCTGCTCCCTAAATGCTGGATATGGTGTTTAGTGACACCGCTTTTGTTTATTCTGCAGTCTGGCATATTTGATAATTCATTCATTTCTTCACATGACATAAATTGGCAATGAATAAACTAAGGTTGGAAATAAAATGATTTTGGCTGTCATAGGATGGATAAAAGCCCTGGAATGGCTGCCCAGTAATAGGAATACTGAGGGCCAAAAACTCAACTGTTTTTTTAAGATGAAGCTTAATCAGCTTCTGAAAAGGTTTATAAGACCTAACATAGTGGCTCTGATAATGAGAGAATGGGTCCCAAAATACAGAGTGCCTTTTCCAGGTATATGAGAGATGAGTGTGCACATACAAGATGATTCATCATCACAAAATATCACAGGATTTTCTTGCATGTGCACCGAACAAACAAAAAATTAATCATAGTTTGTTACTTTTAGGCTTTCCTTTGTGCTTTGGAAAGGCTAACTCTAACTTTGAACAACTACTGTTTCCACAGAGGAAGTCTGACTTTTAAAAAATTTAGGGGCATATACAGACAACTCCTGATGCAGCATTTACTTGCAGTTTCTAAGGTTGTACATTTTAATAGTCAACCAAATCCTGCTTTTATGATATGTTCCATAAAGATCAGACATTGCTGTACATGCTTTTTTGTGTACACAGTTGCAGCCTTGCTATTTTGATAACCAAGCTATCTTTTTTTCAGGTTTTTGTATTTGTCTGGAGACAGATTTTAGGAGGTTGTCAGATGCACAGAAAGCCTAAAAGCAGTGAAGGAAATGCTCACAGAGCAACTGTTCCAGCTTCAACTTACCCAAATCCTGATAACGGATGACCTTCAACCTCCCAGCAACAAGAAACAGACAGTGAAGAAAACATGAGAAAAGACTCAGTCTTTGGCCCATAAACATTCCCTTCGCAACCATAACAGAGGTACAGCAGCACAGTGCATGGAGCTGTATTTGTGCAATATGCAAAAATGCGATGCAGCTTGATAGATGAGGGCACATTTGGACTCCACCATCTCCTTCTGGCTTAAGCACATATCAGTGTGGACACAGTAAGAGAGATGATGCCCAGGGCCCCCACTAATCCACCACTTTGCTCCCACGATTTCTTCTGCTGCTTCTCTCTCCTGAGTATATGCCACTTCTGAAGCTCCTTCCAGCTCAGCTTGCATCTGTGGACCTTTTATTGGACAGTAGCAGGTAACAGAATTCACTGTCTGCTCCCTTTTGGTGTATTCTTTACTTTCACCATATCTCTGACATTACTGGAGAACCACAATAACACAGAAAAGTACCCTTCAAAATACAAGTCAGTTTAGCAGAAGAGTCAGATAACATTCACATCTACAACATTTAGGCTACCTCTGCAACCCTTACGCTGAGATCTCCTTGTGCAGCACAAGACAAATGGACAGTTGCAAAACCCTTTGAGGTGCCTCAGGAAGGGGAAGCCCAGCTTCACACGCCCTGGTCCCCAGTGCCTCACATGGAAAGCCCTGCAACTTCTAAAGCCACCTAAAAAGAGAACAGAAAAGCATTTCCTGCCCTTCTCTGTAATGACAACAGATACCGTGACTGTGACAGTTTGGAAACAGTCCCATGGGACTCATTGTATATCAGTGTGAAAGGCAAACACAAGCACAAAGGCAAGAGGAAGCACAAGAACCCAGAGCGTAAGCATTCAAACAAATCAATATGCTGCTCTCCAGAAGCAAGTTCTCCATCAGGGCAGACTCATGGCTCCATTTGAGATATTCCATGCCCCATTCACTCACTCAAGTCATTGACAGCAATGACGTTCCTATTGCTGCTGCAGCAGCAGGACAGTGTAATTTTTCAGAAGATGTGGGGGATGGGGTAGGGCAGAATTTATCTGCACTTAGTGAAAGGGGTAAAGAGCCACGAGGGACAGTCAGCTAAGTATCTACATGTAATAGTTAGACAAACAGTTTCTGCACAAAATGGGATCTTTAAAGCTGCCTTTGCCTCATGTGGTAATAGATTTGGACGTTGTTTGTATACGCCTTTATATCTCCAAACTTAATTCTATATACTAACTCATTCCGGACCTGCTCTTTTACAGGAGCCCATGGAGTATGGAAGCATGAAGTTACCACCCCTTGAGCCTGAGAGATGTCAGGCTCTTCTCTGCATCAGGGCAAGGCTCTCAGGGCAGATATGTCAGCACCTCAGGCAACAGAAAAAGAGTTCTACCATGGAGATCTATTCAGGGGCACAGGCTGTGGATGGGTCTCTGTAGCCAGAGTGTTAAAAACAAGAACAAGCTAGTGTCACTTAGACCAGAATATTAATTACACGTGGGACTATCCCAACCCCAGGGTAACGGGAGAACCTTTGAGGGTCATATCAGTATCATAAAGTGTCTTAAAACTTTTTCAAACCCTACTCCGAACGTCCTCAGCCAGAAGGAAGAAGTGGAGTCAACCACCATCACTTATTACAGAGTTCAGTAAGAATGCAACTGGGAACATCCCGCCTCATCCACCAGAAAGCCAGGATATAATAGAAATGCTAGTTCATTCTGAACTGAAGAGAGACTTGAAATACCAGTTCAACAACAAAAAGGTGCCTATCCCCATCTTGAGGCAATCTACAATGCTATGTCTTAAAGAAAATCAGTGTAACAAAACATCAAGTCAAAGCAGTATCACCTGCAATCTCAGTTTGGTTAATCACAATTATTTTAAACATTTAATGTTGGAAGTGTGAGGAAAATGCTAAAACTGAATTGAAAATTGATGTGAAGATGTGACAAATCCAGTAACATAATGCCTTTGTATTACGGACTACTAATAAAATGCTTTATATAATCTGATGCACAACAAAAATGCCTGAATCTGTCTTGCCATGTATCAGATAAAACATGGAGCACTTATTTGGCATCAAAACTAGCTGCTGTTCCTTCAGCATTCATCCCACTTGCCGTAGCTTTAGAAAGAACAAGAGGGAATAAGAGGGAAGAGAAAGAAGACAATGATAAAGATATGAAAAATGCCTGTTTAATTATGCTCCAGATTTTATCTCTGTTTCATATCAGCTCTCTCTCTTTCTTCTCCAAGAGAAATAACTGGCATGAGCTGTATTTTCAAAGTAGATTGACACAAAGAAAGAGAATTGGCCATGTCTCCTGGCATTAATCTTCCTCCACAACAGCCTGTGATTGAGTTGGAGCTATTATTCTCACTTTCAGGTCTGAGTCACTATCAAAAAGGATGTTATTTCTCCAGCATCCTTTCCAGCAGGGATATACACTGTCTGGCAGAGATGGTACAGAGCACTTCAAGTCCTACAGAATTTGCTCTGGCTCTTGCTTTTGACCTGTTCACAGCTCATTCAATGAAAAACACAAAACCAAAAGGAGGACAGGAAAATAATATTGCTGTTCCCGTTTTCCTATTACCTACTTACATCCTTCTTCTTCAGTCTACTCCATGACAGCATCTAAAATGCTGTCTTCCTCACTATAACCACATTGCCTCATGAAAACCCTTTCCCAATAAAATTGAACTCATCCCCCTTACTCCATGCATACAAAAACCATTGTCTCCCATTATAGCTTCTCTTTTGTCTTCTCTGCTCCTCCGCCTTCTGCTTACGTGCATTTAAATCCTTCTTCCTAAAGACCAGTTGGCATCCTTCTTCTGCTCTGAACTTGAGATAGCCCTTAACCGGCCTCCTTAAATATCCCCGCTTACTACTTACACCAGGAATTGAAATAACCTGCACAGTGTCACTCTACAGCCCCGCTGCTGAGCTCAGCATAGGACACCAGGTACCCACAAACATTAATTCTCATCACATATATCACGTCTGCTCCCTGCCCTCAGCTTCACCTCAGGAAAGCCCTGCACCCCACCCCATTTACCAACAGAAGGAGGAACGATCCTGTGCAGGAAGAAGATACTCAGAACCACAACTGTCTGCATGGCTGATGAAATGGTACAACGTGTAGCTCACTGGTCCTTACTTTAAAGCTTCAGTTCTTTATATCCCCCCAACACACCTTTAAAGTAACTATGGAGCTTTTTATTTGGGTGGGGAGGTGGAACCGAGTGACTCCAGAAGCAGCACTTTATCCCTGAATTTTCCCGGCTCTCACTAAAGTTTCTGGGCAGCCAGGATTTAGTGCACCCAGGGCAGAGAGCAGACACCTTTCGGCTTTCCCCTGGTGATGACAGTATTGCACTCATACCAGAACCAGCAAATTGAATGCTGATCCTAACAAATGCTCCTGATCTGCTCTACTCTGAAGAACATCTCACCTTCTCTTTATTTAAGATCTTATTCTGTTCTCTTCAGTAGAGTACCTGAGTGCTTTCCTCAGCCAAATTTCTCAGCTCACCACCTGCTTTCCCTGCAAACACCTGTGGAGATCTGAAGACAGAATTGTGTCTGTTATTGCAGTTATGAAAGTAACACAGGACTCACATCATGCTATCCTTATGCTTAGACCCCTTTAATCAAGCAGCTTTCCTGAATCATTTTATTGAACTCTTTTCAGGAACAGTCCTGACTTCCAGTTTTAGCACTGCGGATATTCAGCGAGACCGGCTGTGGGACTGGCTGGCACATGCACCCGGCTTCGGAAGAGAGACGAGGCTGAAACTGCTCTGGGGTTTATCCAGCATTCATGGGAGCTCATTACATGCAGGAGATCACATTCCAGTATTTCTATTAGCAAAGGGATATTTTGCCAACACAACTGGGTGCCAGTGTCCAGGGCACTCATCCTTCACCACCTCAGTACCAAAGATACCGGTGCTCTAGAATGGGGTTCCTTCTAGCAGGTTTTGGATGGGACCATTTCTGTACCTGAGGAGCTGACAGGACTACTTTTTTTTTTTTTTTGGCATACCTAAAGCTTTTTTTTTTCCTTTCTTCTGAAAAAAAGCTGAGCTACAGCTTAGGTACAATTTTGTGTCTGGACAAACCTCAAAGCGCTGTCACTTAATTCCTTCATCCAACATCACACTTCACTTTAGTGACTTTTCAGAACTAAGCCTGTATGGAACTGACTGTAGTATTTTACCCTCACTGTGAAATAGTCTTCCCCTTTGTGACACCAACTAGTCTTGAAATGCTGTAAAAATGCTGACAGAAGAAATACCAGAGAACGGTTTTAAAAAGCTTGTGAAGGATCGGTAGGTCCAGAGGTGTTTTTTTCAGCATCAGAACAGCTAGGGGACATTTAAAACCAAACGGAAAAAATTCTAGAGGACACAGAAGATTTAGTGTATTTGAGGGAGTCACCAACATGAAAGGTAACATATTTTGGTGGAGGCTGGAGGGGACAGGATCTGATGGACAGTATGTCAGCCCTATAGTAGTAACGGGGGGGCAGGCAGCCCTAGTGGAACATGGGGAAAGCAATGAAATGAGAAAGGTAAATGAAGCGAAGTGTAGCATCAGGCAGAGGCCCCAACATCACAAACACAGTTGCAGTGCACAGTCTCATAGATCCCCTGAGTTTTACATTGAAGAGAAGTGACAAAATCATCAGGAGAGAAATGAGAATGACCAGCAGAAGCCTGAGGAGGAACAGTGTGAGAAGGGAGTCAGAAATACTAAAGAGCTGCCTGAGGTTAGTGCTACTGGACTACGATTTACAACAGGATACATTCAAAACTGCCTCAAAGGTTAAATGTGAAGCTTGGACAACAGAAGGAGAGAAAAGAAAATCTTCAAGAGTCCAAGATGTAAGCAAGATACCTGGCATGTACGGCTCAGCTAGCACAATTACACTGTGAAACTGAATTCCTGAACAGCAGCTCTTTCCTTTTCTGTCCTGAAGTGGCACTCCCAGTCGTGTCTTTGTCATTTGAACCCTGCTGGCTCCACTGCTACAGCACCTGCAGCACAACAAAGGAAGGAGCCTTAAAAGGTTCATTAAAATCACACTAGTCCTCCAGGATTTCATTTTCAAATGTAAGCACCAATTCACATATATGCTTACAATATAGATGCATGTATATACACAGAGGTACATATACACATATAGATTAGGTTGCATATTCTGCTGCTCATCAGAGCTCTTAAAATACTATTTAGTTGTGTTTTTAAGTTTTTTCTTAGGAATCCAGATACAAATAAAAGTAATTTATGCAAACATGTCCCACAATCTCACTTTGGAGACCAAAGCCACAGTTCTCAGTCTCCCAAACAAAAGTCACAGTAGAGTTACATTTATTAAAAACCCTCTCACCCTCTCATTGAGGCTTTTCCCAAGTCTTTGCTGCATTCTAAAAGAAGCCATTCACCTTCCAAAGCAAGTGGTCCCACAGGCTCTTTCCTGGACCCACACCCCAGGCTCTCCCTTTGCATTTGTCCAGCTGCATCAAGAGTCCCATCCACCTACGGATTGTAGTATGTGGCTCCTGAATGGTGGAATTTGTGGCCAGTTAGTTTAATTTTGCACCCTCTATAATTATGGGGATTATTCTGCTTTTCATTCAAATCATATAGCCATTTTTCACTTAGCTTTGTTACATCTTTAATTATGACCTTTGGTTGAGGTAGTATAATTTTACTTTAAGAGATATGCCAGAACTCAGGTACTGACATCTCCAGGTTTTGTAGAAATTGCAGGGATCATAGGAATTTAACTTGATAATTACCTCAATATTTCAAGTCAGACAATCACCATATAAAATAATTATGGGTTGTTGTTTTTCCAAATTAACTTTGTGGGTTACTGTGGGTTACTGTAGGTTACAATATATGATGTTAGATAGATATAGAAAAAGAGATAAAAAGGTATAATATACCTAAATGCAAGATTATTCAACCAGATGTATAAGGAGTGCCAAAAGACAAAGAGAGGCACCTCTTTTAAATGCATAAAACAGCAAGTACCACATTGCCAATTAAGGAATGTTCAGATCAAGGACTGTTTTTCATCATCTCTTTAGCCACAGAAATTTCTTTCCCCATGGGACTTGCAAAGATGCAAAGACTGGCACAAATGGGAGCAAAAATACCCTTCGTACACTTCTTGCATGAAACCTTCAATAACTGGCCCCTCTGTCACCATATAATCTCTCTTCTTTTACTAACAGAATCACTCTTAGCCAGCATTTCATCATGTTCCTTGGCACAATTATGGTGATTTAAGCTATAAGCTACTACTTACTAAGGTTTTCTTTCTTCAGTTTTAAAAAAGAAATAAACAAAGACCAAAAGTGGAATATTATAATATACCATAATTTGATTATATTTTGTGGGGTTTTTTCCCTCTTCAAAATGCCAATGCTTTTGTTATCTCTTGCATGTAAAAATGGAGAAAAAACATTACTTGGCATGATTTCCATCATGTTGATTCTTCTGGGTTCTCAAATATTATGATCCATGGAAAGTCTGGATTCATGCTTACTTCTAGTCTTCATTAAGTCAGTTGTAGCTGAATTGCTAGTAGGGCAGGCTGCTGATACAGTAGGTGGGCATGCTGAATAAAATACATACCACAGCTGTACCTGCACTTGTCAGAGAGCCAACCTGCTTTACGCCAGTCTGTTCTCTACTGCTTCCTGGTCATAGCCCATCTGTTTCTGAATTCATAAAATGCTGAAGAACACAAATATCTGAACCTATTATAGGTAACATGCTTCAATTAAATTCTGATTGTGGAGCTGTGCTTAACAGACTAACATCGGTAATGCATCCCTTTCAAATTTGTCAATAAAATAGATGCCCATCTATAGATATTTCTGTGGAATTCGGAGGCTTTTCTATGTAGTGGCTTCTACATATGGTGCACCTGGCCAATATTCTTGCAGTTGCAAACAAAATCAAACCCAAAAATAACTGCCAAACCAGAGTATGGAAGGTTACTAAGACAGATTATATAAAAACCTACATATAGGGAGAGGTTCCACAGTAGGAGCACTTACAGGTGAAGTAAGCCAGACAGCTATTAACCTGAAGTTTACCAATAGCTTAAAGGAGTGCTTTACTTTTCAGTTGGATTCAGTGACAACATAGAACGATAGCGCACACAAATATGATGAAACTAATAAAAGTTTACCTTGTACATATAATTTTTCCACTGGGGGTGGAACAATCAACTTTACAAGATCAGTTTCATAAAAACTAAGAATTAGAGGAACTCAGCAGGCTGTCAATAACTGATTTAATGGGAACAGACTTTAAACAGAAAAACTAGGTGAGGGATATATCCCCAGGAAATTTGCTGAGGATGCCTATGGTACCTATGATTAAACTATCTGTCCTCTGGATGTCATCATTGCTCTTTTTATATGCTGTTGCTTAAAGGTGTAGTTATGTAGAAGATAACTGCAGTCCTAAGGAAGCTGGCTTGGGTGCATCATTTTGGTAGCTCAGTGCATTTCTAATTAGAACTGAATACACAAGAGTGTGGTCCAGATCATTACTATTTATAATCTACAATGAGCCATTTTCTATAATGTAATGCAAAAAAAAGGACCCTCTGTGCACATTTCATTTGATGTGAATTCACATCTCTGCTTCAAGAAGCACTTTATGCCTCTTCACGAAAAATTTCCATCTTTCCATATGTGCAGCTGAGACATAGCTGCCAGTCAGCAATAGTGTTTGTCGTATTTGCAAAAACCTTTACTTTAACATGGAACCTGAATTTAAAATTTCAAAATAAGGTGCTTGGTTTCTCCAGGGAGGGCATACTCCATTAGTGCTGATGCGCCAGAACAGAAAGGAAAAATTTGGAATACATCTTACTGTGGCAAGATCGACCCTGAGAGATTTGATAGAGAACACAGACCAAAGTGGGGCACTGCAGATATTTACCATATTTCTACAAGACCTTTTATAAGACATTACCACAAAATAGTCTAAGTAGAAGCAGATTCTAGGCTGAATCATCCTCCCAGCATGCGGCATAAGGTTGAATTCAAATCTTCTCAGTACCTTTCAAGTCCAGATGAATCCATAGACGAGGAGGGGCTTGTCTGTCCTAGCGCAGTTGGGTCTGCTGGCAGGTGGTGCAAGCTGAACTGGCCCCAGCTAGCTACTAAAGGAGACTGTCACCTTTGCACTTCTTTTCCTGAGCTGTGCCAAATGTTTCTCGGCTGCTGTCAGCATCCATCCTGAAACACCTGAAACAGTGTCAATTTTAGCAGCATGGGGACCACTCCAGAGGTCTTTGAAATACAAGTATGGTGTCCTTCTCCCTTCTGCATGGCCATTGCACACAAAAAAGAGTTATCGGAGAGCTACATTGCACCAAAAAATCCTACAGCTTTCACAGAGGAATTATTATGGAGCTTTCAGAGAGAGGCACTGCCCAAGTTGTACAGGCTAATGCTTACCATCTTCCTTCCCAGCAATAAACACTCCTCTCTCACAAAATTGACCGAAGTCGAATTTGGCACAGGAACAGGGGATTCTCCATTCCCAGCTTTACCCAAAATATTAGTTTCATGGCATTCAGCAAGTCATTTATGCTTAGGTCTACAGAAAGCACCTAGACTGAGCCTTGCAAGAAACAGACGGTTTCAGTGCTGAGCCTCTGAGCTCCTGGTCAGCCAAGCAAAGAGGCGCATACAGTCTGTCAGTTTTCTATGTACTTATGATTTTGGGAACACTCAAAAGCCTCATACTGTTAGCAGAGCTGAACAAATCAGCATTTTTGTCATGCCTTAGCCCCATGAGGATCATAAAATTTGGTATTCTTGTAAGCAGCTTGCAGGTGGAGCAGAATCTGTTAGGTGAGGTAACTGGGCAAATCCCTCAAAAAGGGCACTGACCTTTCCTTCAAGGAAGAGGTGGAAAGTTCTCTCATCTTTTTACCCAGTAGCTAGCAGGTAGCACACCAGCTCTTGAGGAAAAAGGCAATTTCCAGGGGTCCTTACTTCTATCTTAACTGAAACACAGCAACAGGTCACAGAACAGGAATAAAAGGCAGGATTCCATTCTCCCAGGGCAGTGCCTCAGCCATATAAATAAACAATGTGGTGTGCATTTACTCTGTCTTTTTAGTCCAATTCATCCTTTTAGTTTCATGCAAGTGGAGAAAGGAAGAGTTTCCTTCCCCGTACCCCAATAGTCTCTACCTGGAGGCCAGAGCACTTTCATGGGAGGCAGGAGTTCAGAGTTGAACACCCACTGCCCTGGCCATGTTTTGGAAGGATGGCTGGTGGATTTCTTTTTGAAAAAAGATGCGTCTGTCTCTGCTTTCAGGAAAGTATCTCTATTGACAGGTAAACAGCCTAAATACTACAAGGCATACCTATTGGCTTGCTTAAATCACTGCTCCACCACTCAGTCTGCCGGGGTTTTGTGCACTTCACAGCAGAGGTACGGCATGGGCAGGTAGACCAGAGCCCCTCCACCCGCTTGCCACACCAGCACGACATGGGCCAACACTGATCTGAACACAACAGAGCTGCATTAGCCCAGTACTGACAGGTTCAAACTTTGAGGAAGGCTTGTTGGTTTGGACACAGCAATGCGTTACTATGGCTTTATGGCTCCTGGCCTTGGTTTCATCCGGGACACAGAGTCTCTGGCCCTAGAGAAGCCTTATATGCCAAACAAACAGGGCTGTGCAAATGTCTCACTGGCTACCACAAACCTTCCAAACCTCTTGGAGGATGTGCACTTTAGCTTCACCATATCATCTTTTCCTGACTACCCAATATTTTCAGAGGGGCTGTGCCAGTTAATTTATTACAGTTGGTACACCATTTTGTAGTGAAGTATGAAGCAGCATTATTAAAAGATGTATTTTAGGATGTTCAGTCTATTGTTTTTAAGTGTCCTCTGGAGATGCAAAAGCACGGCTAGAAAAATAACTTTGATGTGCTGCCCCATTTCAACACTGGAGTTTTGCCTTGCATGTTAATGTGTATGTTTTCATGCCTCAGCTACACTAACTGTACTCCTTTCCTGTTTCTATTTATTTTGGAAGCAATATATGTTTACTAAATCAGTTGAAAAGTGTTAATGATCAGTTCACAGAATACTAATGTGGATTCAAATTACTTTCACATGAATCAAGACAAATTAAAAAATACTATTTGATCATAAACTGCTTGAAATCCATGTCACAAGAATTCTAGTATCTGGGAATAAAGATTCCTTTTTTTTTTTTTCATTTTGTTAATATCTCATTGGATATCTAAATTGATCAAAAAGGTGTAGGGACAAGAACACATGGATTACCTCTGGTTCAGGCAACACAGAAGAATGAAATAAACCCTGTCTGTGTGTGTATGTGTGGCAAGGGAGGAGGGTATCAAAACCAATTGCACCACAAGCGATGTCTCTTTCATGTGCCTGAAATGGAAGAATGAGACATGTAAGGGCAAGCAACAGAGTTGTGACATGGGTAAAGCCAGCCCTTACTCGCAGCATATTATTCAGCCCTGAGAAATAGATGTGAAACCTGAAGACTGGTAACCTGCATGGACACTGGGTCAAAATGTTTCCAACAGAAATTTTTATTGCTCCCCAGAAAATTCACTGAAGTTGAAACATACTCCAAAGATGAACCCATTTCAGTGATACTTCATCTTGATCCTGTCTTGATCTGAAACAAAGATGTGTTTCAGAAATGCATTTCAAGTATGTCATATTCTAAAGGTAGGAACTTCCAAACTGAAATTCCTACGGTTTTAGTAGAGGAGAGTAACACAATTTATTGACCTTCACCGGAGAAAGGCAGACAACTTGGACACTGCAGTTTGGGAGCAGTGTGCTAGCTAAGGGCATATGCCATACCCACCAGCCATATCTACATACAGGTGACAAGGAACACGCAACCTCTAGCAAACCAGGCTTCAGTAGTTCTGCTGCTCATAGAAAGCCATTTTTTCCCATTTGTTAAAATCTGTCCTTTCCACGCTCCCAGACGTTGTAAGTTAACCTCTTAGTGCTTTATCATACAGGAATATATGGATGCTACACTAGCAAAACGCTTCTTACATGGATGCATCATGACTTTGCTGGGTGAGCCAAACTAGCATCACTGAGCAAATCAATATTGGAGGGTAAAAGCAGTTTTGCTAGGAAAACTGAACCTATACTGAGGCACTTGCTAGATCCCAGTGCAGTAAAGCTGTGCAGGCAGAGCAGCCTGTAGTGCAGACCAGTATTGGGCACAATGTTCTCTACTTTCTTTGTTCTCCCAGTAGAAAGCAGATAGCTTACAGCAATAATGCTAATCATTATACCTGCCCCATAAGCTGACCCACAAGGAGCTAGTGGATACTAAGAACTTATCTCTTTGCTTACCTTTTCCTTACCCATGAAGGAATAAGTGTGGGCACATTTCCTTAACCATAGTTGTCCTGAAGGCAGGATGTAAGGCTTGGATCGTCTCCTCCACTCTTGTTTTGCAGAGATCATGTAGAACATTCAGCTGTTCCTTTACTCTTTTATTTTATTTTTTTATACAAAAATGTAATCTATCGTGGATATTTTATGCATGACAATTAAGACACATCTAGGAAACTATCAGAAGGAATAGGCTCTCCAACCTACTCTATTTCATTCAAGACAATTTTATCTAACCAATTTTTAACAAATTTAAAACATTGCCCATATCTACTCTAGCTATGAGGCACTGGTAATCAAGTCAAGCACCATTGACTATGAGAATAGTGAACTGTAGAAAATGACTTCTCAGCATTATGTAGTGTCACAGCACAATTTAAATAACACGTTCATTATTCAAGGTCTCATAATTCGTACATATAGAAATAGATACAGGGAGCTGAAAGAGGCTTTCAACAGTTAAATAAATAAGTGACCTGTATCATTACAAGTGTACTGTACATTCCTTAAATATCTGATAGGTTGCTGGAAAGTCCTTCCCAAATTAAATCCAATGATACAAAGTGCCAATTTAGGATAAGAGATGCATATGCAGTAGTGACGGCTATTACATGTTGACACTGCTTTTAAATGAATGAACAGAAGGTTTGAGAGGAACTGTGCATTCTGGGTAGGAATCTCAGACATTATTAATATGTTGATGTACAAAAGGGGTCTTAAAATTGTGATTACAGAAATCTAATATTAAAGTCATGCTCTTTTCTATAATTTTAGTGAATGTTGGTGTTTGTTTCTGTGCAAGGTGGAACTTAATTGCAGAGGTTGTTGTCTTGTTTTCCATATGCATTTAGAAGATTTAAAATTAAAATTGTTACAATCACATTCTATCTGAAATTTCTGGTAGGAGCATAACTGAAGAGTATTCTGCAATTTTTGAAATAGTACTCAAATCCAGTCTCATAAAATTTCCTATAACTCAATAATGTCATATTATACTTAGACGCATGAGAGTTACAAAATATAAATATGACATGACTATTTATATATAGATAAAATGTACTGATATAATAACCTGAGCTGTTTATAAGTAATTTTTAAGAAAAATTACCAATTTAGTATTTGCTTGTGTAGTTTGTAAAAGGCCAATAAATTTGGCAAAAACTATTTAACAAAGACAAATGACAAAAAGAAAAAGAAAAAGAAAAAGACAAAAGAAAAAGACAAACCAAATTTTACTCATCAATTGTTGCCAAAGCAAAAGAATCTCAGAGGTCTTTCCTGCACCTGATACTTGCCCACTTGGGACATGTTATCTGTCTCTGCTGAATTTAAATTGTGAGCAAGAGATGAATTAATGCCATGCTGTTAAGTACCTCATCAGAAAACATTTTTCCTTCTTTTCTGAGAAGGAAGTCTGTGTCTCTAGAAGGAGCCAGGGCAGACAGCTGTATTCCCCTCATTACTGAGGAACAAATGAGATGCACTGTCCTCTTCTGCCTGACACTGGATCAAGCCTTTCAGAGGCCTGGTATTTCTTGGGCATTTATGAGCTTATTATTCACTCACTGTTGACCTCACAAAGATGCCCTCCCAAAGAAAGACACAATTTGCCTCACCTCAGGGCACACAGGGAGGTCCATGTGCTCCTCTTTCTGGGTAGTCCTGCCCAGACACCCAGACTACCACTGGGGCAGGGATTGAAAGTATTCTTGAAGCCTTGTAAATCTTCACTTTGCTATTTGGAGTCTTCATTCATATTCCAAGCTTTCCCCTTCATTTTTCAGTCCCAGACATGAATATATAGCTTGCCTACATCACTCCCCGTGTTTCAACAAATCCTTATTCCTACTGCCTCGTCCAGTCATATAGCAGGCAGCCAGCTGTGACTGATGTGATCATAATCCCTTCTGAATCTCTCCTAACTTCCTGCCTGTCTTCTATTCCACTATATCACAGAGAATCTGCTCTATAAATTTGCCTTAGTCTTGTTATCAGGCCATGTCCTACATTGAATGCATCCCCTCTTTCTTAATACTTCTCAGTGTTACCAAGCTAGTGAAACTTCAATCCATTCTTTAGGTATTTCTACCATTTGCTCATGGCAACCCCCCCATATAGAATTTCTTTTCTATGCTGATTACTTCTCCATACACAATCCTTCCTGAATCCTTGTTCATGACTAAGGGGGAGATATTTCATATTTACCACAGGATAAGAGCACACATGAACTGTCACCGGTGATCTGTGCGCCTCTACTCCAGCAGGTCTCGCAGTATCTTGCTTATTGCAGTCGTGTCTTACTTTGGCACCTCAGAACAGGCTGGATCTATCCTGCCAATCATATATGCTCCACAGTATGTCCTGCATCCTCCCCTGGGTACTCCTGCTGCAATTCAGCTACCCGGTTGGATGCTGTGCACCTTCCTCTGGTAGAGAAGCTGGCTCTGTGTGTAGGAAGGATGCTACTCCAGATCCCACAAAGTCCCGCAGCCTGGATGGTCAGGAGATCATGACAACAGGCACACTCTGGAAAACACTTGCCCTATAGGGCACCAACAATCTTTGTACCTTAACGCTGCTGTAAACTGGCTTTACTGAGGTCAGCCAAACTGTGTGAAGTTGCAGTGGATTTGGCTTCATGTTATCTGGCTATTAAAAAAGATCACCAGGCCACACCACTCATTCAGTGAGCATGCACCATGTCCTACGCCTCCTCTGCTGCCTGTGTTGCTCTTTTGGAGAGCTAGCTATGTACATGAACATGTCCCTGGAGGCCAGACCAAAATCCGTCCTTGCCCTGTATCCTGTCTTTGGGCTATTAGCAGGAGATTCTTAGAGGATAAGAATAAGACACAGGACAAATCAGAAACCCCGGTGCATACTCTCTCAGCTTCCAGCAATCAGCTGCTTAGAGGACTTTCTGAACTAGAGCTTGCCACAGTACCATCATGTTAATATTCCCCCATGGACCTATCGTTAGTAATGTATCTTATTTTTTTGAACTCATAACATCCTGTGGAATGAGATCCACAAAATAATTATGCCCTGCATGACAAAAGTTTGCTTTAAATTCCCTGTGTGATTATAACATCGGAACCCCCTTAGGTCCTGTATTGTCAGAAACAATGCATTAGTCACTCCCTAATCACTTTCTCCATGACACTCATTACTGTGCACATCTCTGTCTCTTTCCCCTTAGTGGATCCTCTGAAGGGTCTGGATTATTTACTCTTGCCCTGTTATCTTTCCCTGTACCTTTCCTAGCTCCATCCCTTTGAAATACAGCAATCAACCAAATACAAGATACAAGATGAGGGCACATCAGAAATGTGCAAAGAACAGATTGTAACAGTCTGATTTGACTGGTCTTTCTTGTGACTAAATTCGCAAGTTTGGCCACCACCAGGACAAAAATCAAAACAATTAAAATAGTATTGGCTAACAAATGGTAGTAATAATAAACAGACTGGATTCTCAAGGAACAATGTGAAACAAAATGTAAAATAAACAGGTGGAATAAAACATAATCACAAGATAATTTCCAAAACTAAACAGCTGGTCCTTTTCCCCAGCATCTAGTGAAAACTTCTTTGCTCTGGGAGGAAATTCTCAAAGAAGTTTACCACTTCAGGGGAATGAAAAATAAAGGGAAATGCAGAGTTGACTCTCGAGGTCTCTGTGATACAGCAGACAATTGCATCTGTTCTGCTATTGACCCCTGGAACAGGGTTTCAGAAAATCCATGCATTTAAGAAACACTACATGACAGCTTATTACTTGCTAGAACTGTCACTTATCTCTGGCTGCAAGTGACTCAGCTAAACAAATAGCATCTCATACATTATTATGTATCTGTTCGCAACAAGATTGGTTTTCTTATGCATGGTCAGCACAACAGTTTTTCTCTTCAAAAGGTAAAAAGCTAAGGTATAGTTAGGCTGAAGAGCTCAGTATTTTAATAAGACACTTCTAGAGGCACCCCTGGACACTCCCAAAGCACCTATATCAGGAGTTGGGCCCCTCAGCATTGCTTGCTTTGTGCTGGCAAACTCTTGCCATTTCTCTCTAATTCACAGCAGAATCGAGGTACCTCTTCACCAGGACAAAGCACGTTTGCAGTCACAGTTAGCTACTGGGAGGCAAAATCCTAGCAAGGATGTGACAGTCTGCAACTGGTTCAGTTCCTTCACAAGCTGAGTCTCACATAGTCCACGTGACTTACAAACTGCCTTGTCCTCATTATGGTTTTCTCTTACTTACTCTTTTTCCCTAGTGAAACAAAACTTTCTTATTCAGAAAATAGCTTTTATACAGCAATCAGTAACCAATTTAACAGCCAGTAATTGAGGCTACTTCAGTGGGATCTGGAATTGCCTTCTTCAAACTACCCTTAAGAATTAGTACCTTTAATGACCTATAGAGTTAAGCAACAAGGCTCCTGCCTGGTTGACAGAGATCCAGGCAAGCTGTCAATAATTACGCAAGATCATACTCCCACGTATCATGCCCAGCATAACTGAAAGCATTGCTGTTTTCTTTGATCTTTTAAGTAAGTAGATATTTGGATATTCTTCGAGGAAACACTAATACGCCAAGTCTTCTCTGTTATCATTAAGAAAACATTAAACAGGTTAAGCAGGCATCTCTTGTTCTGCTGGCTTTACTAATCTAAAAGTTCGGCTGTCAATTGACAGGTAGCTTTCGCAAATTCCATGAAATACGTGTGTGAAAATAACTTCTTTCCCTATGCTTCTGGATAGAGATGGAAAAATGGAGCATGTTGTTACTTATTTGTTACTGAATAAATATTTTGAATTTATCTCAGGCAATAAAGAACTTGCATCTAACCCCAGTGAACGTCCACCCCAGTGCAGATGCAAACGCCAAGCACTGCCATTTCCTAAAGGCAAACCCTGCTCTGCCACAGCTGCAAACCTGGCTGGGCTCCAGGGCCCTCTTGCCATCAGGGCTACCTCAAATTCATGTTATGGGTCCAAGCTGAGAACTAAGACTCTTTATCTATAGAAAGCATCCAGCCAGAGCCTTTTGACCCACACACACTCTTTCTTTCTTGCTCTCACTTTTAAAATTGAGCGTAGTTGCTTTTGCAATACGATGTGATGCTGATTTGAAAGATGAGTCCTCAGGCCAGAGGTAAGATGTACATCACCAGTGCAAGACTAGAAACCAGATTAGGAAGTCAAGACTAGATCATACCACCTTTTCTGCAGCCCAGGATACTAAGTTCGAATGGCAACATTTACACTTACACTGCCCAGATATAACTGGACATGATGTGAGGTGATGGAAGATGAAATCTCTTCTCTGGTGGGAATTTTTAAGATACTTTTATGGGATCTGTTAGCAAGATATGGCCATGGGAGAAAGCAAAGAAAGACTGTGTAAACCAGTCGTGATGCTGGTCTGTGGCATGGGACTTACAGTGATGTAGGGAATGAGGAGAAAAACATTCTGGTAATCATCTAAATTTAGGTGATTTGACAAAGGGCTTACAATCTCCACAGTAGATGGTGTGAAAAGGTGGGAAAGCAGCTTTTCACCTAGACAAAATGAAGGAGCTTCAGCCACAGAGAAATGCGCAAAGTGTGGAAGAACCATTTGCATTAGGAACTGTGGCTAAGATGAGTCTTTGGAGAAGTTAACACAGGGTGTGATAAAAAAAAATGATAAAAAAATGAGAGCATAATGCCTAGTCAGCATATGGGAAGAATATTTTTTTTAAACAAGCTTGACATTTTTTTTATTTGTCAAAAAATTTGGTTGTCAAAAATAATTGCATTTGCATCTTAAATTCATATTTTTAATTTTTTTTGCGTTACATTGTTTAAAAACAACACTACTCAAAATGTGTAACATAGTAAAATATATTAAAAATTGACAAAAGCACAGTTATTGCTTATCATATCTGAATATGGGTGCATCTCGTAGTATTGCCAGTGTTTCTATTACTTTTTTTTAAAACCACTTTTGACTACATTCAGAACAGGAATTGATGGAAATATATTTATCTGTCCAGGAGAGAAAATACTTCAAATATTTTAAACTGGCTAATTTAAGGTATGGAAAGAAAAAAAAGGTCAAATAACCATTGGAGAGATAAGGACTGGTCAGTTATAATGTGCTATTTGAATCAGCTTGTAAAATGAATTAATATTTTTAAAAGGTTTTAATACAGGCAGACACAAAGTCAGATATGTCAAAAGAGAGAATGTAGGTCACACTAACAACACAGAATACCATATCCTGAAACGCAGTGACACTGAAAAGGACTTCAGAAAATCAATTTACCATGAATTCCCTATGCAGTCTATGGGCTAAGGTTAATGCAATACTTGCATGATTATGCAGGAGACGATGATATTACAGGTATGTATCACTGATGGGAGCAGCATTGCCATGTCCAGTTCTGGTATCCAATTTTCAAATAATGATGATTCTGGAATATTGCAAGGGAATCAAGAATGAGTCACTAAATTATTTGAAATTGTGGAAGCAATGTCAAACTGCAGACAGCCACCCCAAAAAAGGCAGAGATAACTCATCACAATACCAGGGAGGTGCTGGGAAGGGACAGTCCTGACAGCAGTGGATTTTAAACAAGGGAGTAAAGCTATGCAAGTAATTAACAATTAGAAATAGAAGGTAGACAAATACAGGTTGGAAAAGAATGTGTCAGTTATTTTATCGAGTAAAGTAAGTATTAGGTTAAAATTAACTGCTTGAGAGCGGCAGATGTAATAAGCTGATGCCTTTTCAGCAAGAATGAGTGCCTTTACAAAAGATACACTGCAGCTCAGCTGGGACTTAGGGGCTGAAATCACATGGCTGGTGTGATGCAAGAAATAACACAAGATGTTCTTAATAACCATAAAGCCACAAAATCTTAATACAGCCAGTAGAATACGGATATTTTGACACAAAGAGGAAGCAGAAGTCAAGGAAAAATAAATGTTTATGTTTACATGGTAAGCTGTTTACCAGTTAGTTAGCTTTCAAAACAGAAGAACCCACATCAGCTGAAACCAACACAAAAATACACACTCTACTGCCTTAAAAAATGCAGGACAGAAACTAGATCCGTGAAAAAAAATGCAAAAGCAAGCAGTCAAAATAAAAAAAATAATTCTTTCATACATGCACACAGACAGAAGTACATATCCAAGAAGCAGGAGGACTGAAGGAGGAAGAAATGAGCATTTAAGGATGATGTGTTCAAAGATCCCAAATATTTTATTTTCACGTGCATGCAAAAGAGGATTGTAAGATGTCATTTCAGCTCACCCATTCTCCCATGTAAGAAAAATAAATCAATATTAAAGACTGTTTTCGAGGCAGAAAGTGCTGCAACATTTGTTTGGGAGCAACAGATCTCCAGAGCTGGCTTGAGTGCATGCAAATATTTTCAACTAAGTGTCGGAGGAACTAATTAAAAAACCCTACATCCTTGCTCATTACCATCAGCTGTTGGAGAGCTGGAAGATGCTACATGTGTATTAGCTTTAAAAAACATGTTGAGCTAGCCTTGAAAATTGCAGTCCGCTAAACCTTACTCTGCCACCAGGAAAATAAAACTCAAAACAAAAATAAAGCGAGAAAACAGCCAGATTATAATTATGTAAAAGAGGGGGAATAGTGCAGAATCTTTTAAACAAAAACTGCCTCAAGTGCAAGCATATCCGATTAATCCACTGCTCTTTCTAAAAACAGCTGATAGCCTTCATCACAAGAAGTGACAAAGGGAACAAAACCAACTTGGGAAGTAAAAATCACCAAAGAAGAGGAAGAAGAAAAGGCTTTCAATTGCTTTGACAATGAGGTGACTCAAAGAACTGTGTTAGGTACAGCGTTGTTTAATATGTTAGCAAACAGGAGAAAGGGATTCAAAATCCAGCTGATAACACTGGAATTTGATAGAATTATTGAGACTTGTCCGATATTATGAGAATATTATGAACCACTTCAGAAGGACCTAATAAACTAACTAAATAGGCAGAGAGATGGCAAATGAAGGTCACTGGAGAGACGCATGTGAATGCATATTAGAAAGAATTACTTCCATGCCTCTGTGCTAAAAGGCCTGCACTGACACCGCCTTCCTGCACATACAAAACCGTATTTGTGGGGAGTAGTGCTATTGACATTGCTGGAAGAGCTCCGGTAGGGAAATGAAATGCTTGTCTGGATCCGGCCCTACGCTGAATTTGCGACCGTTGTGGGGGGAGGTGGAACGAAGTAAAACTGTGGGCAGCTGGCCGAAAATCTGTCCATGTGCAAGAACAGGCAAAGAAATAACGCAAAACAAAACATGTTCCTTCTGCTCCACCATAAACAACTCGAGCACGAAAAGAAAGATGAGGTACAGACTAAACTAGGAAATAGTGAGGCCATTACAATTTCATTTTGTAAAGGGGTGATTTGGCCTTTCTGCTCAGCATAGCCCAAGGAACTGCAGAAATGAAATGGGTCCCAGAAGAGGCCACAGACATGATTAGCTCGCTGAGGAGAGAGTAGAGAGAGGCTCACCCCCGGTGATGCACTCGTCCACTCCCCACAAGAGCCGAGCTGGCATCAGGAGACTCTGGTAAGAAGCTGTAGCTAATTACCCCTGGGGAATTACCCTGGCAAATTACCCTGGGGACCCTGGGGAGGGCTGGAGGAGAACCGTGGTGGAGTCATGCTCTCTGCAGCGTGCTCCCAGCCCCTATGGGAGGGCTAACCCCAGGGACATGCGAGCCCTCCCGACCCCAGAACTGACATCAGGGCCCCTCTGCAGGGACCACAGCTCAGGAGGCCCAGACAGCACGGCCGCTTCCATCCCCTCATGCAAGAAAGACCTGCCAGCACAAGAGATTTTGAAGCCTTCTTCAGGATAAGGGCCAAATGCCTTAAGCACCCCAGTAAAGGTAGATCCAGAGATGCTCAGTAATATTGGCTTCATTTATGTGAAAATGGGGGCTTCATGAGGTCTTGGACATCTGATTACATAGCAAGTTTTAAGACTAAACAAAAAGGGTCCATCTTCATAATGGAAAAAAATAAGATTTTATTATAACTATATTTCTGAAGATATTAGCGACAAAGCACAAATTGTTCAGTATTTCCTGTTATAACAAGCAGATACAGAACAGAATAAGAAAATATCTGGGTGTTTTACATTATGCTTTTATGTATTGTGCATTGAGCTTGCCTAAGAGCTAAACAGCATTTGATTTGTGCCTAACAATAAATAGAAAAAGGATTGCCAATTAAGAATGTGGGGCATCTATTTTTAACAAAATGTTTTTAAACTTTTGGCTAACTACGAGAGAAAGGCAGTGCCATCTGTTGGGGAAAACCAGCCGGTTCAGGGAACAGCAGCGGGCACGTCGCCGCTTTGCCTTGGGTAGAACAAAAGCCCGTTTAGACTCAGTACGTGACAAACCTGGTTTGATGCAGAAGAAACTTTTGCTGGTGAATAGAAAGGAGAGGTAAAACAATCTAGATGGATTCAACATTGAACCGTCTTAACCAGCAGCTATTATACGTATTTAATACCTTCGCGCTCTTTCCCAGCAGCAGGTCCAGGTTCACGGAGGCCGGACGCGGGGTCGGAGGCTGGAGCGAGGAGGGCAGGAGAAGCCACGGTGGGGTAAATCCACACGACTTCGGCCACCGCAGCAGCAACAGAAATTTTCCTTCCTTGCCATTTCATGAGTCAGCACTTATGATGTCAAGACTTTACAGTCAAACTGAAACAAGCAGCAGTCCTGTGTGGGAGGAAGGTAAATCTGAGCTCCACAAAAGGATAAGCTGGCAAGCTTAGGTGGTCTGTCAATAACTGGGGTTTGTGTAATTTTTAGTCAGCATTTGCAGACTGATAGTGATTTTGCTTTAAATATGCAGCACTTGAATGGTTGTAGCCAAATGGAGGTTTCGATAGTTGCACTGAATTCCAAAGGCAACGTATTTAACATTTAAATATACCGCATGCACCTTATGAATTATTTACTTACACCAGCCTTTCTGGAGATGTATGTATATTCTCACACCCACACATGCACAGCAGCACAAACACACCTATGTATATCAGCTGAGCCTTTTAGCTAATCGTGCTTTTCTGTAGCTATTTAGCATGTTACTATTTTCATTTACAGGTCAGGGTAGGGCAGTGGATATCAAATATGGACATTTTTTGCCCAGTGAGGGACTGACACATCGGCTAGAATCACGTTGATGGTTATTCAACAGAACCGCAGTAGCCGCTATTTTTGCTCCATTCCCACAGCAGCAATAAAACAGTAGCACAAAACAGAAAGTGACACACCAGATACATTGAACAGCAGCTGCCCTTAAAATCTAAGCAGCCCCCATGGACTGATTTGCCATTCGAAAATGGCTACTTTTTT
>VYZM01009442.1:85670-127472 GCA_013398915.1 Dromas ardeola | reverse complement strand
TTGTCCCTTAAAAAAATTGCTTTTTTTTTTTTTTTTTTTTGTTTTTTGTACTGAAGGGGTAATTAAAGAAGAAGAGGGGAACAAATGGGATCATACTAGCAGTAAGAGCAAAGAGTAAACAACAAGACCAGAAATACATTTCCTCAGTTGAATAATCGCACTTTGAGAGGTGTATGGAGAGGAATGCATCAGTAAGGTGTTTTCTTTAAGAAAAGATTATCAGGAATAGCAGGCGGAGAGTCTCATGCTTCACTCTCCAGCCCTTGCCTGATTTGTAAAAAATTCATTTTTTAGTCAATACCAAAGCAAGCAGTTGGATATAAAAGCTACATAAATGGTGAAAGCATACATCAAATGTGCCCTTGGACACGATTAATGTATAGACAAGCTTTTGGAAACGAATCTTTTTCTTTTTTAAACAGATAAATGTATTTTGAACTAAGCCAGGAAGACTTATTTTTATGGTGTTTCATGCTGCCCTGTTTTAAGTATTGCACATCATAAGATATGAAATGGAAAAAGGACTTCTCTGGTGCCAAAGGGGAGAGGGACTTGAAAGAACTACTCACAGAAGTACCATTTCACTTGTAAGAAGTGCACTCTGATTTTTTTTTCCAGCTGAACTCTGTAAGTGTGCAAACTCCAAGCAAACAGCATATTAATCTTTGACAAAGCAAACCTAAAATTGTATAGCTTGGATTGCAATCATAATTACATTGTATTCAAATGCCAGGGCTCCTTTCTGAATAAATGCACTTAAAGTATTCTGTGGAACAATATTCCGTGGGCAGACTGAACAGCACTTTCAAACTCAAGATGATATACAAGCCAACCAGAACCAGAATTGGAGCTAAAAATATTCAATGACCCTATGACTGCATAGCTTGTGAGAGTAGTTTTTTTTTTTTCATAACATATGTTCACAGATATGTCATCATCATCTGTTGTCAGACTAGTGGCAAATAAAGACTTGCAAATTTTCCTAGATTTTTCACATCTCTGCTTGTTCCAGCAGTAACATTGCCTGCTTGCCTTTTATTCATCATGTCTGGCATGTTCTAGTAATTCTCAGTCATGACAAGATCTTGTGCCCTCAATATTTGTTTGCTTGTTTGTGGTTTTTTTTAACAGATGTACAGCAATTTATCTTCTTTTTTTCCTCTTTTTTATTATTTATATTACATTTATTTCTTCTGATTTAGGAAGAACAGGAATGCCTTTATATCCTGCACACACCCTCAACACTTTAAGACTCAAGTCATCCTCTTGTTTAATATCAACAAACAAAACTGCCATACTTGATACTGGATGGATATGTAACTATTAGCATAGCAATGCTCAGCTAAAAGGTGTGTCCCCAGTACTTCTAGTCTGGGGATCTGGAAACACTTCCCAGCTCCTGTGACTGTTTTGCCAGCATGTCAGGATGAGTCCAAAGTCTTAATCATCTCTCATACTCTGATTTTCACTGGGAGAAGGCCAAGGCACACAGGTAAGGAACACGCCACAGCATCCTCTAATAGGTCTGGATGATCTGAACAATAAAGCATTGGGACTACAGGGTACAGCTATAGTGTGTGATACAGATTTTGCTATTTCCAGCACTGGGATGGGGTTTTTTTGCCCCAAACTCAGGAATGTGCAGTACAGAAAAGTAATTTTCAAAGTGCGAGAGCATTAGTGGCTGCTACCCACTGCTACAATTCTTTCATCATACCAAATAAGCCACAGTTTTGCTAAAAATGTATTATTCTGCCTAGTCAGGCCTGGATCTGCAAGCAAGGTAAATATGTGTAGAACTTCACACCCAGCCAGTAGGATGACCCAAGTGAGTAAAGACAGAATTTTATTAAAAAAAGCGTATTATCAATGCTCACAATAGGTCAAACCCATCCACTAGGTAAATTCCATTTACCTCAGGGATGCTATACCAAACATGCAAATTTTAAGGCTATGAGTCAGTTTCCTTGATGCTGATGGGAATTTTAACCTCAGTCAAGGAAGTGTCTGGGCCTGAAGGAGCCTGAAGATGCCAATAATCACTAGCAGGTGATGAGTGTCTGTGCTGAATGATCCCATTTAAAATCCTGCCAGGCATCTATTTGCCTCTTCAGCTCCTTAGTTACTTTTGTGTATCTGGCCTTTGTTATTTGGAGAGTCTTTGGTTTATTCTTCTTTCTATAGTCTTTTGTCTTTGAAGGATTGATTTATTGCTATCTGATATGAGCTACATAATCCAGCAAAATTGCCTTGTCTCAACAGTTTATAGTTCTACTCAAGATTTATGTTACATCCATCCTTCCAAAGAAAGTACTTGCTTTTTCTTCTTTACGATTTTAAATGTTTGCCTATTCAGAAATAAAATCCTCTTTTAGGTAAGGAAATTAACCTAAAATCTGAATCACTTCAAACTCTGAGATAGCTCAATTTAAGACATGCATTTTGTAACATAAAAGCATACACGTTCCCTGCCATCCATGTTGCCCTGTGCATTTTTCCTATGGCACTTGGAATGTTCCTACCCCTCACTGCAGCTCTTCCTCAGAACTTCCTCGCCTTCTGTCCAGACTTCTCTTTCCTTTTTGTTGTTTCACCTTGTTTAAAACACTGTGGCCAACATAATTTTCATTGGTCTAATCACATCATTCATTCCCTCTTGAATCTCTGTGATTTTTTTCTTCACTGCCTGGGATGAGGGTTCTACCTTCAGCCCATGTATAATTGTCTCCTCGATTGCCTAATCTCTTACCTATCATCTTTTATTCATCCTTGGTCACACACTGAAGTCCCTTTTTCACTTCCCTCCCAAATGTGGATTCTGCCTTAAAATCGTCATGAAAGCAAATGTTGTGAAAGCTCCTGTAACAACAGATTGTTTCTTAAGCAATGATGAATGCTGCAGTTTAACATAAATAGCTATTTTACTTATCGGTGAATGGTTCTGGACATTGTAAACAGAGTTCTGGAATGCACTTCGCTGGCACCTTGTGGGGTGCACCTTGCCATGAAATGCAACACAGAAAGGGATGGTCCTGAGAACAGCAGCTTTACATCCTCCAGCACTTGTGCACCCTCCAACTGTGGAATTGCATGGGGAAACTGTGAACAATTCTGTAGCTCAGAGAGCTCCAAGGAAGGAACTCCAATGAAGGACTTATCACCTCCTTCCAAAGTTGCACAGTGTCTAAACTGACCCTCTGTTATGGCTGTTTGGAGCCCTCAGTCTGCTGGAGAGTTGTACCCCCTTCACAGCACCATTGCACCAAGGAGTGTCAGCAAGAACAGAACATGGTCCTCTAGATGTGAATGTTCAGTGAATCAATGAAGTTGTGAAGAGGGGAAGGGAACACGGCCTGGGTTTTTCTTCTGCAGAAGTTCTGGCCCCAGCTGTTGGGTCTGGAAGTATTTTGCTCTGGAAGGCACTTGCATTGGTACTTTAAGAATCTAAAATGATCTTCAACATCTTCCACTTCATGGATACACTCATAAGCAAATACATAAAGGCCAAACATGCAGTTTTCACACCAATAAAACTCACATTCAGAGTGAGAATGTTGGGAAATTAAAAGCCTGTGAAAAATCAGGTGACCTTTATATAGACCCCTTGACTCACCTATAAGGCTACACTTTTTTCTTGCCTCGGATACTTTTCTTCAAAGGTGTCAGAAGTTCCGCAGCCTCTACGTACTTCAGCAGAAGGCACAGATGCTTGATGTCTTTTAACAATCAACCCATTAAGTTCGATGCCACTGACCTCTGCAGCAGTGCTTACTATGCACAAAATACGATAATATTAAACATTTTAAAGAGTTTTTTTATGTTTCATCTCGAAGCAAGTATTTCTGATTAAGACAGTCAGTTCAATTCCTATCACAGTTTGCATCTAAAACTTTTTAAGGTTTATAATAATCTTTTATACCCAAAAAAAGAGCAATGACTAACATTAGGTGTGCAAGCAAATATTTTTAACCCCAGAACACAATTAAGAGTGGCCAGGTAGGCTTTGCTGCTCTGAACTAATCTACATATGGGATTTCTGATGTGATCATTCACATTTATGATGACTGTCAATCAAACATCTGCTTTTACTGTGATATTTCAGATCAACAACTGAAATCCAGATGTGTTTGTGTCATGAGCTCTATGTACTCTACTTGAAATGATTTGTCTTTAAAAACAGAACTGAGGATGCACTCACGCTTGCAACAGTATCCTGAAATGTTCCTGTGCACAGCAGAGCTTTTGTGGGACAATCCAGCCACCTGGGTCCAAATTCCCTAACACTCTGGGCAAGGGGCATGTGCAGATGTGATTCCCTCTCTTCTCAGTGCAACAGCTGTAAGTACAAGACAAACCATTATCACACTCTATGCCATTATTATGCCCACTTCTAATTTAATTCTCTTGCACTGAAACCCCCCAACTTTTACTATACAATCTCTCGTCTAAGGATAGCATAACACTTTATATATTGTCACAAAATCAACAAAAGCCATAAATATTTTTTCCCATGTCTTCTCTACACAGCTGGATAATTTAAAAAAGAAAATGGTTTATATAAGTAGTACATTTGTGACCTGCCATGTTTTATCAATTTGTCAATCAGTTTTATCAATTACCTTTGCCTCTTTTTTACTATTCAAGTTGAGGATTTCCACCCTGGTCAGTGGCTTCCCCTTCCTTCCCTCATGCAGGGGAAGAGGAGGGACGAGAACCACAGAAGGGCTGGAGGGATGATGACCTGTAGGGAACAAAAGGAGCAGGACAGGCTATGGAGCACATCACGTAGCCTGGGGGTACAGCTATGAGAATTTTTCAGACTGACTTTATGAGGACCATGGGGTTAGCCAAAATACTAACTATGAGGGATTTTGCATATGTCTAATGCTTTAACATCCCCCCCAACCCCCCAAATAGTGGAACATTTCTGGTTACAACACAGAAAAGTTGTTGTTAAAGCTTAACTCATATCAGAACTTCTTAAAACCAATTATTAGCTTTTTTCTTTGTTTTATCCTTCCACCAACCCTGGGTACTAACTGGTGCTATAGATGGAGTTCATGTGCACACATGTGAGTCACACACCTGGCTGCTCACTTGCACATGGAATCAAACATAGGCACTGTCACCCAGCTCTTACCAAATTCCTCAACTACCAAGAGAAAACAGGTGTTCACAGATTTGACCAGTTCCATCTGGAGTTTAAAATACTGCTACTTTCAAAAGGAGTATGAAGGACTGCTCATTTCTGTGTGTGGTAAAACACTCACTCTCTGTCTGCCATTAACATGGTCCAACGTGGCTTTCAAACTCCCTGTGACATGATGGAGAAGCACAGGAGCGTGCACAGCTACACGGCATCTCTGCCAGCCACCAGCCCGGCTGCGCACAGCCCTGCTCAGGGCTGCAGGTGAAAGTGTGCCCAGAGGATAGAGAATGGACTCGCTCTTATTAGAGCTACACTTCGGAACTACGCCACAGAGCTTAAAAATACAGCACTGAGTCGGGTAAAAAGATGGGAAAGAGATACAGGGAAGTGCTCACCATAGCCAGGGGACTTACATTTACCAGTCTGGGTCACAAATGCAGTTTATTTTCCTAATTTCTGATCATTAACACATTCATTGGATCACCCAGTTCAGATGTGTGTGACTTCAGAAACATGTTCCTTGTTTGCTAAAGTTGCATGGCACTTCCCATATTGTAAGGAGAATGTGTATTTTTAGACAAGAGCCTAAGTGAAGATGCTTTTAAGAAAACAGCTACAACCAATCAGGAGTATTCTGACAAAAAATTTTCACTGGAAAATACTGATTCATGGAACCCTGCCCTTTCTTTTAATTTTTCAGTAGGAAGAAGGTCAGAGAAATATTTTTTGGAACAGTAACAGTTTTCTGAAAAAAAACCAAAAAAAAAAAAGAAAAAAGCTATAGAGAATAAAGACATTACCGTATTCACCTGAGACGCAGTAGATCCAGATTCAAGTTGGAGTTTTACCTGATTTAATTTTGTCCTCAGTACATCCCAGGTGAGTGCCCTGACCAACTGCATGCATCTCAGCCCCTGGTACTGGCCCAGGGAATTTATGGAGCCTGGGAATTAAATATCGGATATTCATCCAGAAGGCAGGACAATGGCAGGAGTGGGAGCCAAATCTGCACAAATAATAGGAAAGAAAAAGAGGTGCAAAAAGAAATTTGCCCAAATGAAATGAAAAAACCACCATTTTACATCATGTCAGTCAGAAAACGCTCTAAAACAGTAAGATGCCTACTTCCTCTAAAACCAGGAAAAATAGAATTTCTTCCATCAGAACTGAAACCCCCATTTACAGTGATAAATATGCTTTAACCATCCTCTTGAAAAAAAATATAACAACCATCAAATTCTAATATCCCTAAGTTTGAGGAAAACTCCCAGTGACTTTATTAAGAGTTTTGTCTTGATGAATAGCGATTTTGGAGCTCAGGAGGTGGCCCTGAAATTTCAGGGTCAAATCTCTTCAGTAGCACAACTGAACACAAAACAACCAAGCTCAAAGGAATCACCCAGGACTCTGAAATTCTCCTCCTCCCCCTAAGGCATCATGCAGCAACGTACAAATTGCAAATGTGATGTGCGATTTGCCTTCTATTTGCCAAGATTTGGATTCCTTTTCTGATCCAGACTATTGTGCTATCACACTGAATGCCACTGTGGTCTCAGTAAATAAGCCATAAGATGCTACAAGTCCATGGTTTCTCAGACTCTGCATTTCCCACGCTTCTTAGATTTACTTGTCACTATTTTCCTGCTTGATAACTGCAGGGATGAGAATATTAGGAGTGGCAGTCTAATCAGTGACCACTCTGGGCATTCAACCCGTCAGAGCTGAAAACTCATGAATGAGCTGCAGTGGGTCAGTGATATGTTAACACATCATCCAGAGCAGGAGGTTCCTCTGCAACAGGGCTCTTCTTTATCACGTACCCAAGAGAGAAATGGAAGCCATAAAATAAAATAAAAAAAAAACCAACCCAAAACCAAGCAAGGATCAAAAATCACACAATACAGATACAAGTCTTTTTTCAGCTTGGTGAAAATCTAACAAATATTTACTTGTCCTTTAGACATGGTATCACTCAGATATTGAATTAAAGATGATTTTTTTTTTGCAAAGTCATATCCCTTTCTCACATAGTGGATCCAAATATGAAATGTGCACAATTTCTTATAAATCTCATCAATAGTGATTTAAATATATATATATATATATACACACACTAAAACCCGCAAGTACAAGTAAATGAATTCAAATATTCACTTTGCTCAATTAAAGCTCAGCCAGAGATGGGCCTGGGCAGCTATGGCCCCAGTTCAACAAACCACTTAAGCATATGCTTAAAACAAGCTCTGGATCAATTCCCAGTGTGGATTAATGCATATTCGTAAATGCTTTGCTCCTTTGGAGATCACAGAACGAAATATCCCTGGAAAAGCCTTAAAAAGTAAAAGCACAATTTTGGTTGCTTGTTTTTAAATTACCTTAAGCTAAATTGAATATTCTAGACTCAGCAAACTCTTCGCAGACAAATGTTTATTTTCAATCTATAGCACCTTGTGCAATGAAACTAAAATTTGAGAACGTAGCAGGGGCGGCCAGAGGGAAAGATGACGACAGAAGGTGGAGGTTAATGCAGAAGGACTGTCTGAGCTTTCCAAGTACATTATAACAGAAAGCACATGAATAGGATGGCTAAACCGGTAAATAATGATAAATCAATCTACTGCTATTTCTGTGGCTCTGCAAGATGCACACGTCCTGACACTCCTGTTTACGTATTAAACTGAGAATGTGAATTGATACAAAGTGAAACGTTTTCTTCCCCTCAAGCTCCTTTTGTGCCTAGATGGACTGATGTTCACACTCCACTCTTTTTCCTTTGGTTAACCAAAGAAATAAATTCTTGATTAGACCCACATTATTCATGTTTTGCAGAGAATTTTTTGCCTACGCATACAAGTCCTGCTGGGGTAAGCCAGCAGAGACCTATTGACTTAGTGTCGTAGCAAATTACATGGCCCTATAGTCAGATGAAATATTAACTCAAGGGACTGATATTTTCACTGGATCAAAGACCGACTAATGAGAAACAGAATACTGGTTTTCAAAGAGGGTTTAAAAAGTTAGAACAAAACACAGATCACTTAATATACTGCAAAAGTTGCAGTAACTTCCTGACAGTTTGCTTGCCTGCAAACCTCTTAGCCCTGATTTATTAATATTAGCTGCTGTGCCAAGTTCATGTCATAAAGGATAGATGCTGTGTGCCCACGCTCTGCTTGGAACTGCATAAACACGATCATCAACTAGATTTGACATCATAATCAAAACAATGAAAATAAGTTAAAAGTGGCAGGCAATATCTGAGAAACTGTATTAAGCAACTCTGTCTACATTAAGAAAAATAAAATTTGTCTCCATTGATGGAGGGAAGGACCTGTTTTTTAAAGGAATTCAGGTGCTTAAAGAAGCAGATGGGTGCACAGTGGGATTTTTAGAAGCTCTTAGATGGCAACTCCCACTGAAATCGCTGTGTATTAGGCAGCTAGGTATTTTGGAAAATTCACATTACCTGCATCTTTAAGCACCTAAATACCTTTAAATATTTGGCCCAAAGACAGCTAACTGTAACGTCATAGGGAACAGAATAGTCCCTGCTCAAGGGAAAATAGTTTATTGTATGGTCAATTAATTTTCAAGCAAGAGAAATCCATATAAGCAATTTGTAACAGAAATAAGGCCAGAACTCCTGAGCTATGACTTCTGAACAGTATTTTGTAATTGAAAGAAGAGATACAGTACAAAGAAAAAAATTTTGGGGCATTTTTTGGCAAGATTATAACAGAGATGATAAGGGTACAGATTAGGTGCTCATCTTAAACTGGAGCACATCTGGAATGCATGGGCCTTAATTCCACCCAAGAGTAAAAGACAAATGTGGTACCTCGGTGTTTGTGAAGGGAGTCAGGGGCTGGTAAGTGCGAGTGCTACGGGAGGGACACACACCCGGCAGAGAAGGCAGGCAAACGGACGTAGGCGTCATTTGTCTCGTTGGTCTGGGAGAACAACATCAGCAGTCACAGTTTCTGTCCCGACAAAGCTCAGGAATTCCAAATGTGAACCCGTAAGATTTTTAAGGACATTGATGCCTGTCACTGTGATGGGAAGGGGGCTCTGCAGGTGCCACGGAGCTGAGACACTGCATTCAAACTTGCTTACTGCCATTTAGTTCTAATTCCACTGGTCCAAGTGCAAACTGAAGAGGAAGAAAGGACATCCCGCACAATTCTTTGAATCCCTACTTCAGCAGTGGGAGCCACAAGTAAAGAAGGCCATCTACAGCCTGCCTTGCATCCAGGCTTTGCCCTGTTAGCCTGAGGCCCAGGAAATCAAACAAGTTTCTTGGCTTACCTTTTACAGAAGAGGAAAATAACAGTTACAGTTTTGCACTGTGCCACCTTTCAGTGGCAGAAGAGGATTTCTCCTGCATCACCAATCTGTGTATCCCATCCAAGTCACTTAATTTAATGTGGAAAAAAACAAGCAGTGACAGAACAGGGCCCTTAGAGTAAGGCTCCCAGCATAATGCAGCCACAAGAATTTAACAAGTGGGATTTACTTAACTGGTCACTAAGTGTTAGCATTGCTTTAAAGACATATGGCTGAAAGTGTTTCTCTGGCCATAAAGAAACAGAACCGAGAGAGCAGAGAAAATGCCTGGCAAGCAAACTCTCTCCCTTTTGTTTAATAGCTCTCTTCAAACTTGTAAGCCTAGAAAAAGCTTCATTAAAGTTAATGGACAAATCTTCCAGGAAAAAAATATTAAGTACTTAAATGTTACTGGGTTTGGTCTGAGCATGCAAAATTTCTCTTCCTTGCTGGGCTCGCCCCAAGATAGCAATCTTCAGGCAGAATTACATAAATATTGACAGCTTTCAGGCTGGCTTTATATCTCAGACCTGATGAGTGACTGTCAGAGTTCACAGGCCAGGTTCACAAGCCTTGTAAGTGGGCACGGCTTCACTGAAGTCAGTGGGAGACCTGCACACATCACAGGAACCTTCCATAAATAGAACAGAGCTGTGTCCATTTGTACCAGAAATGAGCGCAAATTACTGCCAGCAACATTACAGAGAGCATTTTTCACCCCGTAGACTTCAGGCAAACAGCTCCCAAAGATACCATACAAAAATACCCCCTCCAAGTCACTTCCTTAGCTACTGCTATGGCATCCTTTCCCTTAACATTTAAACCCTCTCTTATTCACCAGTGCTAATTGCAATTTGCCTTGCTACACCTCCAGTGTGCCGCTATGCTTACTTTTCAGTAGGTGACTCAGGCACAGATTGTGACCTTCACTGGGTCCCAGTGAGTCGATGGGGAGACACAGCAAGGTGCTGGGACAAAGAAAGTTGAACATAATCCCTCATATAATGGATTCAACACTCACTCTTTTCCCACAACAGGCATTTCACAGAAGAAGTGCTTTAAATAGCTTCTTTATAGATTCATGGTACAGAAAGAAGTAAACTTACCCTGCTGCATGTTTCTAAAGCAAAATTTAAAAAGCTCAGTTAAGAAACTCAGAAGATCCATACATGCTGTCATTTGAGATTTTAGATGAGATTTTAAATGGATGGCCATTAAAAAAAAAGGCTGTGTGACTTCCACCCTAAGCCGGACAAAACTGCAACTAAGGATGGGACTCTGCACAAAGACAACTGTATTCTAGTGCCATACAATCTGAGGTGAGACATAGCAAACATAATCCGCAGTTCCCATTTGGGTGTTGAAAAGTGTAAAAACAGTGTTTGAGATGTCCTATTCTTGCCAGACATGAATGCTGCAATCAAAGATAAAGTATCCCGCTGTGAAGTCTGCAGTTCATACAGGGAGCACAATGTAACAGAGACCACTTACACAACGTCAGGCTCCTGACTGCCCTTGGTACAAGGTTGGCAGAGACCTTTCTGAATGAACGAGGAGGAATCACTTCTCGTTAGTGAACTGTTCCTAAAATTTTTACATACTATCTTATTCCAAGACAGTGTGATATTGCTAACTGCTGTTTGTTCACACTAATACAGTTAAAACAATAGAAGAATGGATGGGGTTTGATGACTTGTTTTGGCAGTTTTCAACATTAGATCAGTAAAGTGCATTGTGCTGTGGCTTCTTCAAGCAGAGTCAAGTGCATTAGCAGAAGAATTAGTAAAATGCTCCAAAAGACATTTTAAAATTCTGAGATGATTAAGGGATCTCTTGGCAGCACTGTCAGGTTACTCAACAAAACCCATAATATTTTAATACTGACTGTCAGCTCTCCAGCTCATAAGCAGAGGCCAAAAAATGTGGGTCTGATGATCCTTCTATAAGCCAGAACAGTGAACACTTACGTAGAACCTGGAGAACTGACAAGGCTCCCTTTGACAGAAAAAACCCAACAACAACAAAACTGTGAGAGGTTCAGCTTGACAAACCTCAAGCTTTTCCTACCAAAGAAGAAATCCCATACTACACTCTGCAAACTTAGCAGTCCAGACTGCAAGCTGACAGCACCATGTGCAGCACAGGACAGAATGGAGTGCACAGGGGACCTGATGGTTGTGGCTTCACATTTTGATACCCAGCATCTGTTGAAATTTCTGCAAAGCTATTCTAATTTACTCCCAAAACCACACTGACCCAAACAGGCTGAAGGAACCAAGGCTCAGATTGCTACAGATATTTACGTGCTTATGTCCTGACTGATCTC
Organism: Dromas ardeola; assembly: GCA_013398915.1. Taxonomy (NCBI): domain Eukaryota; kingdom Metazoa; phylum Chordata; class Aves; order Charadriiformes; family Dromadidae; genus Dromas; species Dromas ardeola. Next base: position 115,674 of record VYZM01009442.1, on the reverse strand, counting down.
ATGAAGAAAGCTGAGTGAATACCTGCTTTCCAAAGCTGAGCTTTGGAAATCCAGCATCATCCAGCCACAATGTATAATCTAGTTTACGCACACTCCAGCTTTTTCACTTCTTACTTTAAAATCCAAAAATTCATTAACACTGACTTCCCTAATTTTTAACAAAATGTCCATCTTGATGACTTTGCAATCCCTGAAATAAACTGTCACAAAGCTTTCAGAGTTCCCAACAGCCTTTAAAGGTGGAGACAAGTGTGTATTAGCCCATGATACACACAGGGAAAGGTGTTAATAACAGCTGCTAATAACAGCTTTCCTTCCCCATTCCAACTCATGGCTCTGCTCCCTACGTGCAGCTACGGTCATTGCAACTTTCATGTTCGTTATTCCTGCAACTGTGGAACTGCACATTTCTCCTGCATGTCTTCACCTGGGCAGCAGCCCTAGTTCACACCTCCCACTCCCCAAAGAAGTCGTTCACTTGAGATAATTTTCACCAGTCATTATCTTTCAGTCCTCTTTGGATTAGACACCACAAAACTACTTCTCCAGATTAATCATTCATCTGTAATTTTGTACCTAGAGTGAGAACTCCTTGGGGCAGGGCCAGCTTTTTATTCTGTTTGTTCAGTACCTTCCATAAGGGCTTTCCTGTGATAACTGAAATAGTAAATACATAATCTCTGTGTCATTAAAGAGAGTCACTGGCAAAAGGAGGAGATGAATAAATGCTAATAGTTAATTAGTAAATGCTAATACCCATCATGCTAATCTGGGGATTATGCTTCCTCTCTACAACCACAGTCCCCAGTCGAAGAATTTAAACTGATCAGTGCAATTATTTCAATGTTAGATAAAAGTACTTTACTCCAACAGTAAAGTTGGAAAAAACAAAAAAAGTTGGAAAAAAGTTGGCAAAAGTTGGAAAAAAAAAAGTTGGAAAAAAAACAACAAAAGCACGGTAAAAGTACTTTACTCCAACATTTCCTAGTAGGCTTCTCTGCCAAGCTACCATAACTAAAATGAATTTGAAAAGGTGTTCTTCAAGAATTTTACAATAGTAAAAGAGAGGGGGGGAGGGATTTTACTGCTTTTTTCCAAAGCATGCTAGTATCACTTGACAATTTTTTTCATTTTTTCCCCTGAGAAGTATAAGAATTCATCAGCTTTCCCTGTCTGATTTCTGCTGTCAAACACATCAAGAAGCATGTACCTCTTCATAATTCAAATTCTTTCCTGCCCACCTTAATTGCATGTCTCTTTTCTAGATGTAACTTAGTAAGAATGGTCTGTCTAGAAGGGAGATTTCCTCTAGATGTCCTTATATGGCAGGTATACATGATCACTGAAGGATGAGACCTATGCATAATCCTTCTGTCGTCAATTTATTTTACGTCCCCATGCTTCATGACAGCCATTTTGATGGCCCTGTCTACAGGGAATATTGCCATGAACTTCCTTAGACTCTGGAATGAAAGGAAATTTGTTCCGCTGAGTATAAGTAATTCCAGCTGTTTCAGAAGAAAGCAAAATGGTAAATTCATGCTCCTCAGAGGCAGTAAAATAAATCCTGATTTAGCTGATTGTCTTAACAGGAGTTGAGGATAACTTCGTATTTCTGCGGAAGCCAGTTAAGATCTCACATATTTCCATTTACCTTTAACAACTTCCAGTCAGACAATAAGCAGATCTGTTGATAACAAGAGGTCGGTGTGACAGACAGTAATTGCAAAAAAAGAGTAGATGTTCATCTCCGTGCTTCGTTTCACAGAGCTGTAACAGACTGTAGGTCCTGGAATTTGGATGCACACGGCTCTTTTGGTCATAGTGACTCTGTCCCCAGTGTTATGCAGAAGGCGTTTGGGACCCCATGTTATTTGCAATACATCTTCAGGGATTCTGCCAACTCCACATCTCCACCCTTTTAACTCCAAAAGTCACACATTGCTAGGGAAGATCTTTACCTAAAATTTGATCTGCAGCACTGGATTCCTTCAACACAGTAGCTTTCTGAAACATCTTCACCTGTGGTGATGCTGTGGTACCCACTGAGGATTGTAAACACCACTAGAAGTAAGGAAAAAAATAAATTTCTTTGCACCACCTAAGTGCCATAAAAATATTGAACAAACAAAGAAAGAGAAAAGAATGAAAAGAGAAGGAAGACAAGCCAACTGTAATGAGGAAAGGTGTTCTTACCCTAATACTCTGGGGACTTCTGAAAAGAGTTCACAACTCAGTGGTGTGAAAATATGTCAAGGTTATTGAACCTAAGGCACGTCTCTGCTAACTAACTGTTGCTTACTCTGCTTGACGTTTAACTGTCTGCTTACCCAGCTTCCCTAGGACTTTGTAAAGTGTACAAAATGTATCCTTTACACTAGATGACCGATACTTTGGGCTAAATTCCCATTGCTTAACTGTGCAGGCAAAGAGCTGTCCCCTTGTTTCATTCCCACACCTAAACAAAGCGAACAGCCATCATCTCTAAACTTCATTGTAAACATCTGTATGCCTCAGAACAAAGTTATATACAGTTAGATCGACAAAGGAGGTGTTGAGCTTGTTTCTGACCATACAGAAGAAATATGGTGGAGGAGGTGTGTGGACGTGTGTGTGGTGGTGGTGAAGCTATGAAGCTCTGTCACTGATCAACTTAAATGTCAATCCAATCAACAGGAAAAAAAAAAAGTAAAAGAAAGCACATGAAATAAATGGTTGTTCCATTCTTTTTATATTCTCCCAGCATTCCAGAATATCTATAGTGGAGATTTGGAGATTTCTCCTCTTTCAAAAGAAGAAACTTGCTAAGACCTCTGATTCTATGAGACCTTCCCAGGCTTACCATTATTCAAAAAACTTCTCATTCAGTTAAACCACTGCACATTTTAGAAACCTGGTATTCAGTGTGGTATATTATTCCTCGATGCTCTCAGCAAATCTAAAGCTATGGCTTTATGGAAAAAAAACGACACTCCCCCCCCCCCCCAAACCTGGAAGAAAAGGTACCAGTAACTATGCTTGAGAGACGCTACTCTTCCCTTTCTTTTCCTTGCCCTGTTTAGACAGATTCAGCCTTGAAAGAATCCTGTCATTGCCTACTGCTGGCTGAAGCCCCCTCCTGTTAAAGTCAGAGAGAATCAGGATAAGGTTTGCAAAAACCTGAGAATAAAAATAAAACAATCACCCAGCAAACAGAGTAAAAAGAAATTGTAAGCAAGTATTTGTATCAGTAAACTTGACAAACATCATCTGCTGTCTTCACTTAATGTCAATAGTTACTGATGTCCACTCTCATAAACATCATCTTGTAACTGGCTTTTCATCCCTTTCCATACATGTCACCCTTCCCCCTCGACACACACTGCCTTGTAATATACAGGAAAATTGAGTAAACTCCAGGCTGGTATATCGGCAAATCTCAACAGATTTCCATGTAGCGCTGGCAATTTACGCTGATAGCTAATTTGACCCATTAAAGAATTTATTCTGGCCAATGCATTAGTTTGTTTATGAGTAAAAGGAAGTAGTAACTGTAAAGTGCTATTTGAATTTTCCTTATTTACAAACTCTGGTTCAGCAAGGCTTACACTGTAGCTACATTTGACTAGAACTGATTCTGTGGTGCAACTTGATTACAGGTTATTTAATGAGTATTTAAGTAAAATAACACGTTTTACTAATAAGCGGTATTACTGAACTCTACCTCTGTTCCCCCAACTCTTTCAGAAAAAATATATATCCAGAAATATACATACATTGTTCATATGCCTGAAGGCCAAGTGAATATACTTGGTGCTAGTTGAAATAAGACAGTTGAATGCTGCTGAAATCTTACTGAAGTAGCTAGCAAAAGGCCTGAGGAACAGAACACAATAAGCGTTCAAAAACATCTCACAATGTAATAATCAATGTGTAATATGAGCTAGGGGTTAGTTAAATAAAATGTGAAAGCTGTATTAATGAACCCTTTCGCTGTCCAACACAGCATTTCATTTTCTTTCATAGGCTGCATAATGCAGGGCCTGGGAATAAATTATAGATGAAACCCCCATCATATGTTTATAAATACACTAACATTAGCATTTTACTTCCTCATAAATCTGCACCAAACATTCAGGCGCAAGATAGAAAGCCCTGTAAAACAATGATATATTCTCTGCTTGCAAGACTTGCCTAGTGGCCCATTCATTTCTACCGCTGTTCTTCAAACATTACTTTCTTCGCTCATGCCCCCTCATTTAAAATCCATTTTAATTTAAAGATGTTCGATGCAGTCCTAGTGGTACATTTACTCATCCTGGTTATACATCATGGAGCAGGGAAAAGAAAATTGTTTAATCTAGAGATACGGTTCACTGTGGTCACCACTGAACAGTGGAGTAATTACCAGATCAGCTCCGCTAAAAATGCACTCAGGGTGTTCTGTGACCTATCATCTTCTAATCTGCATAGTGAAGTATAGCTTCATAACTATAAATTGCTGACTTAATTAAAACCAGGACCTTTCTGTCATTTAATTACAGGGAGAAAGGTTATTGCTTAAATGCAATTTTCCAAATGTGATTTCTTAACAGTTATTAACTGCTTCACCATCATTTATTGTTTCAGATTTTTCAATTTGAAAATAGTCCCTGTGACAGAAGTAATGACTTCATGAAAAACTCAATCTAGATGGAGCTGAGCAGACCCATTTGTTTCTCGTAAGTGGAGCAGACAGAAAACTTGAAAATGTCACAGGAGGATCCTGTGATTGCTCCACTTTACAGGAGTAATTAAAAACCAAGAGGTTGTATTAAAGGTGAAGAGAAGAGGTTTATGACAATTTCAAGGTTTTTCCCCCTTACCAAAATATTGTGCTTGCTTTTTCAACTCTATTAGGAGAGGTACAGATTAATAATTGTTAATTTATCCCAGTCCAATACATGATAATAGTACCAGTACACTAAGACAAGCCAGTTATCTCTGCAGCTTTTCTATTAATCTTCCAAAAGCCACCTTAATTTGAAGAAAAATAAATTCCATATAATTTCCCTCTGCACATAAAGCTTTTCACTTCCAAGAACTGTTGTTTCCATGAAGTGCGCAAGTGTGTTTTAACTAAAATTTGAACAGCAGCCCATTGTCTAAGACAGACCTTCTCATCCAAAAATGAACTTGTTCCTGTTAAACCACTTTTATACCAATCTGAGTCCAGTGAGACAAAAATCAGCATCAAGACCTCCCCTGCAGTGTACTGCATGAAATTCTACCTGAAGGACAAACCTGGCCATTATAACTCAGAGGAACAGCTAAAGCCTGAAAGACTTCTTGCAGGGCACTGCAAATCCAATGCAAGGCCAAATAAAAAAAAAAAAAAGAGAGAGAGAGAGAAAATCCAGATGCTCACTGTTGCCAGGACAACAATTTTGTGCTCCCAGTAAGAACACATTTTTAATCTGAATTTTCCTTGCATCCCATTTTGTGTAATTAACAGTCTTTCCAAAATACATGTGAATGTTACATGCAAGCGGTTTTGCAGATCAAGGGAAGATTCATTGTTCAAGAATACCATAGGGTGATAAGAAGCGTTCTACCAGGCAGTCACATATTCCTTTGCCCTTGTGGTGAGACCTCTACATTCACATAAAGCTTCACTGATGGGGGCTTTAAGGTGTTGGAGGAGCTAGCAGTGGATATGGCAGGGAGCACTACAGATCCATCCATTTTAAACAGCTTTGTGATCCTATAAGCATATCATAGTCTTCCATTCATTAACCCTCCGACACCCTCATTAGTGAGGGGAGAGCTGTTATCCCCAGGTCATTGGCGTGAAGCTGGAGGAGAGAGGCCATGTCACTATGGTCTGGGACCTCCAGCTCCAGGATTAGAGCTCCGAGAACAGAGCCTCTTCATTCCTGAACAAACAAGTCACACGGATTCATTTTATGACCACTTTTCTAATGCATTCACCTGGATATGAACTAGTTGTGAGAATCTGAAACTTATCAGAAACTGTTATCTAGTAGTTAAATTCTGCAGAGCAGTTTGCTGCAGATATTCACCGTATGCAACGCTGGCTGCATCGCATAAGCCATGTGGCAATGTTTCCTCTCCCTGCAGCAACACAGCTGAATATTGCCCATTCAGAATTTGCTCTGGATTTACTGTTAACACAACACCCAAAATATTTTCAAACCACATGTCACCTCTGTTCCAAACCACGTTACTAAATGGAATACAAGCTTTTGACTCTTTTTTTTTTTTCCTCTTTTTATTGTAAGGACAAATCATGTTTTTGGTTAGTCACCAAACATATGTGGTATTGGTTTTGTTCCCTGACTGGTAGACTTGCATAACTTAGCAATGGAATCAAAACTGTAAACAGACAACATATGTGCATGCACGATGTGCAGTTTGCTTTCAGCTAATGATCAAGCACTCTGGGTTACAGTTTGCCCTTGGCAAGTATCTGTACTAGCATAGCTCGAATCCTTACATGTTTACACTCAGTGCTGGCAGGGGAGTGGCAGTGTGGCACAGGAAATAGCACGAGGGAACATGAATTATCTATTTTAGGACTCTCTGGAGACGGCCTGTGCAAGAATAAAAAACAGAGAGAAAGAAAACGCAAGAGAGAGAGAGAAAAAATGGAAGAGCTTAGGAGAAAATGGGAAAGATAAAATGCACCCATGGTAGACAGAGAATAGAGAAAGGGATGGTGGGATACAGCCACATTCCCTGGAATGAAAACGCAGCAGCTCTGAGCAGAAAGCACCAGACATAGACTGTCTTGACAAGGACTCAAATTCTGGACTATCCTGCCAGGCCGAAGCAACATCTTAGTGATATATGCTATGGCCTTACCTGTTTATTTAGAAACCAGTGTTATTGCCAGGTTCATGAAATTACATAGTCGGGCTAATAAATTACATGATTTTTGTGACCTTTTCACTATGCAGAGGAAAGCCTCTCTTCTTGCTGGGAGAGTCATCAGAGTGCAGAAGTACCCCCTAAAGAAAACAATGCACCTTCCATGCCCATTTAAAATGAAGCTAGAAATTATACTCTAAGGAATGCGCACTACTCCAGTGCACTGGAGGAGTTTGGTAACAATTTTCCAGTCTCAGTTCTAAACTCAAAACACTTCTGTTTCATTCCCTGAAGCCAACAGCTACTCTGCAGCTGGAGGAGGGAAAGTCAGTGCCTGACACTGCAGACTTCCTGCTGGATTGTATCCTGTGGAAGCTGCGGAAGAGCTCCCTATTATCACATCCATGCTGGGTGTGAGTTTTCATAAAGCCCTAATATTTGTACAGGACTCCTAGGGAACAGACATTCTCTCAAAGGGCCTAGAATGTAATGATGGGTATCTTTTGTCTCCAGTGCTTCTCAAATACTTTTCTATCTCTGATGCCATTGTAGGTGGGACTAATTCGAGACCAGAGACCAAGTTCCTAATAGCAAAGGACAGGTCCCCTCCACAGAAGAGAGAACTTTCCAGACTTTGATCACTTTTACCCAAGTTGAACTGAAATTCCAAAAGGAGTAAACCTAATAAATTCCAGGTGGCACTTTCCATTTTCCCTTGCAGCTGCTGAGGCTCACAAGGCACCAGGACACATATCACAGTTTCGGGACTTATGGAAGTGCACTGAGGACAGCGACAGTTACTTTACAAATACTTGAGGACTCAATTCAAGTGAACTCACTAACATCAGACGTTCCTTCTCTAACACATGACATAGTCTCATAGGTTTCTGTATAGTAGATACTCTTCTAGTGAACACCAAAATAGTAACAGATGCCTACGGGTCAGTTAAATTAATCATTTAACCTTGGTTATGCTGGGGACCACTTATCTGCTCTGAAGCAAGCTTCTCACGCTCACCTATTCAGAAATATGCAGTGCTATTTCACAGACAGAATTGGCTTGCTCATGCAAAACAAGACCCGCTTTCGGTGGGGTCTGCCCAAGCGTGTGCTTACGGAAATCCTCATGCTGTGCTGTCTTATGAGCTTTACATGTTTCCCTACGAATTACAAAAACACATATCCTCAGAAAAGCAACACATGGATTGGAAACCACACCATTATAACAGGACATAATGGCCATGCAGGTTAATAGCCTGAAAATATAGATTGAGCCTTTTTTGTAATTCCCTATAGTTTGTTCATTTGATTAATTGAGCCCATTCAATTTCCATTTAAGACTATTAAGAAGGCTGTAGCTCTAGCTATTTTTGTCTGCGAGACTCAGCTTGGAGATTTCAGAAGCTTAACATTCTAGCTGCATGTCACTGCCACCATTGTCTCTTGTCACAATTCTAATTCTATGTTCTGATAATAAAATTTCATTAGTGTCTGCACATCCTTTGCCTTACCTTTGAAGTACTGTCTTGTGCTGAAACGATTAGCAGTACTTTACGTCATATCACTTGACTGTTTGACAGCCATTGTGAGTGAGCTAAACGGGGAGAAATTAAAAATTCTGACAATTTCCATTACATCTAAATTGCTGAGAAATTAAGGGATATTTACTTTTACAAATATTAAAGGTTGTTTAAAATGTAAACTGACTTCATTTTATTAGCAGATTCCACAATGTGCTAATTCAAAATGACTACATGGCCTTATGTGAATAAATTACCAACTCATTTTCCAAAAGCGAAGGACATTTCCTCCAGGCTGCTTTTTGACTGTTTGTGTCAGTAGAAAAAGAAAACAAAAAAACTTATGAATATTTCAGAACAGAAGATATTCCTTGGTGCCTGTATTCCTTGTTTCATCTCAACAGAATAATGAGGTTATTCCTGTATGATATGATTTTTTAACATCTTAACAAAAAGCATGCCGTGAAGCACCGAGTTTATCATATGATGTTAATTTATCTTGAGAGGGGTCCCTCCTTGATCAATGTTTTGACCCCTGCTAATCCAGACAATCACACCCTACATGCCCATCCATACAATGACTGAGCTTCATTTTAAAACTAGTTTAGGTTTTTCTATTCCCCTTCTATGCACTCTGCACAAGAACCTGCTTTGAGAGGTATATACATATGTATCAATGATGACTTTTGCAGAGTAGTAGCTGTGTTCTTTCCCAATGAACTGGCCTTCTTTCCCTCTGAATTCACCAGGCAGTCTTCCAGGCCTTGCTTGGTCACCAAGTTCGACCACCTATGCTGTGACTTCAGGTCACAAGATTGAGGATTTGCGTGTTTGGCGTCACAGTTTCTTCCATGATTCGGTGTTTCCTCAAAACTAAGTGGTTATTGTCATTGCAGACTCTGAAGAGACTTCAAACACTTAAGAAAAAGAGATCATGAGAAGCTTAGCACACCTGTATGGGCTTGTGGGGTGCCACCAGTCAGGTACCTTTTTCAGACACAAGTACGTTGCCGAGCTCTAGTTTGTCATTTAACCACCCAGAGCTGCTGTTCTGCTGATTTAAAAACTGAGTTAGTACAGCTGCCTATAGCTGTTCAGGTTTCAGGTTGGGAGTGAGTGTTGTTAACAGCAGCCATGACTTTCTTTTATCTCAGCTGAAGTATTACAGTATTGATTCTCCTATACATTTTGGATTGCAGCCAAGAAAATCTGGTCATGGCTTCTCCACTCTAAAACCTTTCCTTTGATTCCCCGAGACCCACTTCCACACTAGCTTTCTTTGCAGATTGCTGAACCACCATTCCATCATTTATTAGGCTTTTTTTCTCTTGAATTCTTTCCAAGGCTTTTCTTAGTGCCTAATAACAGCTTTCTTCACAAACTTTTTTTTTAAAGGTCTCTGCACAAGGCCCAAAGACAAACACTGATCCTAAAAGTCCTAATGCTTTGCCTTGTAGGTACCTCTTTTATAGACTCCATTGTAGACAGCATCCACATGATCATTCTAGGATGAAACCCCGAATGGCTGTTCATAGTGTGCTGACATGTTGAATGCAGCTTATTCCATAAAGTCTGGCACCCATAAAATGGGTATAATAGTTACCTACCACATAGGATGTTGTAAGGCTTAATTTATTACGGTTGTAAAGCATTTTAGACCCTTAGAAGAAGGGTGTTACGAAAACGTAAAGCGCTATTTGTCTGGCTGAAAGCTCTCTTACAACACTGGTCTGCTTGAAAAACAAAGAGGGATGTAGGGAATCAGAGTGTCTTACCAGGCATTTTCCATTAAGAAAAAAAGTACTGCTTTAATTTATTTGGTGTCAGCATACATATTCTAAGACTCTTGGTGATGGAGAAAGAGGCGGAGTAGTGACTATGTCTATTGCATAAAGCATATGTGAATAAAAGATTACTAGGACATGGAAAAGCATGCAAGCTATTTCTCGTCAGCTAAGCACATGTACCAAGAGAAACAGATATGCAAATGCAGGGACTTCTAAAACTTTAAATCCTGCAGATTAAAGTAAATCATTATGAATAATGGAAACTGTGTAAGAAATACTGAGCGAGGATGTGGAAACAGAGAAAGATTACAATATTTTTGATGACTTGTTTGTGGGCAAGTGTTTTGTTTCGTTGGGAATTTTGAGGAGCAAGAATCACAGCAGTAAATACAATCATGTTCAGTGGCTGCCACCAAACTTCACTGTGCCTGAAATTCTTTTTTACATGCTTTGCTGAATCAGGACTCTAGCACATGAAATATACTTTGATCTTGACAGTGGTTCAAGTCTTCTCCTTAAAGTCAAAGACCATTTGGGTTTTTTTTTTGCTTTGATGCACCATCAAGTTCATGCACAATCTTTGTCAAAATATATCCATATAATAGGGTTATAATAAATAGTTCTTTTAACAGTTCATTTAGGATTCCAAAATGATGAGGTTTGCAAAATGCAAAGAAAAATCACATAAATTTTTTTAAGCAAACAAACTGTAACAACTCCTGAATTAATACTAGGACTGAAAGAAAATTAAATCTGAGATAAATTTATGTGACCTAAAGGCTTTGGGGCAGCACACAGCAATATGCTAAAGACAGACTCATAACCAAAAGCTACATTTAGGACTCAAATCACATATGACTGGCACATTTCAAATGTTCTTCTATTCCTTAAAATAGACATGTACTTATCAGATGCTGACAAATGGCCACTCCATAAATGGGTAAAGAAAAATTTCTTCCTGTTCATATTTGATTTTCTCTTGCATTCTATGTCATGTCCAGCTTCTGCTCACATGCTACCGAGTCAAAAATAGAGCTATTCCATGAGAAATGTTGATGCATGATATTTTTGACCTGCCCAGAAGACAACACAGCATGTGACAGCACATATTTCTTACAAGATTTTCATTGAGTTCACTAGAAATCCCCATATAGGTGCTCATAACTTGGGCTCTATATTTTGATTCCAAGAATCAAAGGTTGTAAGTCTCAAAAGGACCTTTAAGACCCTGGGCTGCCCTCCAGCAAAACAAATACCACAATATTCCTCTAGCAAATTGGAAAGATTCAGAGAAGCATCTCAACTTTCAGGAATATACTTAGATCAAACTTCCAAACTTCTTCCAACAATATAAAAACAGAAATAAAACTGGCAGGTGCATCTTTTGCAGTGTCCTGTAACATAAAAATCATGGGTCACTTAATTGAAGTGATTGGAAGTCAAGAAGATAATCTAAATATATACAGCCATTTTGTAGAAGTCTGCTACATTGCAGCTGGACTTCCAAAAAGTTTACTATGAAACTAATAATAATATCTAAAATTAAATAGCATGAAATGAGCCTTACTTTAAATTCTGATGAAATTTAAGACTGGTATTGTATCCTAGAATACAACTATAGGAACAAATTACTGCAAGAATAGCCTAGGTAAATTCATCATGCAAGGACCAGGTTCACAGTGACTTGTCTGTGTCTGTGCTCTCCCTCACTGAACGTGTGCTAACACTGCTGTGTAGATAAATGTATACTTAATCCATACCTTACCTTGCTTCACAGTAATTTGTGTAAGCATACCCGGAGAAAGAATTATTGTCATGATCATGTCAACAGACATTGATCTCAAGGAACTTATACAGAGGGTATTTGTTGCTAGTAAAGCCATGACTTGCTCTAGGTCGAGCACATGGTATTGCTACCAGTGAACCAGCAGCACTACGGCTCCCAGGGAAGCCACAGAATTTATAAGGTTGTGCCACTCTGCAAGTGTCTGCCCCAGTGATATCAGATCTTTGACAAGTGTTTCTAAACTATGCAAGGGTGGGCAGTTCTACCTTCAGATCACAGCCTTTCACCTTACAGACATGTTACGCAAATTTAGCACACAACTTGGTTGCTGTGCTGTCTACTCCTTTCCACCAGTATTACAGTGTCATTTCTGCATTTGTTTCAATGTGGACTAACAAATTTAAGTACCCCACTCTAATTTACTTTAGCCTTGGAAATTTCGATCTTAACAGAACAGTTTCACTGATTGCATAGTGGCAAATGGAAGATTGTCACTTGTTTTTAAAGTGCTTGCTTTTTACAGTGTAGAGCATGAAGTGTACCAGCAACGTTAACCTTCCGGAAACACACAATATTTAAATTACACTGCTCAGAGCACAGTAATTGAGCCAAACAGACATAAGTTCATATCCACTGAGCTTTCAACATAGCAAATTCTACCATCAATCCCTCTGAAGTACCCTAAGGATGGTTCATATGCCCAGAACATTGTGGTTTTTTTCTTTTCCAGCTCTAGCAGTAGATTTAATAAACTAATAACTTCCCCTTACAAATCATACCACCTCAGCCATGTAGTCTAGGGATATCCAGGTTGTTGGCTAACTGAGACTTTTCTAACATGCTTAACTAAAACCCTGAGTAAACAATAAAATATCTCTCTACATACTTTCTTTGACCCATTCTAGAGTGAGCATTCTGACAGGAGCCCATGCATAGAGATGATCATACATTTGTTATACTGCCATGTTTATGAAGAGTCACCTCATTATTAACAACCATTTTAAGAAAAGATTAATCAATCACTTCAGAGTCCTCTATTTGTTTATGATCTGTACCTAATAACAGAAACAATACTTTCCACAAAGACTTTCATGATGCTTTCATCCTTCAGAAGTCCAGATTCCTGTTCATCAGTTTTTACTACATTATTTGCAAACAAAAGTCTAATAAAGGAAGACCCGCTTGCGTACAGAATTCCTCACGAAAAACATACTTTCATTCCTTCTGTAATTTTCCAAACATCTGAATCTACTTTGCACTCACATAGGAACATTACAGACACCAGAACACTTAGTTGCCACACAGCTGTCGTTACCAGATGTCTCAGCCTGGGTGCTGCTGGATTCCACGATAAATGAATACCAATATTCCTAGAAAGGGAAGGACTGTCTTGCCTGTAAGGTAAAGTCACGGCACATCCTTACTTGTTACGCACCACTTTGATGAGTCTGGCATCAGAGGTACCTACAAGGATGCTTTACACTAAGAAAACAAATAAGGCAACCTCCAGCTACTTAGTATCTTGCAGTGAAACATAATCTATATCTAACATACCTATGGTGATATTTCAAAAGGCACCAAGTAATGCAGCAACTACATTGCTCTCTCTTCTCTTTACTTTGTACTTCATGCACTGAGTTTCTGGAATCACTGCACTTTGTGGCAGTTGTGACATTTTAAGTTCTTGCAGGGTAAAGTCTAACCTCTGTGGAGAACCCGTACGTGGTATATGAACCACTATTGTGCCTCCCTCGTCTTCAAAGCAAGACACATTCACCTCTCCTGAGAACATCAAAAAGTGCTCGGCTCTCCCTGCAGGGTTACAGGGGCACAAAGCAGATTAGGCAGAGACAGAAGCAAACACATTTACTCATCTAAGAAGTCATAGAATCATAGAATCACAGAAACACCCTCTTAAAAATTAAGGTCTAAACTATCTTTTGAGAGAAAGTGTATTATATTCATGTATAAAATAAATACCTGTGGTCTGTGGTTAAGCATTTTTTTGTTTTATTGACTTTTGAAATCTTCCTTCACTGACAAATCCAACTCTCTATATGCAGGAAATGCGCAGATGGTCAATGTTGTCTATTAGCTGTCCTATCAGCCTATCAAAATGACACACTGAGGCTTAATAACAGATTTTTTGTTATAAAAGTTTTATAAGCGCAGGTGTAAAACACATGCTATGTCACAAATACAAAGGGTTTCACAATGTCAACCGAAGCCAGCTTTGCTGGCTTTTTGCAGAGTAGGCATCTCGGAAGAAGCTCTGTCCATCTTAGATAATGCCAGAACTTTAGTTCTACTCACTTTAGTAACAAATTAAACTATATCAACTATCCTGAGCCCCCATACTGTCCCAAACTAAATAACAATACCTTTTCACTATGCTTCTACCTGTCTGTACATATCATATTCTATAAGCAGGAATAACAACACATACGTTCACACACTCTCAATTTCACATTTCTAATGGACAAGCCTAAAGAATCGTCACAAGTAAAGTGTTTGAAATCTCATTCCACACACAAATTTTGCTGTTTTGAGTCCCCTTCTAATCCCAAATGCAATGTAAACCGTCACACTGCAGGCTAGCAAACTCTTCTAAAATAAGATGCCTGGGGAGACAGTGACCATTTTAACTCCAGATTTGTTCTTAGGGAAGAAAAGCTGATGGTCTAAATCCTGATTCTGCAACATCCATGTTGACTGAAACAGAACTGTTACTGAAAACAGGCATGAGCTGAAGTACCTTGCAGATTTCTCCCTAAAAGATATAAATGATATTAAAAAAAGAAAGCCTTTAGACATAGAAGTCTCTGCTCCAAAAGCACCCTGATCTCAAATGAATTTTGCTGTGTGAATAAGCCTTACTCCTGATCACTGCGCTCATTTCACTTGTAAAAGAAGCAGTTCAATTTAAGAAAAAGTCTCTTAACACATGGTTTAGCACCTTATCCTTTTCACAAGTATTGGTCAACTAAAAAGTCTCATATTCATTGTCTTTCTTATTGTATGCAGACTTGTTTATGATTGTTCTCATTTCTAAAGAGAAAAAAACAATATAAAGTCACACTCCTCAGATTAGAATAAAACCATCTCAGGGACCCTAATTATACCTTTGCCTTCGTAACTTTTTCTCATTCGGATTCACGGAGAGCTCCTGAAATCAAATGCTACTAAAAGCAAAAGATCAGGGTTATAATTATCAAGCACTTACGTTGTGTGTAAATTTACTTAGTGCTTTACAAGCAGAGATAAGATATACTTCCTATCCCCAAAGAGCTTAGAATCAACATAAGATATGACAAACATAACGACCACAAAGAATTGGGTGTAAAAGGGAGAATGCAAGTGTAAAAGAGGGTGATAAGAGATAGGGTAATCTAAAGTGACTCACTTTTATCACATAATCAGACTGCATTAAAGGACCAAGCCGCTTCTTTCCTATCCAACAGCAGGTGGGGCTACTGCAGTACCAACCTCTGCTCGGGAGGGCTGGGATCTGCGCTGCCGTTTCAGCCTTGCGAGGGCCGTCAGAACAGGGAATGGCCCGCATTTCACACTCACCTGCAGAAAACTGAACTCTCAAATTCAGAACGACTGTACAAACGGCCTGATTTTCAGCTGACTTACTGCATCATTCCTGTTGGCCTCAGCAAGGTTTACCGAAACTCCAGAGCGCTTTTTTGTGTGTGACTAAAACACAGATTCAGAAATATACTTGTCCCAAATCTGGATCAGACCTTAAGTGGCAAAGCTCCACTGGCTTGTGATATAAAGTCAGTCCGCACCAGTTAAGGAGCACACCTGAATGGCTCCTCAAAACTTCAGAACTTTAGAACACATACTGCAGGTCGAAACTATAATATAAGGGTCAACTCCATGTGCAGATTGTTCCCATTACCTTATCAAAGTTAGAAGCACATAGAAATTACATTCAAAGTAGAATGCAAGAAAAAGTCCTGAGGACAAATCTTGTTAGCAGAAAGACTGAGATTATTTTCAAGTCCAAAAGTCCAATTCTGCTGGACTGAATGTGAAGCTGAGCCCTTTTTCAGGAGAGGGAATGGGCACAGAAACGTAGTTTTTGGTTTAGCATCCAAACACTACCTGCAAGGATGATAGATCCACATCCTAGGCTCCACCAAGCAGGTGGAGAAGTTCAGCGAGGAGAAGTCCTGGCTGCCACTGCAGAGCCCAGACACTCAGTTCAGCTCTGTGGACCTTCTTGAGCCTGACAGCTTACGTAAGCCATGCCACAGCATAAAACGTGAGAGCCCCAGGGATCAGTCTGTGGCAGGTAACATCCATGTATTGTTGTTCAGTGTCTGAGGCCCAGTTTTCATGCTCTATTTCTACCACTTCTGAGTCAGTGGCAGGTTGTTCTGCAGCATGACAGTCTCTGCCAGCCCTTTGCTTCTTCCAGAGTCAGGCACCATGGGAGGGTTTTAACAGTCCTGGTCATCATTTTTCTGGCATGGGCTCGTACCGGAGCACTGGAGTGGAAGCATCACTTTGTCCCCATCCCTCCTCTGACGTACCAGCTATAAAGTTGCTCTACATAGGAACCAGCCTTCTTTTTGTTTGCCTCATTTTTTTATCTTTAGTCTCTTAGCATTGATTCCATATGTGATGAGGATCTGTCTGGATGGACACTTACACTGTTCACCCAGAACACTGTCACTGGTTCCTGTTAGCTAAAACAGGTACATCCCATCCATAGCAGTGCAGTACTCATGACAAGCTGCAAAAGCCACCCAAGAAGCAGAAAAAATGTTGTGGCAGTTATTTAACTTGGTCATTGCTAAGTAACAATTCACTCATTGTGAAATTGTTAGCAGCTATCTCAGGGTATCCCTGCAAGTGGCAGTTGCTGCAGCGTCAACATACCTTGAGATATACACACAAGGTCTCTGGAGACTTTATAACTTGGTTGCTAGCCAGTGCTGCCGCACCCTCACTGCTACTATTACCTCTGCCAGTTAAATTAAGACAGGCCAACATGCTACAATCACACCTTCATTTTGCTGGGTAGACCTATGGAGATAAAGACAGCCCCAAATCAAAAGAGAGTCCCTGATCACAGTGAGAGACAGATGCACAAAAGACAGATCAAACTGTAATTTTTCTAGTGAACATAATAATTCTACTCTTTGAAGAGCAGCACGCAGAACCAAAAGATGCTAAACCAAGCATGGGGCTGGCCATGTCTCAGACACTGCTGAGGTAGATAAAGCTGCTTCCTAACAAGAGCACAGCACTTCTCAGGCCCAGGTTCCCTGCCAGCCAGCCACAGCAGGACAGCAAGGGGGTATGGAGAACAGGAACAGTAAGAGGGCATGGTGCCAAGTTAAGGACTCTCTTGACCTTTTTTCCTCTGAGTGATGCTGCCTTTCCTCACCTTGCCATCAGGTGTGTGACGCCCCTACATGTAGGGCCATGCACAGCTCCCTGATGGCCACAGCATCTGAGCTTGAGGAGACAGCAGGGTTTTCCACTCACACAGGAAAAATGGCCAGATGGAAGCATGAGGGACAGTCAAAGGAAGAAACAAACAGTTGGAGTCACCTTCAGAGGGAAAACAGACCAAAGAAAGCACTGCTCTTTATCCAGCAATTTTTGCATTCCCTGAAAAATGCTTGGCAGTAGAGGCACTCAACAGGGAGAGGAGGAAGAAGCTGCCGACTGAACGATGGTATCAGAGCATCAGGTTTGCATACACACACCTTTGGCCAGTCCCTGCCTCACAAGTTTAGCAAATGTGCCCCCTCCAACACATGGCCTGTTATCTCACTGACTTGTATTGCACTAGGACTGCAAGGAGCCTTTAAAAGTAGAGAGTCTGATTCTTCCACAAAACCATTTTTACACCAGGCTAATTTCATTTTATTCAGCAGGTTTAGTCCAGATTTGCACTTTGCTTGAGAGCAGAATCAGGCCCACAAATCTTTTGAGATGCTGCAGTGATGCTGAGTTAGTGTCAACATTTTTTCAAGAAGCGTCATTCCAAATAGACGCCTACCCCTCACAGAAGAAGGGCACACTCTTAAATGTGGTAATTAACAGGCAGCACTACAACAAATGCTGTAAACATTAATAATGTGAAATCTTTAGCAGACTTTTTGCATCTGCTTGTAGAGGGTTTGTTTTTCATGGAAGACAAAGCAGTGACTGTGTGTAAATTACTCTCATGTCAAGTGCTAAAATGCAATAATGTACTCCTCTAGAACATGCAGAGAAATGACTGCTTTGCCATGTATTTAGTACTAAAAGCAGTAACCTAATCATCTGAGTAAAGCTGAATGGGCTGTTATGCACCCTCAACACAGCCCAGGAGATCTTACATGTTGTGATTTGGAATCGGCAATTCACATTTCTCACAGAAAGCCAAGATCAAGTGGCACCAGAGAAACTCCCTCACCCACATCAGGTGAATGCCTGCAAAGAAGCCCAACTAAACCACCTAGAATAATGTCCCATGCTTAGTCCTTGCAGCAGTCAAGGCTGCAATATCCAAACAACAGAACTGACGATCCACTTTCTCCATCCAGTTTGGATATTGCTCTCTCTAGCTGTGCTGGACTACGAGAAGCTTCATCCATGGATAAAATTATGTAGCATTCCTGCCTCAGGACACCCCTAACTCCCTTGTGAGCTGCTCCAACACAGAAATCCAAGAAGAGCCCTTTGCAAAGGGGATTTCTTCCTTCTTATCATGCGTGCCTTAAGGCAGCGTAGAAAAATGTCAGTCAAAACCTGGTCTCTTGTGAAGAAGTCTGGATTTGCCAATGCAACAGCTCTCTTCCCCCCTGACACTTATCCTGTTCCTCTAACTCTGTCCTCTGCAGTTGCCAGCACAGGGCAGAGATTGCTGCCACTTATCTGCTGGGGAAATCCCTATTGGGAAGAGTGAGCTGTGGTTTGAGAACTGGCAGAGCCAGCATCTGACATTTCCTCGCTGCAGTTGCCCTCACGAGGGGAAGTTGACTTTGGCGGGAGCACTGTGTGCTCTGGCTAACCCAGCTGGCAGACAAATCCCCAGGGACTCCTGGCAGTGCGAACCAGAGCAGCCCGAGACTGCACTCCCGTGTTCAGGAAAGCCAGGGGCAGAGACACCGAGTCCAGCGCAGAGCCCAGCCTTCATTGCCCCCATAAAAGCCTGAGCCAGCTTAGAGTACGGTTGGTGCCAAGGCTCCTGTACGAAAGGGAATCCAGCTTGTTCAGAACAGCGTCTTCTGTGTCACTGCCAAACCCCACAGGATCTCGAGTCCAGGGTTAGTCATGCTGCTGGTGGTAGTACACATTTATGGGGTCTGTTGTTGAGGCTCTGCCATTTACTCCTTTGTTCATTCAAGGAAGTCAAGTTGGCTTAATCTTATTGTGTTAATAGATCTAAATACGGACATAAAGAACTTCAGCATACATAAGCACAATGAATATGAGTCTCTCATTCATTCCTGCATAGTACACGGTAAATTGCCAGTGCAGTCCTTTCAGCTTACTAACATCTTTAGACTTTGCCTCACAAAGGTTACGTTCCCCACTCAGCAGTTCAGCCTCCTTCTAATACTTTTAAAACAGAGGAAAGGCCAAGACCCCTAGAGAAGATGCCAAAGATCGAATGGTTGGCCTTGGAAGCAGATGAACAGCAACAGCCAGTAAAGCAAACAAACCATGCCAACAGTGGTGCTCTCAGCAAAGGCAGTACAGTCTCTGTTCTGGCACCCACATAACCCAAACACTTACGCACACAATGCAGATCTCTGCAAGGCAACAGCAACTATCTGCTTGGAAGGAGTCTTTGCTACTTGGAACTTTTTCAGGTTTTCTCGATGCTGTGGCTTTTCTTATGCTTCCCTCACCCTTCTGGTCATTTTGGAAAAATAAACTCACTGGAGCCTCCCACGCTTACTGGACCCCAGAAAACTGCAACAGCTAAAGGCTGGAATGCACTGGATGATAATTTGTTTTCTTTCTAACAAAAAAGGACTTCTATTTCCCTCTGAACCACACTAAGCACACATCAGGAAACGAGCATTTGCAAAGCTGAAATCTCAGCATCGAGCATTATTTAAATTTGTAGGGCTATTTAATGATCATCACACACTTGATCCTAACAGTGCAAGTGATTTTCTATCCAAGCATTTTTTTATCCACTTCAAAAAAGAAAACTGCCCCTCCAAATATAAGCACTGCTTGTTATTTTGAGGCAGTGAGGCAAAACATACAGCACATACACCACATTTGGCTTGCTTAGCAGATGTCTACAGATCACTTGATGTTAATTTCAACATAAAAGCTATTATATTTCTGGCCTTGCCCTATTAGTTGTTAAATAATTATTTATGCTTGGCAGATAAATTCTAGGAACGTTGAATAAAGCCCATCAACCCTACTAAACGAACTGTATTTGACACAACAGTTTTCACTCACAGAAGACCCTGGATGTAATGTTTGTTGCCTATATGATTCTGCTTCACAATCTAAAAGGCAATCCCATATCTATATTTAAACATAAACTGCATATAATATGCATTCCAACATTACTTCATAGGCAAGGAATTAGCTTGTCTGGTTCACTGGCATTTACGACTGTGTACTATAGCTAGTTTCAGTTCATAACTCAGTTTATCTAAATAATCTCCTATTCACTTCACAATTCTGACACTAGTTAATATGCTTTTCCATAGATGTTTTGGCTTTGCCTATCCAGTTGGCTGCATTTGTGATCAGTTAGGAACTGGTGTGCTGTAGCCTTGATGGCTACAAAACAATAATTGGAAATGTAGACTTTAATTAATATACTTAAGCAGCTAACCCTTCTTACATGCGTGCTATTTATACACACTGAAACTGCAATTGTTGTGCATTCTGGTTGAATGGTTTGTAAATTCCAAATAGTCAATCTACAACAAAACTCAGAAAAGGTATGGAGTGCAAGGCCCTGTATGAAAGTCTTTCAACCAAGTCTTTGGACATCCGTATGTTGTTGTCTGAAGAAATTTAGTTGATGTGCTGTCTTTTGTGAGCATATTTTAGTGTAATTATATTTTTGTGTCATTTACAGACAAGTTAGAATTTAAAGATTTGGAAAAACAAGGAAGTTGAATGTTTCACTGAGGAGAACTCATTCAATATGCCTATTTCTATTTCATCTGTCTGGTTAAAAGAGCGCAGCTTCTCTATTATCGCAGTAATGTACATTATGTCTGCATTTAAGGTTGTGTGCAGTTTATGATTTGTTTGCGTGATAAACTTAAATAAAAATTAGTGATCCAAAAAAAGAGGAAAAGGAATTCATATTGCTTACGGCATACTGCGCTTCCTGTCCTAAAAGCTCGCAGCATTGTTTGGCACTGTTGACAATTAAACTAAACTCACTAAAGTTACTAAAATGCTTTGAGCTGATTTCAGTGGATATCGGACAGATCCCTTTCGCAGTTGGTGTGCCTCTATTCTAAGGTAGCTTAATTTCAGCGGGTAATGGTGCTACAGATTATCAATAGAACAAACCACTGAGGTGTGAGCCTGCAGCACCTCCGCTGTAGCTTGCTTTAGAACTGCAGGCTATTTTGTCAGGCCCCAGTATACGTCAAAATGAGGACCTTAATCCAAGCAGGGAAATCACTGTCAGGTCTGAAGTTTGAGATATAGGAGGAACCTGGAGGCAGCCACTGGAATGTGTTCCCCATGGCCACAGTTGCTCGTAGCCATACCAGCCCTTCAGAAATCTCTACAGGAGTAATGGAGGAATCCACGGATGCTTCAGGAAGTGAACTGTCACCAGGGCTTCTTGTGACATTTCTCCCCTGGCACAAGAGACACAAAATGGTCAGTCTTAACCAGAAGCTTGCCATTTAATGATACCCTAAAAAAAAAACTAGGAAAGAAAGCTGAGTTTCCCTGTTCTCTTGGATACCTACATTACAGGCTGCTCTGTGGCTACACCCTTTATGCAACTCTCAGCCCCATGATCAGCCCTGTCTACACTTGACCTTTGCACATGGAGATTTTAAGCCTCGGTTAAAAATGATCAACAGATGAGAGTTCTGGATGTTGTTTCACTTCTGCACCCAGAAGGCAGAGGTTGTGGCCAAAAGCAGGGTTTATTGTAGGGTTGGTTTTACAATTATTATTAACAACAAGCCAATTTCTCTTTGTTGATGTCTGCTGCATGTGATAACGCAATGTTTTCTTGAACATCATGTCATAAACTAGCAAAGGTGAGCAACTGGTGAGGTGGAAAAAGCGAGGAGAAGAGACAGAAAATAAAATCATGCACATCAAATACTATTTATTAAACACGCATGCTTTTTTGACACATGAATTTGATGTTATTATTTCCTTTGCTTTCTGATAAAATATACCCACTTGTTAAATACAAAATGCATAGCTGGCTAATATGGCACTTTTTCACATGGCAGCACGTTCCCTTAGATTTGTTAGCTAGAAGCAAATAAAAATATGGAGACCATATAGCGCAGGGAGGAAAGTAACACCCTTGCTAGAGCAGGGAACCAGAATCATTAAACCCAACGTTAACCCCATACGTGGCATTAACCTAGGCAAATCTTTTCTCATGCGCACCTTTTTCCCTGTGTTGGAATGATACTGCAGCTCTGAGGGAGGCTTTGCAACATCAGCAATTTCTGGGATGAATTTTTAAGATCTTCGATTGCATACCTGTGCTATGAGTTTCATTAACTACTGACTCCATTTCTCAGACATTCCCAGGTTACTTGCAGGCTTTTCATTTTTAATCCAGTGTTAATAATACCTCACCCTGTGAATAACCACAGGGAATCAAAATATTGTTATTCACACCAGTGATGATCCCCACTGTCCCCTGAACTTATTTAGGAAGAGGCCAGTTCAGTCCTGAAGAAGACATCCTAGCCATGGAAAGCAGAGGACTGGATAATTACAATCAAGCATTTTGCCCGGCTGTGGTATTGGTCAGTCAAAGAAACTGGCCTATAAACAAGGTTTCAGAAGGTCTAGCAGTGCTGTTATTACAAATTTTATTTTGCAAAGAGTGTGTATTTAACTTGCCAGGATCGCAGTTTGGCTACCCCTATAATTCCAAGGCATTGACTATTCCCTTCAATGTGATATGGAGTCTGAGGAGAGGCCATCCTCAGACAATCACATGCTAAATACAGAAATGACAAAGAAATGCCCATTATAAGCGAAGTAGGCAGACAGGCAAAACCTCCAGCAGACAATTCAGCTTGATAGTTTCTGTCAGATGATAAAAAGCCTGACTTTGTATATTTTTTTTCTGGTGCAGTTTGTTTTTCTTCGGTAGGCATCGTAGCAGATGCTTTTTAAAAAATCAGGGATGTCTGTAGCTCCAAGCACTGTTGCAAGTTTTAACAACAAACCGGATTACCCAGACATGGGTACCTTTCAAATTCCACTGGCATCAATAGCAATTCTTGGCAGGCTGGCACAGCTGAAAAGTGCTATTAGTGCTGCCATTGGGTAAAGTATTGAATGGCTAATTCACAGAGAAATTAGAGGGGGAAAGATTAAACTTTACAATCTGGGATTTGTAGGCAGACCTGTAGGAATGGCAAACGCCCCTGTACAGATACCAGGGGATACAGATTGGCAGTATTTTAATCTCCAATTAATTAACGCTCTCCACATCCACTACCTCCAGCACAAATAAAGTTGCTCAGTGACTTCAATAATTTTGTTTCCACTCCCCACTACGGTTCTGTTTGAGAGAGACCGTGTTTTTATGATGAAGACAATTCAGTGCTGGCCTAAAGCTTCCCCACTTGCTTTGGGAACATTTTCTTTACAAACTGGGATCTGACTACATATTTGCCTCTGGCTGCCTGCAGTCTTTCTCTGACTCTCTACAAATCTGCACTCTCTTTAATCAGTGTATTTCCTCATTTAATGGCTGGGGCAGTGCAGCCTCAGTAATCAGTAACTTGAGCACCGATTGCACGACTAACAAACACCCACGTTCCCACTGTTTAACCACAAAGCAAAAAGAATTCAGCAACAATTTCATTCTTCACCAGAAAAGCAGAACCTTCACTTAACCAATTTTCTTGCCTGCCTTTTCTTTTGTATCTTTAACAAAAGACTCTAGTTACAGGTTATCTTATTTTCATACCTCCAGGGTTCTAAGGTTACACAAGGACTAGCGTATATGCAGATCAGCATTCATATCGATTCTTTTGTTTCTCTTGCTTATGACCAAACAAGGGATAACTGTTACCAGCTTCCTCTCTGCTATTTCTCCATTTCAGTAACAATGCACTGGCCCTTATAAGTATTCAGCCACAGCACGTCTGCCTTGAAAAACAAAGCTGCTCTCCCATATCCTCTGTAAATGATTTGAGGAGGTTTACACCTCAGTACAAACATCTGTGGCTCCAATTCCACCCCCGCATGCTCACACTCCATGTTTACAAATGCAAGAACTTGGGTTTAAGCACAAAGCTATCCAAGTCTCTAGACTTTTATGCCCTACATACACTGTGGAACTTCCACTGTGCACACAAAATTATTCATGACAGAAACATTGAAGGACCACCCTCCCCCTCCCTCCGTGTGAATACCAATGAGAAAAATAGCAAGAGGTTTTCTTTTCCTTCCCGATCATAGGGAGGAAAGGAAATTTAACAACAACATGTATGGGGGAGGGGAAGGGAGAGTCACTGCGAAATGTTGAAGACCAGAGGTGCAAGTACATACTTGTATTAACATCTTCCATCCCTGGAGCTGCAGTAATTTGCATGACATTATCTACCTGGGATGTTGCTATGGTTATCACCATACATAAGTAATTACCAGGGCAAATTGCACATACAGCGCACAGATTCATGCTGTCAGAAGCAAAGGATCTTTTTATACGCTTGAAAATGTAAATGTTTGAAAAAACACTAATCACAAAGATTCCTGTTACGATAAAAACTTCAAGACGGCTCTCGAGTGATCTAAAATGGTTGTTAACTATGCCTATTGACAACAGTACCCTAAGGGTCAACTCAGACCATGACCAAGTGAGTCAAGACACTGCACAGGCTCAGCAGAAAATCAGTAGAAACAGTTACCAGTAGTAGTAACCAGAAACTAATCAGTAGAAACAGTAGAAAATCCCTACCCAAAGAGCTTACAGCACGATTAGATGAAAGGTACAGAGCAAGAGAAGTGGTGTAATCACACAGAGCAAAGAAGGTTGTCAACCTCATGACATTGGCATGATTATTTTGGGTAGATTATGTCAAGAAACTTGCTTCTGGCAAGCTAGGCACAAAAAGATGAATATAAGAGAAGGATGAGGGAACGATGTAGACTACACACACGCAAGAAAAAAAAAATAAAAGGGACATGGTGTTGTGATGAAGCAGCTAGTTGGAACAGGCCAAAACTAAGTCTAATCAAAGGGGTTCTCTGAAAGTTCTCCCATTTCCCCTCCTGCAAAGTTTCTGCTGCTGTCTGCAGGTTGGGATCTGACTGTGCGCTGATCTCTTAACTTCTAGTTTCCTACAGCAGCTGAGACAAAAGTTACAGTTCACCCAAGCTGAAAAGAGCAATTAACAC
This sequence comes from Dromas ardeola, assembly GCA_013398915.1. Classification (NCBI taxonomy): domain Eukaryota; kingdom Metazoa; phylum Chordata; class Aves; order Charadriiformes; family Dromadidae; genus Dromas; species Dromas ardeola. Next base: position 90,160 of record VYZM01009442.1, on the reverse strand, counting down.
CTTGGCTGAAAGTACAAATACCGGGTATCTAATGCTAGATCATCCAAAATAAATTAGACATAAAAAGTTCTTTCTGAAATACTGCTACAATTACATTTCCAATAAAATACAGCAGCACCGTATAAAACAGCTTGAGCTGCAGTCTACTGGTGTCAATTGAAGTTTTTCAGCAACTGTGATGAAGGTGTTCTGTGCCCTAAGGAAAATACAAGGTTTTTTAAAAAATAGTGCTGCTGCTACGATCTAAGTAAAGCATATTAGGCTAACTGGAATGTAAAATATAAATCTGGAAAATACAAAATAGTTTTCTGTAATTTAATTTGAAGCGACATACATTAGCCTCATATCCATCCAAACCAATCATATGTTCTGTGTACAGAGGAATACTATAATTTAGTTATTCTGAATTTACAGAGTGTCGTAGAATTGAGGAGACAAATTGTTATATTTTCCATTTCTAGCTTCTCTGAAAAACAAGTTATTTTGCTTACTTAGAAATCATCTGCTTCTCACAGACATTTATCTTTACCTCCTAATAATATTAATAGAGTTATCATCAAAGACCACCATTCTCCCTAACTGAGCTGCAGAATAGATTTTTTCAGTGCTGAAATAGGCTCTAGTCCTAGACCTAGACTTTCACAGTTCTCCCTGGGAAACCGGGCGGTCTGCCACACTGCCCCTATGAATGCTGGTACTTCCCTATACTCACCACCAGTAAGATACACTCACATGTGTTTCAGCATCCAGCCCCAGAAAACCATCATTCCCTGATAACGAAGTGCCACCATGAGAGCCTGGACTGCTGAGCTAAATCTACTCTCTCATTCCTCCAGGATACCTCAGAGGACTATCAATCATAGCTACATGAGACTCTGAAATGTACTTGATTTGTTGATGAGAAAACCAGTAAGTATACCAGTGTTCTTCCTATTTACATAGGGATCTCTATGTAAATGTTGCCAAGATCCATGAAGCACTCCATGTGAGCAGGAAATAAATGAATTTTGCAAAGGACAGAAGAAGAAAAGTATCAGCCCCCGGGACGAGCCAGGATTTGTGTGCCTTTGCACGATGGTTAGGAGAGCTGCACAGTTCGTAAAGATTTAGACAAGGCCGAAGATTTCAAGCAGTTTTGGGGACTGACTTTTTAACCAACGGCACATTTGAACTGTTAGGTGCTACCTCACTCTTACTTTCACCATATCCTTTCAAACCAAACTAGGACTCAGTCTTTAGGTCTGAGTCTCATTCTAGTTTTAACATGGACTTCAAATGTAAGTAAGAGTACACAAAGGTAAAACGTAAAAAGGTAAAGAGTACACTTAGAAAGCTACACTATGACACCAACAAGTATTTTGACTGTTTTAGCAGACAGCACTCAAAAAACATGCTAAAAGAGATGATATGCTCCAAGAAGAGTCTTGCTCCTAAAAGCATGATAAGAACAGGTATTAGCCAGCAGGCAGTCAGAAAACATGGCATGCCTTAGGGATCATTTACATGACCTCAGGAGAGGCACAATTAATGCTGTCCAGAAATACCGACTAAAGATGCAAGACATAAGTGTACCCTCATTAGGATAAATGCAGACTGAAGACAAAGCAGGATATGAAACAAGTCCGCTCAGACTTGATCCAGGTAACTGGACCCACATGATGATAGGTATATTGTAGCTCTAAGTATATTTCATACAAAATAGTTTGTTGACTGTAAATATATCAATGAATGGGAAAGTAAATATGTGAAGAGCAAAATGCAAGATGGAAAAAGTGAGATAAATATTGCTAGATTCAGGGGAAAAATGCTATAAACAGTAAGCAAAGCTCTTTGATTTGCACTGTTTTCCAGCCCATAAAACCCTAATATCTGCTAGCGTTTCATTAAAAGCTTACAAACTACCCAGCATGCCTGCTGCTGCATTGCTGTATTGCTAAAAAACATTGTCGATGTTGCAGACCTGGTATTTTGCAACATTTTTCAAAGAAACCTTATGTGTATGTAACTCAGACGTGTTACTAAAAGAAGCGTGGATTACGAAAATAGCACCTTAAACTCTAAACCTAATTAATATTAATCATTCAGGAGCAGTAGGTTCCTCTCAGCAGAGATGTTCATAGTAATACTACTAAACCAGAAAATACCAGTGTCTCAGAAAAAATTATTCAGTATTTTAAAAAACAAGTGTTGTGGATAAAGGGTTTAAGAGAAAACTTTTACCATTTTGTGAATTGGGTAAAAGGAGTAGAAGGCATGACTTTTCACAGAGAATTGAGAGTCGACGGTGTTTGATGAGGTCACGATAGACCAGTGGCAAAATCTGTAAATGTTAATCCGAGTGATACAAGAATCTGGCAACACTAAGACTGACTGGATCAACAACCATTTTACTGAATGTGCAGTCTATTCTCGGTATTAAAATCTAAGACTTCAGCCCTCTAAGGACAAGTAATTGCAGTATCTTTCCTTTTCCACAAAAAGTCATATTGGATCAATCACATTTTTATTGTTATTACCAATGGTCCCAAACCAAGTCTAGAGGAATCGGAACAGTCACGAATTTCCTTCTTTCGTAAGATCACCGCATTTCAGGGCTCACTCACACTTGAACCCAAACACAGGGCAAAATTAAATTGTTCAGATGGCCAGAACCCATATCCCTGAGGCAAACCTTCCCAGTGTCCGGAAGCTTTCAAATGAATGACCGCGTATGCACTTAGCCCATTCTGCATTGCTATTACTGTAGCTTTTCTCACAGAAGCAGCTCCAAATTGCTCTGACAACAGAACTTACAGATTCATTTCCCACATACCTCAAATAACTTCACATTCCTCTAAGATCAAACAGCAAGCTACAACATTACAACACTGATGGGATGAATAAGCAGCCTGTTACTCATGCAAATGACTTATTTTTTAACTAGCAGCACACTCTAGCACCACGTGGATCAAGAAGGCAAAAATTCAGCACCTCAGCAGAGCCTCACCTCTGGAATAACATTAGAAACAATACTATAGATATAGGAATCAGGGACAGGAACATTAGAAGACTGAGACACAAAAAAGAGCTGTACCTGAATTACTGCACAAAAATGAGATTCCTGAATATGCTAATGAAAACCCTGAAAAACTTTTTAGAAGTATAGGCTTAATACAAAAAAATACCAACCCAACAATAAAAGCATTGCATCTCACTTTGTAAACTCAAACACAGTTGGTATGATCAGCTGAACTATTTTCCAGCTGCCACATGCATATGAGAGCTCTCCCCAAAACTGCACTGCAGCACGTGCTCAGCTGCGGACGGACAAACACACCTAGAGGACAGTCTGTCTGGACCTAAAGCAAAGAGCAGCTCACGCAACTGAAATAAAAAGGGTGCATTGGTGTTTCGCTCTGGCTAGACTTAAGTAACAAACCGACATATTTGACTATTTAAATGTTTGAAATCTGCTACCGTCACCAACGGTTTGGAGGCAAACCCACCACTAGCCCTGCACGGCTCTCGTTCACACTTTGCATGAGTCACAAAAGGCAGAAACCAGCAAATGTGGAAGTCTCTGACACCAGGTTTTTGCTGTCATTACAGCCAAGCCCTGTGCCAAGCACGGTTTGGCTACACATGAGGTTTAGCTTAAGAAGGTGTCTACCAGGGTAACAACAGTGGAAGGGAGGCTGTGGTCGGGTTCAGCACCTTGCCTGTTCGCGGTACAGCCAAAGGCCGCATCATAAACATGGTTTATACACCCTGTGGACTGAGCTAACAAATCAGACATTGCAGCTTGAAACTAGGAGTACCCTCAGGTCCAAAGTATCGATGGACAGAGAAGCCCCCATGGTGGTGCCAAGCTGCACGGTTCGGTCATATCACTTAAAACAGGACTCCTCAGCAACAGGATCATTAATGTACATACAACATGTGGCATAGCACAATCCTCCCTAGTAGTTAATTAAGGGTATAACATAGGAAAAGGAAATACACGAGATGCAAGTTTCAATTACCTCCATCTAAAGGCTTTTACAATCTGGAGCAGAATGAATTGTAATTTCAGGGGAAAAAAAACAAAGCACTTTTGTATGCGAAATGATTTGGGCTTCCTTTCTCCTGCAATTTTCAGGATCTTGAGATTGCTTCCCTTACAGTAAATAAATGTTACAATAAATATCCTCTACCAGAGTGCTGACCACCTTTTTTTCTTCCCCCCCCCCACCTTTTTTGGGAATCAGCTTGCTGTAACACTCAAGACAGAGTCACGGGTTTTGTTTTTTTTATTTTTTTTACTTACAGCCTTATCGTTACTTGCCTTGAGAAGAAATCATACTTTTGTCCTTCCCTAACTTAATTTAGGACGACAGCAGAAGCCAGCAACCTGATACTCTGGATGAACAAACTACACAGACCAGAGAAACAGAACTGATCCGCCACTTTGTGCTGACGCGGGTTTTTTTTCAGCGGTATAAGCGTACCACGATATGACGATAACCGAGCGG
>VYZM01009442.1:68597-85148 GCA_013398915.1 Dromas ardeola | reverse complement strand
CCCCCGCCATCCTTCCTTCGGTGGCGACAGCGCGGCGGCCTGCGGAAACGTGGCAGGGGGAGGGCCCGGCCGGGGAGGGGAGGTCTGTGTGTCCGAGGGGGCGGCGGGGGGGCTTGGTCGAAGGAAGGGAGAGCGGCTGGAGGGAGCTGGGCGCTGCTTGCCCCGCTTCGGCTCCCCGGCGAGCCTGGCCCCGTCCCACGTTGAGGGGGGTCGTAGAGTACCCTGTACCTCAGCACAGCCGGTTACAGCCTGTAACCTCCTCGGTTGCACTTCTTTCACAGCCCGCTGATTTCGCAGACGAGCAACCAACAGTTCACCACTGGTGCGTTTTTCTCTCCTGCCTTTCCTGGTCCTACAGCAATAAAGCTCTTGGAGCAGCAGCCGTGTGTGGTGCGGTGCCCGGTGTTGGACAGACCTCACCCACTGCCGGAGAGCTTTGCTGATACAGCTCCTCGCCTCTGGGTCACTTGCCTGGACCGTATTAGTTCGAACCAAGTTTACGCTATTTCTTATTCACAGCTCTATTTACAAGTCCACTTGAAGCCATCGTCCCACAGCTCTTACATTTGTGAAATCTTTGCCCACTGTCTTACAGTGTTGCTCTCTCTTCCATGCTGCGCTTTACGCCAGGAACAGAGTCCATGCAACAGTTGCCGTATTTTACTGCTTTTCCCTCCTTTACACCTACAGGGAGTCAGATCATTAATCAGAACTAACTTTAACAGTAGTTAAGAAAAGATCCTTTTACGCATTTACTAACAACAAAATAGTTTAAAATATCTGCATGTTCTCACTAAGATGAGCTTTGCCTTTGCTCCCCTTCCATAGGGAGTGGTTCTTACTCATTGTATGTCTGCCTAGTTCCATCATAAGCTCTTAGCGCAGTTATCACCGTTATCTCACAGAGTGACCTCTTGATACTTCTGGAAACTGGCACTACTATTTACCTGTATCTCAGTGAGTAAACAGATAAAGTGGTTATCAGAAATGACCAATTTAATCCACATTGTTTCAAGAAGGAGCAAAAGAAACCATGTTCTCAGCATATATGGTCTATGACTTAGATTCTCATAAAGTGTATCACTGAAATGGATGTGCCTTTTAAAAATCGTTCTACACACAAGTACAGATACTTTAATTGGGGATATGATTTAACAATAGAGTTGTTTTTAAAGTTTTTACAAAAGCTAACTCAGGAAGAGTGGAAGCTTAACTTTTAGTGATCTCACTGTGTGCATCTTGGAGAGGCGACACAGGCATGTTAAGCTACAGCCACAGTAATCTTTTAAATGGGGGTGACTAAAGTGTCCCTCTGAGGACCAAAGTCCACGTTGTGGGGTGAGCATTGTGCAGCAGAACGTCAGAGATGTGGTTCTTGGGGGGCCCTGTGGCACAGTTTCATAACTTTCAGTATTTCCTAACCTCGTAATTTCAGATATCATACTGGGAGGCAGAAGGGAGAGAGAATTTTTAAAACAGTTCACTTTCTTCTTTTTATTGTGCTTTAATAATCAGATACACTGAGAAAAACAGTTTTGTTATGGGCAACCTCTGCAGTGAGGATTACAAATAGTGTCACTTCTCAGGAAGTGAGTGGTATTTAGGAAGAAGACATTTAATGAAAAGCTCTTTTTTAATGCTTTCTGGGAGAAAACAGGAACATGTAGTCTGCTGCTCTAACCAAAGTGCACGCTGCTGCGTTTGTAAGTCATTTTGCCTTGCTTAGGAAGGGCGGCAGCACATTGGTCATACCAATGAACAATGCTGGGTTTGGAATCCCAGGGCTGGACAGCAGTACTGCAAAGCTACTCTCGCTTTCTTCCAGCAAACAAAAAGGAACTAGCTAGTATACAGAAAATGCCATGCAAACTCAACTACCTGCAGCCTCAGTGGAGGAGCAGCTGCACAGTATGATCTTGGTTTGAGATCATGGCACATACCAGCCCATAACTGTGTCATGACCTGGGAGTGCACCTGCCCTTATGACAGATTCCATATCAGGGGCATCCCTTCTCCCTGTCCTCCCACACCGGATCACTTGACAAGGGAAGAATCACATGTTGTCCACCCATGCGCAGTACCACAACTCACCTGGATTTGGAGAAGCGTGACATAATCCTGGGGCAGCATCTAAGAAGCATGAAGAGACTGGAGATGGGCTAAGGAAGAGGGGAGTGGGGCTGCAGTCCTCTGAACCTGCTCCCTGCCATTTGTAACGGGCCTGTCTTTTTCAGAGAACACAGAAGATGGTTACAGATCCTCACAGTATAAATGTTTCTCTTCTTTATACAGGCCAAGTCCAGAGTTTATCAACATACAGTTGCACTCAGGTCAGGTGCGGAGGGGAAACCTTCCTCTTTCAGCCACTTCATAGCAATGATTTTCTTGCCCCGAATTTATTTCATCATCAGCTGTCTTTGCAGACTGGCAGCTTAAATCTCTGTAATAACAGGTTGTACGTACCTGTTGCATGTGCCCTCTAGCTCCTTCGTTATGAGGTGGGAAATTAATATCTACTGTAATCCCACCTAAGTTAAGGGAGACAGTAAGCTTTCACGTATTGCACACTTGTGCATGTAAATTCCTGTGTATGAGCTAGCATTTTGTGTCTGTTAACATGTTCCTTGAATTTTTGCTGTATTCAGGAATTAACTATTTAAAATAAAGGCACTAAGGCTTCTCAGACTGATCAATGTACATTAGTTCTGCTACAAAACTTAGAATGATCCTGAGCTGTTTTACAGGTAATTATCAGTATAAAAAGTGAAGTCCTTTCCCATGGGAGCCTGTAGCTTCTTTACCCATGGGTAAGAATGTCCATTGTGCAGTGAAAGGGACTCGATTCCCCATGAGATTTATACAAAAGAGAAAAGGTTTTCCAGTCAGTTAATTCATACTTCACTACTACAGGAAGCAAATTCCGCAGCCCCCTTTTCCCCCCCGTAGCTCAGAAATAGCATGTTTATAAATTCATATAAACTATCAGACTCACACAAGATTGCTGGAAATTCAGCAGAAGCTGCTGCTGTTATTTGACTGGACTTACCACTTTAATAACTAAGGCTTGGGAGAGACACTGCTTCACTAGTTGGGCGGTTCCAGTTGGCCAGGGTTGGTTTCTTTGTGGAGAACCAAGACGTTGAATTGCAAAGAATATTTAAAAGTGCAGAACATTTGCCTGTGTCCTTTGGCTAGCTGGAGGTTTAGGAAGCTCACCTGTTGAATCTCAAGTCAGAATTTAGACGAGTCAACTCCTGCTTTTACCCCTCCTTACAAATGACATATAATTAGTCCATAGGCTTGGTGATTGAGCCTGTGGAGAATGGTCGTTCAGATTGTCTTGAGTTGGGCACCAGGTGGTCATTGAACTAAGTGCAATGCAACTACAGACAGTTTGCTCCTGTACCACAAGGATTAAAACAGCTGATGTGCCTAAAGCCAGTCTGGACACACAGAAGAGACGCGGTGCTAACTGCCCCAGTTCCAAGAGCAGGGTACATAGTTTCCCACAGGCCAGTGCCCAGAATATAATAAGCTTACCTACAAATTGTGGGATTAAAGCTGCATTCTTAGTTTAGATAAAGGTTTTTATCATCTGGTCTACAACTGTAGCTGGGACAGAAGCCAGTTTTACAAGCTCAAACCGAAACTGGTGGAGTTTAGCAATTACAGGCATGCCTAGAGAGATTTATTGCAGAGAACCTAAATGGTAGAAGAGAGCATTGGCTCTTTTTTTTTTTTTTCTAATGTAGTTTTTCAGGTTGTTTTTATCTGCAGCTGTGTACGGAACTTTTCAAAGATGGAAGTTTCCCTGGGAGTACACCAGTATCTTCACTCCTGCTGATTTCAACAGCACTTGAGGCTAGCAGCTTTACACAGGACCGTGGCTTATAGCCCAGCTGCCAGCAATGACTGGAGACCTGCTGCAGGCTAGCTATTGCTTTAGCAAGTAACAGGCATTCCTAGTAACACAAGCAATAGAGCTTTTTGCTGGGAAAGAAAGAAACAGAAGTGGAGGAACAGGAATGGAAGGGAAGATTGTAAATGGTCTACATGCTCAGCATTACACAGTCATATAATTCACTCTACCCTAGCACCAGTCTGCTGGAAAGCCACAGGAGAAACTGCAGGTGTCCAGAAAATCCTAGCTTTTTGCCCCGTTGCCTCCAGCAAGCTGCAGTACAGGCTTTCTCCCAGGGTGAAGTCAGTGTCTCCTACTCTGAGCCCAGCATGGCCACTCCCTGTCAACAGTGAAGAACAGGTCCCCCTAAGTTAGTAGATACAACCTAAGAAATCCAGGTATTATCTAAGGTACATTGTTCACTAATTTTGATTCTGTGAGTTCCATTTCAATTATTCATAGCAACGTTGAGTAATGAAGACAGACATATCCCTTAAAATAATCTGCAAAATGCAAGAAAGCCTTAGCCAGTTCAGCAGCTTTATAAGTTTTAGGCACTGCGTTTCTGTGGAAAATCAGGGCCAGATGAAGAATATTAAAATTGGACTAACATGCAGTTTGTTTTTCTGTCAACTCTTAAGGATGCTGGTCTCTTTTTACAGGAAGATTGTGGATAGAATAGATGACAACAAAGATGGCTATCTCACAACAGAGGAATTAAAAAACTGGATTAAACGGGTACAGAAACGCTATATCTATGAAAATGTGGCCAAAGTTTGGAAAGACTATGATCTAAACAAGGACAATAAAATTGCCTGGGAAGAATACAAACAAGCCACATACGGTTATTATCTAGGTAAGACAACATTTTCAGATTATATGATCAAAGACTATTGAGATTATAAGGCATGATTTCATGCCTTACAGTCAACAGGAGTTTGGTGTCACATTTAGGACTCTTGAAAATAGCATTAAATTTTATAGATGCTCAGAGGTCAAAAGTACTTCTTAGTATTGCAGCTATTTCCACGTGGGTCACCAGCACACAGAAGGTTTTGTAGAGGGATTATTAAATGTACTGACAAAGCTGAATTAAAGTCTCCTCCAGTTAGAAATATTTTTTTAACATTAAAAATGATACTTTAATTAAAAAAAATATACTGCATAATTAACCAGTGTTTGTTAATTCATTCTCTCTAAAATCTCAATGCTAAAACTTTAGGCTGCGTCTAAGCTATAGCAAAGTTCTTGCAGAATAACATGCTTCAGGCTGTGATCAACTGCAAATGAAAATCCTTAACAAATCAGGGAAAAGCCGCGCGAATTAAAAAAATATACCTGAATCTTCCCCACTCCCCCCTTCCTACATTCCCTTTGCTTTTTATAAGTTAATGAAGGGAAAGGAGGAGAAGAGATCAATTAAGCTAAAGGGCAACGCTGACAGAACAACAAATTGACAAATTGTTATTAATTGACCATTTATAATGGAAATGAGAAGACAATATCTACCTACCATAGAGGCAGTTTCTGGAGCAAGCCCCCAGTAGCAGTAATAAGTACAAAGTCTACTTTAGATTAAAATGGAGCTTACTACATTTGCAGAAGGAAACATTTGGACACACAATCCCTGCGGCAGTATCCCTGGGAGCCCTTCTCAGCTCCTCGTCTTTGCTGTCTGTAATCCCCAAGATTGGGAGAACAGCTACTACACTGTGGTCTTGTGTTAATGCACGCTTAACATTCCCATCTGTGGTACCTGGCCTAGTCTTTTTCAACTGTGTTTTTCTCCCAACATGTGAATTGTGAAATTGTTACAAGTATTTTTCATTTTTGAAGCGAGTTTAGTGACCCTATTTTAAAAATTATATCAAATACCATTTATTTTATGCCACTGAACACCCTGAAAAAGTGTCATTGTTTTAAACTGAAAATAATTGTTACGTTTCCCGTAGCAGAAGCGTAGCAGTTAGATGGTTTCAGTCAGTCTGCCAGCTTCTGAAATGACTTTTCTTTGGTTTACTTGCTTTTTGGAACTGAAAAGTTGTGTAGAACGTACTGATTCCTAAGAAGAATAAAACTTCTGTGAATGAAATCTACCCTAAATACTGCCTACGCAGTGCTTGTAAAAGCAGATTTAAAAAAAAAAAACAACCATGAATATACAATACTGCAAAATCCATTATCCTGGATTCCAGCAGAAGGCTTACTCAGACATTTACCTATACTACTAAGTCACCTTTAAAAAAAATTCAAACCAAGTGTTTGACCTCTGAATTTAAAACTTCAAAGGAAAGAAGTTCCATTTTAACAAAGCAGCTATTGTGGCAATAAACCTTTGTGTTTCTAGACTCTTAACAGCAAATTGGGTTACTTCATTGTGGTAATATGTTTTGAAAGGAACACAGTTTTGAGATCATCTTGATTAATTTGCAGAAAATCCAGAAGAATTCCAAGATGCAACCGATCAGCACAGTTTTAAAAAAATGCTGCCCAGAGATGAAAGACGATTTAAAACTGCAGATCTGGATGGAGACTTAGCTGCCACTCGTGAAGAATTCACTGCATTCCTTCACCCAGAGGAGTTTGAGCATATGAAAAACATCGTTGTCTTAGTAAGCAGAGCAAAACCAATGACATTATTTTTACTTTTATTTTTTGGATGAGCTGTGAAATACTTCTCTGACCTTTCCATGCAAGGCTTAGAAAGCAACACACATAATAGCCAAGTGGGGAACAGAAAAGGATGCCTTTCATGAAATTCACTGGGTTTAGAGCTCTCAGTATAAGAAAGACTTGTTAAATGCACTTAGACAGCTCCTAAAAGGAATCAAAAAACAGTCTTGGGCCATGGACTTAGACCAAAATAAAAAGAAGGGTATGCTGACATGCGGCAGTTAAGTGTTTGATGCAAGCTTGTATCTGCCCCGAACTTAAAACTTAAGCATGGTGTCCAATGCATTCATGCCAGGAATTTTTTTCAACATGAAAGGATATTTGTATGTTCACTGTATAAACAACAATCACACCGGAGTCAGCGAGAGTACATTTGCCTCTGTACAAGGGCAGGTCAAGGCCTCAAAACATGAAATGATCAAAGAGGCAAGTAGCCATAATGATCAGTTCTCTCTTGATTACTTTGATGCAAAACTATTTTCCAGGAAACCTTAGAAGACATAGACAAAAACGGGGATGGTTTTGTGGATCAAGATGAGTACATTGGTAAGTGTTGGAATTTGTTTCTTATATAATCTCCGTTCCTTTTGTCCACCTTCTCTCAAATTTGCAGCAGTACTAACAACCCAAAAGATAAACGTTTCTGTGCGCCAGTTCAACTATTTTAAACCAACCATCCAACCCAGAAGGTTTAATTTCATTTTAGGCAGATAGCAACATCACCAGCAAAAGGTTCCTCACACTTTACAGCATAAGATTCTACTCAAATTTGGCAAAGAGGGTCTGGAATAGTATTTTTCATGACAGGAGTACTCTCTGTGTACTTGACCATATTAACAGCTTTTTGAAGTCATTGTTTAGAAATGCAAGAGGATCAGAAGTGAATTAGTCTCTTCCCAAGTCTGAATGGTACTTGAATATGCAAAATAGCTGGGAAGCACACATTGCCAAAAAGAAAATTCACCTTTTTTGGACTGTTTTCCTAATTTCATTAGTAAGTAAACCCCCACACTTCTCTAATGATTCGTATGGTGATGCCATTATGTTTCTTCTAGAAACGTAAGATACCTTAAAAATGAACTGTGTAAAAATAGCACTAAGATTTAATATTCTCAGAGTAGTTGTGAAGTGTGTGAAAGTCAGCTGTGCGTTACTTCAGTGGCAGTAAGAGAACAAAATGGGAAACATCAACAGCAGATCAGTCCCAGTTAATTTGCACAAACTTCAGTCACACCAGGCAGTTAGCTGCTGTCTTGCACTTAGGCCTATGAAGGCAAAACAGAAGCAGGACTGGAGATCAGCAATACATAATATGTTTTAGCCTTTTGAATCATTATGCTGATACCAAAAGCTAACTTCTCCCACTACACTCACTTTGATGGGTTTTAAATCAAGGAAAGCATTAGTGTAAACTCAGATGAATCTTTCTGTTTCTAGTGATGCTATAAAGATCACTTCACATATAATCAGGAACAATATACACACATTAATTAATGGCAGGGGGTTTCTATTCCTTGTAAATTATATTTAGCCTCAGAATGTGAATGCTATTCATTTATGACTGAAATAACAGAGCAGCATAATTTCCACCGTAATTTCGGTTCATTCAGTGACATTACCTACATATAATTATAAGGTAATTGTCAACATTTGTTACCATGTGAATGCTGGTTTTTCTTGTCTTCTATAGAAGACAAGATAGGAACACAGAATGTTCTAGTCACGATCACCCCACATTGGCAAGGATGATAAAAATCAAATTGACAGGACATGTCAGTTGCTTCAAATAAACAATATAATTTGCACTTTAAAAAATGAAAAAAGAAAGTGAATGTGTTGTCTGAAGTTTTCTTCATGAGTTGAGGAAAACTGTGCTTAAAATATTTCCTTAAAATATTCCTACTTCTGTTTTTCAGGTGTAATATCTTTTATTTTTGATCAAGCTGGGGTTAAAAAACAAACATAAAACTAAATCTCGTCTTTGGTAGTTTATAAGGAACAACAAAAAGAAGTAAAACAATTTCAGTCTCTAGCTTGGGTATTTGATGGGGACCCCTGCTGAAGGTTATAGAACAATTCCTCCCTCCTCCTCCTTCCTTCCTCCTATTATGTCTTTTATAAAGTGTGGTTTAGATTTTACAGAAGCAGGGGAGCAAAATATCCCTAGTCACGTTAAGCTGTGAGAACTATATTCTTACTGTGCATGAGCAAGTAACAGAGGATTTCAGGGACACTGTGGACAGTTCTACCAATAGATAACTTCAGCCTAGTGAACACGCTCCCGCTGAAGGGTGGGGGGAGCTTATTCCTAGTTTTGAGACCAGCATTTATACTCCCTATAGATACCAGCCAGGCTCTGGCCCTAATGCTGTCTACGTGGAGTGCACTTTTCCTTAGTGCTTCCTTGAAAACTAAACCCACAAGGCGTAAGAGTAGTATCACAAAGCAGGTTTTAATTATAAATAGAAAAGTGGAAGACTTAAGGAATATGAAGCCCTGATGAGCAGGAAACAATTGATTGGCTACAGTGACTAGAAGAATAAATTAGACACACTACTCATAATTTGGAAGACCTACGCTGTAAAGAACAGATACAAATCACTGGCTCTTAATAATCACTGCTACTCTCCCGACTTTGTTTATACAGATAGCCGCTGCCACTGTGGCATTCTCCTACTGATGCTTCTTAAATATAGCACAGGACTGATGTACAGAACAGCTCGTGTACGTAATTTGTGCATCCTGTGTCACAAATGGTACTCCATCCCAAGGAACCAGTCTATGACAAGTGTACTGCCTGTGGTTTCTCACACACAATGCACCACTGATTCATGACTTCTCCAGGTCTTTCTTTGTAGAAGGATACCTTCTAGTAGAATGTGCTGCAGCACTGTGTGGTTAAAAAAGGACTCGTCTACTAAGATGAATTTCTCTTATGTAGACCTCTAAAAGGAGGACAAAAGCATTCAAGTTCCATTTAGCAATTTTTGTTTTCCTACATTTCCCTTGTGCCTTTTTTTCCCCTTAACCACTCTGCTGTCTGGAGTCTGATCTTATCCACAAAGACATTTGCTGGCAGGGACAAGATTAAATTGCCAAGTTCCTTTCTCCCCATGTGACTGAGCCCAGCACTAAAGCTTATGATAGCTATTTAACTAAAGATCCTTAAAGACTTTTTTTCATTCTGAAGTTCAGTGGATGATGGCCTTTGGACAGGTTCACCTCTCATGTTAGCCTCACCAGCACAGTTATAATACAAGGGTAATGCAAGAATGGACAGAATCACCAGCAGTGAAGAAACAGGCCTGAGAGAAGGTACACGCAGCTACTCTGTTGACACCCCACATTTCATTTTTTGTACAAAAAAACACTATGCAAAGATTGAAAAGCTTAGTCTTCCTCTGAGGAACACTGTGCAAATGTCTTTAGTTTGTGCATATTTTGCAAATTAACTATGACTCGAGTGAGACCTTTATTTCCTCTCCAGCTGATATGTTTGCAAACGAAGATGGTGGACCGGAGCCTGACTGGGTGATTACAGAGCGTGAACAGTTTTCAGATTTTCGTGACCTCAACAAGGATGGAAAGATGGACAAAGAGGAGATTCAGCACTGGATTCTGCCACAAGACTATGATCACGCACTAGCTGAAGCCAGGCACTTAGTCTATGAATCGGATGTAGACAAGGTACTTAGTGTTCTACTATACCTTTTTAAAAAGTTGTATAAGATGTTGTGGTTTTTTTAAACTTACCAGCTTGCGAGAACCTTTCGTATTAGTACAGTTTAAATGGAATTTTAGAGACTCGAATTGCTAGTGCATGAATGTATCAATGCCAGTTTCAGTTGGTACGTTAGAATCACAAAGTAAAAGTAGTAAAGTACAGGTTATCAGCTCTCAAAGTCCGTTTGGTTTTCATTAGGTTGGGTAAGAAATTATATATCATCTTAAACCTGGAAACTTTAACACAGTAGAAATACTCTTTTTCCTTTTAAGAACAGTCATGGCTTTTGTATGCTAATTTAGATGGCAAGAGAAAAATAAAAGATACATTACAAAGGAGGTAGCAAAAAAAAAAAAACATTTCTTATAATCAAACATACACCTTTGACTTAAAGACTGGCTCAATACATCCACTTCCTCTAGTTTGGGAGATTAATAGATCAGTAGATCCCAGATGGTGATCATCAGAAATGTAATGTGAGCAAAGTTGGAACCTGAAAAGCCAGAACACTCTTACATAGACAGTGTGCAAATTGCTAACAGAAGCAACCATCTTCGACAAAGTACACCTGAGGATTTTCATTTTTACTGTCAGGAAGGCAAAACCAAACCACAGGGTAAAATTGCATACCAGATAACTCACTGAAAAACAGTACATGGGTTAATTACAAAGAACTTTGAATTAGCAGTTTGACCCAACTGAAGCCAGTGGGACTTTTGTCTTCCACTGGGGTCCAAATTTCACTCACGGTGACAGCTACAGTGATTCCTGAACCTGCAGTCTGCTGCTTTGAAGAACTGTCTATTTCCCAGGGCTCTCATAGGGCTGGGTTGGTGTCTTTTGCTTAGCTTTGAAAAATGTTCTTACAGAGATTTTATTTTCCTTCCACCAGGATCAAAAACTAACAAAAGAGGAGGTTCTAGACAACTGGAATATGTTTGTCGGAAGTCAAGCTACTAATTATGGGGAGGACCTCACAAGAAACCATGATGAACTATGATATAGTATACCAGACAGTATGCCACAGACCTTTTCTCCACTTCACTGAAATCACTGTGTCCGTCTCCTCTTTTTGGGAAGATAGGCAAGGGACACACGCACAACCGAATGACTTGCATTAATATATTTTTAACATGCCAGCTTATTACCTCAGAAACTGCGTAGAAATAGCTTTTTACTCTTTTCACATGGTTAAATATAATACCTAATTACTACAGTTCTATTTTGAAAAAAATAAAAAGGTAACTTTTCTTAATAGATTAGAGCCTGACCTGGAAAAGGCACTTCTAAAACATAATTGCAAGGTTCTTTAGAGTAATGAAATATTTTCTTCAATTACCCATTTTTACTATAGTGAAATGCAACTAGGATTAGAAAGCAACCTAATGTTTAAACTGACTAAGTTATTTAGTAGTCTGTTTTAATAGCATGTAACAATTTAGGATTATACTTTGACCCTCCTATCCATAGAAAAGGTTTGACACAAGATCCACAACTTATTTCTCCAAACTTTTTCTCTCCCAGTTTGGGTCAGAGGTGCAGAAGAAGGTATCCAGCAGCCCCCTGGTTCGTAGCATTACAAGTGCAACATGTACAACTAGCCCTCCTCTCTAACCCCCATCACAGCGCAGAGACAGCACACGTGGCCCAGCACCCTGTGCCGGCATTCCTCAGCAAGGGGTGTAGAGTTCATAGTGACAGCTGCTCCTTCTGACAGCAGAATAACGTACAATTGTTTGTGGGCTGTTGGTTATGCTGTTTCCTGGGAGGAATTATGCCACATGGAGCATAATTTATCTCATGCTTTTCGCACTTTACCCAAGCCATACTCTTGTTCACACAGTGTGAATGGCAGCAGTTCTGTGATGGAGAAAGAATGAGACATATCACCCCTCTGGGCCTTCTGTCTTCTCTACCACATAAGAGGACAGATTTATGTGGCTAAAGTTCTGATTTTGTATGTATATACGTATAAGTACATGTTACTGAAGCAACTACATGAAGACAGCTTTCCTTCTAAAGAAAGGGGTAAGCTTTCCACACAGGTGCTTTCTTTTTTACTGTATAATGTGAGCTGTTACATGTATATTTTTATATACTCAACTTAGATAATTTTGGTTGGTTTTAACTGTACTGGTTTTAAAATAAGCACAATAAAACCAATACTTCTTTTTGATACTATGAAGGTGCAATAACACTAACACACTAACTACTACACTAATACTAGGCGATTAGGGCTCCACAACACAGCTCACTTGCAGATTCCTTGCGGGTTTGGTGTACAGCATCGCACACTGGTGATCACACAGCCATCCCGAGAGGAGCTTTGAGACTCCCAGGTTGTGATGTACTTCCAACAGTTTAACAAGTTTGTGAAGATCATCATGAGACAATGCAGAACTGTGACCTCCATAAACGTTGTCATTTTTGTACAGTCATATAAGAACTACAGTGAAATGTTTTACATCTTCCAATTGAAGATAATTAAATCTAAATATTCAAGTCTGGCAGAGATTACATGTTCTTGCTAGCACAGTTATTAAGCTTTTGGTGTGCACTTCTTATGACATTGCCAGATATGTCTGTGAGAAGTCCCTACCTCTTCCACTAACATACAGTAGGACAGTATGTCATAAGACATAAGCGCACTGTTTTTGCCTCTCCAGTACCCTCGAGTTAAATCCCTAAATGCAGTGTTATCTGAGAAGCAATAAAATTGTATCTTGGCACACGTAAAAGACTATCTGGTTTGTTTATGACTTGGATTTTGAAAGGTTTATTGTAGTCAATAATTCTAACAATCTTGAGAACTTTTTTTTTTAAAGTAGTCCTTTCATACTAAATTTTAATATTGTTACATTTTAGTAACAGAATTGCAGTACTCTTTCTGCACTCAGATTATCTTCTGTTGTTTCAGGAAACAATACCTTAAAAGACCTCAAAAAAAGCTTGTTTCCTGCAAATGAAACTGCTCAGACAGGATGCTCAAGCCAAGGATTTTCACTGGAGCCCAAGGGAAGGTTGTTTGCTAACTCTTGTTGAAATTCAGTGGGAGTTGGGTGCTGAGACACTAAGCATCGTTGCCTTCAGCTAAACATGACACTTCCAAATCCGCTGCGTTCCGTCCCAACAAAAAACTACATCTGAGCTCTGACAAGCAATCACATTTTCTTCCACGTTATTCAATGAATTTGGAATAGAATTAGCATCAAATGAGAGCAAAATCATATTCCTGTGTTTCTATTCTATTCTGTTCCTGTGTTCAAATTTCTATTAATGCTTGGAACACATTGGGCATTTTCCACTATAAAACTATACTTACATGAGTAACAATGCTAAAATCAGAGGACTTACTCATGCAAACAGGAACTGGAAATTTAGACCCATAGTATTTTACTGTAAAATTTTTTACAGAAAGAATGGCACTCAAGTCTAATTGGTAAATATGCCAATTAGAATGAGGTTTACAATAATCAAATTATTTATCAATAATGGGTAATGGGGTCATACTAAGATTAGCAGCTTTTTTATAAAGCAGAATATAAAAAAACTTTTTAGAGAACCTAAGTATTGCTGATGTGATTTCACTGTAAAGGCTACCCTCTTTCTGCAGCTCTTCATAGTGTTTCACTTACCAACATTCAGTAATGCACAGTACATTTCGTGCACTAAATTTTCCTTTCAAGCTCAATGCACTAAGGAAGAGTAACTCTGAAAGAGACTAGAGCTTCTGGGTTTAAATTTAACACTATTTAAGGAAAGCAAACCTTTGCTAGGGGATATAACTGTTAACATTGTGATTTTTCAAGCCTAAGGTTTCTAATGGGGTTTGACTGTTCCAGAGATAACATTTGTTTTCCTAGGTAACATGTTTCAAGTCATATTATGAGCAAACGTTACAAAATTTTAGTGTAATGTGAAATACTGTAATGTCAGATAGCATTATTTATCTGCTTAATATGACTAAAACCATTAATTGCTGGGAGCCATACTTCATCCCAGCAACATGAAAATCCATTTTGTGCCTATCTTGTCAGTTACTGCCGATTTTCTTAATGAATTGTGATGTAATGAAATTCTGTTGGGAAACATGTTTATATATTTCCAATTGCAGGTTCTCTATGTAACTTTTATTACATAGATCCTCCATTAACTCAATGTTTTCATTATGCCTATGCCACAACATATCAAACATCTCTTACTTCGATATCTGGAATAGCCATTATTATTGCACATGCAGTTTTAATTATTAGAGTTTATGAAACGAACTAAGTGGCTAATGTTCATTGTCTTATATTTCCATTTAATGATTCAATCAGGTTAAATCTGTCTCCTATTCCAGTCAAGGTACCATACATAACTCCCTGAGGAAAGGAGAATGCAGCTCATCCTGATCTAATTACACTTACACAAGTATCTTACAATAGTTGCAACGCAGAAGCTGATCTTCATCCCAGTGAAGTTAATGGCAGAACTGCTAGTGCCTCTATAGAGGGACTAAGGCCTTTGCCACCCAAAGGCAAGAGAACGGTAGGAGGGTGTGACATGAGATTAGAAATAACCTTAGGACCATCAGATCCTGATCTCCTTACTAAACACTAACTTTTAGAAATTTAGGCTGATTCATACCCATGTAAGATATTTAGGGCCTAAGTTTGGTTCATGGAAGACACTGTCTAATGTTTACTCGTCTGTTCAAGTAAATTTAGCCGTTTTACTGAGCGATGGTGGCGTCATTACTAGACAGCAAGTTACCATTAGCAAATGGAACTAGTTTTACAGGGGGGCAGAAGGAGCCACAGAAAACATTTCAAGGCCAAAGATTTTGCAAAACCTGACTCAGCTTGTAGTCAAACACTTGGAACAATCCACCACTAATAAGCAGTGGTCTCTTTTCATCATTCCAATTTAGTGTGTGCTTTATTCCATTTAATATGTCCAGCAAGGAGCATATTAACCATGCTCACTAATTACAAAGGAAGAATTTAGGGTTATTTTGCACTGAAGTTTCAGGAACCAGTAAGACTGATGTCCCTCAAACTCAAGTGCTGTATAGATTATTCCAAACATGATGAATTTCAAATCAACCTCATAAGAAAAAGGTACCAGCTTTCCCATAGTGTGAAACAGTATACAAGGGACACACATGCGTATGTGACACAACAGGCAATTTCACACCTGCATTCTGTCTCTCCACAGGATAAAGTAAAGTATCTTCAACAGATGGGAGCGTCTCTTCACTATGCCAGTGACAAGAATACAATTATCATGTATACACATTACTATTCCTATTGATAATTAAGGGATACCCACCTCCAGCACAAGTGTTGGCTCTAGCGAGCAGAGTTCTGGAGCTCAGTTTCATATAATGCATGTGTGTCGGGAAGAATTTATTTCGTAATCAAAAATTGTCCAAACATGATCTGGTCGGCTAGCATTTGAAGTTTTAGTATTTGCTTGAGTGTTTTGTAATTGGCCTCACATTTGTGAGATTGGCCACATTTGTGGTCTGAAACCACCATATACCTGGAATTCCAGGACAGCTACATAGAACAAGTCACAGCATGATACTGAATCGGAATAGTAATTAAGGGTGACACATACATTAGAAATGCCAATGTTTCATCATACCAACAAGATCTTGGATACACATCAAGATGCTTTCATAGTTAAGTGGGAAATCTTTTCTTAATATGGGAATAGCTCGAGAACCTTTAAAATGAAAGTCCATTGGAGCAATGGCAGTACAAAAACTTAATGAAAAATTAGTATAGCTTTTGAAGACATACCCTAAAATCCTCAGTAAGGCTCCTTGGTGCTTTTGTGGATGGTGTCACAGAAACATAGCGCATGCCACATTCTCAATTCTAGTATAGCACTGCCCAAGAAACAGCCATCACTGAAGAGGCTGCATTCGTACCCAACAGCTTGATGAGGTTTAGGTAAAAATAAAGTGTAAAAATAAAGCTGCTCAATAGGCTGCTCCAGCATGCACTGTCTTCTCCCACCTAAGGCTGCTGTTGGATTCTGAGAAAGTTTGATAGGTACATGGTAACAAATGCTGTGTTGGTCACCATGAATCCCACCACTAGGACTGAAGTTAACAAGTTGGTTAACAAGGCTGTAGTACCTAGGAAGAAAAAAAATAATTGTCAATTACTGAGCATGATGTTCTCAGAACTTCTGGGGATGTATCTTCTGTTTGGTTAAGCCAGTGAATTTAACTTTTTGGGAAGAAAAAAAAGGGGCGGGG
>VYZM01009442.1:42749-68538 GCA_013398915.1 Dromas ardeola | reverse complement strand
GGGTAAACAACCCCACTTTGGGACAACACCATTTCCCCCGCCCCCCCAACTTTAAATTCAGCTAAACAGTTGAGTTCTGCTGACGTTGCTTTCACTGCATCTCACAGGGCCTTGGTTGGTGGGACACAGAAAAGAAAGGAATGCTACTTAAGAATTCAGCGAATGAAGTGCAAAAGCATTCAGATAGCTAAAACTTCCTGAAACCTTTAGTTGGTAACATTTAGATTAAATATTTTAAAATCACAGGGAGGACTTTTTTTTTTTTTAAGGTGAATTCACAAGTGCTACAGGCAGTAGAAATAAAGTGAAAAGAGTGGCTGGAGAGGTGTCCTAGAATGAAAGAAAACCAAAAGCTTCTCTTCTCCATTCCTGCTCTTCGTTTAGAAGATTTTGCATCAATTCCTTTGCCTGTGTCTTCCTACTCTTTCTTTGTCCTCAAGTTTTAAATTCAGTTAACAGTGCAGACATAACATTTCTGGGACACCCCAAACCTCCCCAATCACCAACAACTTTGAAGGGCTTTATGCTGAAGAAAGGAAGCTTTCACAACTTTTACATCTGCTCTGAACTGGATGCAGCAAAGTATAGTTAAAGAAACAAAATGCAAGATACTAGGAAGTATTATTCCATTATTCCCATCTGTATTCATAACCGAATAGATGTCTAACTTGGAACAGACAGATTTAGGGTTATACTGAGTTGGAGTATTTACTTTACTACAGAAACATTTAAAAGTGAACTCTATACAAGAAAAAGATTTGTATACTTCTTGTAGGCTACAGAGTTCTGTTTCCCTAGAGACAATAAATGCCATAATTTATACTTGAGTTTAGTCAAACTAGCACCTTGTGAAGCAAATGTTTCCTGAATTGGTCTTTCTTCGGTGTAGTTGCATTACCATTAAAATTCTAGGACACCTTCCTGAGCTAACAATCAAATCCCATGACTTAATAAAAATCTGTTATATCAGCTCTATAATTGCTGCATGTGATGGGTGCAAAGTTTGGAAACTCTCAATCATCACAAAAAGGTTATGAAATTATTGCGATATAAAAAGGACCTTTCAAAAGCCTTGCTATCAACTGTTCTGTAAACCTAATACTCGTTATGTAGATATCTGAACGGATATAACAAATTTTTTCCCCTCCTTTGGCAAGGAAATAAATTTTTCACATTTGCTACCCCAAAGCTTGTAAAAAGGAAGTTGCATACACACATTAAAATGGGATAAACACAACATATAAATATCAAATATTATATATAACGTAGATCTAACCAAAGCTTACTCAAATAATCTGTGTGTCACAATCAGGAACTTGGGGGTAAGGTAGGTTTTCCCCTAAATCAGACTGTATCTCTGGTGCAGCTTTGCAGTGTATTCAGAGAATTTTCTAGGCATGTAACTGTGGTGTAAATAAACATTAGCTTGATAGTGGGAACCTAGGTCCAAAATGCAGTCAATATAGACAAGTAGGGCCCCCTATCCTCTCTTTATGTTTCTGCATCCCTTCATAACGTATATAAACACAGTTGAAATAAAACAGGCAAGATGAAGAGCAATGAGAAACGACATGATGAAATACCGCCTTTAGAATCTACTTTATTCAACCGGAAACAAAACATTTTAAAAGGTGATAATGCTCTAAAAGCTATTTAACTCACCAGCCGAATCAAACTGACCAAAATCTAATTTATTCCTTGTCTTATTTAGCAGATGCTTAAAAGATCAATATAGTTGTCTCTGTAGATCGGCATGAAATATTAACCAGTCTGAGTGTTCTGAAGCTTTTTACAACATATTCAGCCTCATTAAACATTAAGCAGCCTTGAAATATAAATATAAAATAACTATCAGCTTCCTATCCTTCAGACACAGAACAAAGGTAGCTCAAATGTGGGAAGCAGGAAGAAAAAAATATTAAATGAACTGGGAATTCACAGAAAAGTTAACTTAGGAAAGCTGTCAGTATAAATTGACTCAATCAGATACACTTTACCATAAAGAAAGATAATATTGCAGTGTCAGAAGAATATCTGCTAAGGAACAAAATAATAGTGTGACATTTATAGCACGAGAAATTCATAAAAATATGCCTCTGACCACAAACACAATCATCTTAAGCCCAATACTCATTTATACCACAGCTCCTTTCACCCCTTATATTGCTGTAAGACCCACTCCATGGGTTCAGTGAGAATGAAGTCCTCTTCTCTTTGCTTTTCATTACTGTCTGGTATGTTAAAAATATCTGGGCAATACAGCAGAAAAGAGTTTCAGGTTCACTAAAGGGAAATGTCAGCTTTGCAAATCACTGAAAGTAACCGGACATAAACTGTCAAAATAAGTCAGCAAAACAGTGTGGTTATTGTCAGTGCGTAACTCAAATCTGCAATCGGAGATGTGGCTAAAGGTTACAGATGATATAGCAAGATGGTTCTACTATGATGTATAGATCAACTAATTCAGCTAAAAATCCTGCTTCATTTTAATAAATGCAGCACATGTAATACCTTTTCCTCCCATTTATCTGCTTGGTTTATTATTACTGCGTACCCATAGTGAAGAATAAATCTGAACCTCACACAGTATTGCCTTTACCACTGCAGTCTGTCAGGGTCTAGAGAGGAGCTTTTTATGCAGCTTTCTTATTGCTCCTTCCTCTAGTATTGTCTAGTATTGATATCGGACCAGACATACCAGTGTTGGAATCTATTACAGCTGCCTTCTCTCAATTTGGCAAGATGGTAACAGCAAGAAGTGAAACTGTAGGATTCATTCCCCTGCAGAGATACTAGATTTTGTAAACAGTATACTGAGCTATTAACTTAGAACTATCAGATTCTCTTATACAACATGATGGTAGGAATGCCATCAATCAGTACACCTAAAGGCAAAAAAAATTATTTTTAAAATAGATAATTTTAAATTTTTGTGGCATAGGGAAGATATCAGTGGGCTCACATAAAGAATAACTGTATCAGACACATTAAGAAATGATATTCAAATAGCATTTGACATTGGGCTATTTTTGCCGCATTCTCAGAATAGAACTGAAAATACACTTTTGCATTCTACTGCATACTTTTGTACTTTACTGAATGCTACGCTGTTAACAGGCATTGATTAGAATGGCATCAAATCACGTGTTTTAAATTTATTTGCATGCCAAATTTTCAGATGTGCGAGAGGGTTACACCATCTCCAAAAACATGGTTTAAAATTAAATTAAAAAAATGTGTTTAATGGGAAAAGTTTATACAAATTGTGAGCAAAGTCCGGCACCTTCCAATGTAGTCAAAGGGGCAATTCACAGCCTAGCCACAGCACAGGCTTGAGAAGGGCAAGCAAAGCCTTAGATTTCCTGCACCCTCTGTAGTTCTGCACCATCCCACCTTGCTCCTGGGTAAAAATCAGAATAATCTGCGTTAAAAACAGACCTGTGTTACCAGAACCACAGTCGTTCCTTCATTCCTTCCCTGTTATCCCCTTTTTTTTTTTAATTATTTAATTGATGCATGGGGTATACACAGAGCTGCCTCCTGAGTTCCACTGAGCAGAGGCAGTTATGCAAGGAGTAACTCACATTTCTTACAGCCACGAAGGAGCACAATGAAGCCATAACATGGCATGTGGATGAGACTGCGTGATGCAAACTGGAATGTACAAAATTCATGTTACAGCTTAAGGAGCACTGTGTGGTGCCTTGCGTGTGTCTTTAATCTGAGTGCGTTGCCTAAATTGCAGGTCCTACAGGTTGTTTGGGAAGAAAGGTAATTTGACAGCAGTGTCAAGCATTTCTTTGATACCATGGAACAACACAGAGGAGTCACGCAAGACAGAGCTTTCTTGCTGAGATTGCCACAGCTCTTTCACCCAAAAATCCTCTTCTCTCAAGGGTATGCTCATTCACATGTCATCCTTGTATCTCACTGAGCTTCTGGCATACAGGAAACAAGCCAAACGCTGGAATTAGAAGGTCACCTAAGTGCTATGAAATTGGCATTGAAACTTAGGATAGAACGAGCAGGCACAAAGATGGGGATATACAGGCAGCAATAGTACTGCAAAGGAATTTTAGCTGTCCAGCTGCTCTTGAATCAAACCTGGAAAACTAGCCTTTGCACAGATTAAATCTGTTTCGCTTTTTGTGCTCTGCCCCCCTTGAAAATTTGAGAAAGTTGAAGAAAACTAGTGCCAAATTGACTGTAAATATCGACTCAGGCAAGGTGTAACAGTCTGCTTTGATCAAGTTGCACTTAGAGTTCTCTTAGACGTCCATCCAAATGCAGTGTCTGGAATGCATCCTTTGAAGTCCACACAGCTAAAACTTAACTGGGCAGTCCCTCATTACCTTATTACTACAACGTCTTTTCTCTGACAACAGATTTGCCCCTGCACATGCTCAGCTCAAAGCAGAGCCAACACTCCACTCCCTCCACTCCAACAAACTCCAAGTGACTCATCTTCACTTTCAAAGCTCTTCACAGCATACAGTCCCCAATATCCCTGATCTCTCACCCACTGCTGGAAGTTTTATTCCTATCATTCACCCACAAGACAAACGGTTCGTTTTTTAAAGGGCAAATAGCAGTAAAAAATTTTGGGTGTAGGTTCCCATGCTGTTCCTCATATTTGAGGGGGTTTTCTAAATATCTTATTGTCTCACAATGCCCTCCCAAAGCTCTCCTCAGCCATGTCGTCTTCTAAAAATGTAACCCAAACCAACACGTTATTATGTTTTCTTTATCATCAAGACAAAATGGAGAGGAAGAAAAAAAGCTCTCTAATAGACCAATTGACATTTCAGAGAGTGAGGAGCAAGAAACTTCTTAGGAGTTCCACCAGTCCCATCCTGGGCGTTGAACACAGCCTGCACGCATTCCTTCTTTTGCCTCCACCCATGTGCTTTCCTTTTTCTTGTGCTGTAAATTCTTTGGCAATGTCTTTTGATTCAGTGCTGGTACAGTGCTTAGGACAGTGAAATTGTGCCTCATGACTCAGATTGCTAAGAGTTACAGTAATACAAGTAATAAAACAACCACAGTTTTAGCTATTTGACTAAAATTCATACCTTAAGACCACCAAACCATGAAGAAATAGCATACAAGGGAGCGAAAAAACAATCACACAGATCAGAATGACACACCACAAATGCATCAACCCTCAGATAGTATTAATTGGTATGGCTCGAAAAATATATTTTATCTCTCTTTTAATGTACCTATGCTCATTTACATCCACAGCCACTGTTTAAAATAAATTTGGCTGTAAACAATCCTCTTAGATACAAAGGAACACTGAATAAAGCATCCCTATACCATTTTTTTGCTACTGTAGAGGACACAATGATGTGTGGCCATATGAAAGCATATGAAAGACAGATGATGAAGCAAATTCTTCAGTAGTTTGGATTGAAACAGAATAAAAATGTTTACGTATATATGCATATTTCTTTCACTGAGGCCTATAAAGATACCCTGGCAGTGCTGTATCTTCCCATTGTCTCTAGAAGAATTGAAAACCTATTTAAGATCAAGACAAGGACAGGTACATACATATCAGAGGGCAGTGAGAATGACATCAAAACAGGTCAATAGGAATATGAGAGCTCTTTTGAAACATCCTAATAGAAATTTATGACCTACTCAAAAGCCTTTGAAACTCTACTTAGTATAGGTTACTGGGGGGAAAAAAAAAAAAGAAGAAAAAAAAAGAGTTTCTGGAGCAGATCTTCTAATTAAACTTCTTTTTCTTTAGGAGTTAAATGATTATTTGATACATATACAATTAGATACAAGCACACATAGAATATAGATGAACCACCAGCAGCAAAGTCACTTGATCACTTGATCACTTATTATCTTGAAATGTCTGGTATTCTTCAGTATGTTTATTTTCAGGAGGCATCGTGCTAGATTTGCAAACAGGCTGGAAAAAACTAATTAGAACTAACTATTGTTGAGAAATGTTAATGTAGAATGGAGGCATTTAAAGAACTGTAACAGAGTTTAAAATATAAGTTCATTCCAGTAAATCAGTGTCAAAATGACAAGAGAAGCCAACATGGCTCAAGACAGATATGTGGAACAATACATAAGATAAACAAAAAAGCTTTTGAACTCATACACAGAATATGAGAAGTGAAAGATTTGATTAAGTATTAAAAGAAAAAGGCTAAACCAAATGAAACAAATCCAAAAGTGAATCATACAGCTCAAAATCTCTCAGTATGAGGGGTTTTTTTTGGTTGGGTGGGTTTTTTTTTTACATTTTTTTTTTTAAATCAGGACAAGCCCAAAGAATTTGGAATTCACTATCCAGAATGAGAGTGAAAAAGATCAAACTACAATACAGTGACGACAAGAAATATTTAAAGAATTAATTGGTAACGATTCTAAGATATAACTGTATCTGGTGCAACGTACTTGAACAAGGGAGTTTTAAGGCTTTTCCCCACCTTTATTGCTTTTTTGTATCAATGCAAATTATGCACTGACAACACTCACCAAGGACAAGTACTTTAGCTCACATTCAGGCACACTGAACAAGCAGCAGAGTTGATCACCCTGTGAAGTACCACCAGTGCATAACCAACCTCACCTCTGTAGTGGCAGGCATTTGAGAGGCAATTCCTTGCCTTGGTTTTTGCAGTTGTTGCACCGCATCTTCATTCAGCATGAGTGAAGGTAAGGGCCCTTCTTCTCACAAACTCGACTTAATCGGTGCGTGGTGACTGGGAGCTGTACACATTTCTTGGTTAAGGTCCTTCAGAAGCTTTGGCAGAGCACGGGGCTGTAACTCATTGCACACACTGTCCTTCCCCATCTCAGCCCCAGAGCATTCCCAGCATGTTACCTCTGGTTGACAGGAAAGCGGACGGCACGGATCATGCCAGCCCTTCACTATGACTGCTTTGCAACAGATTACTGGGACAAAGGGGCTTTAGCAGACCTATCTGGCTCCTTAACCTATAATAATGATAAAAAGTGGAAAGGTGAAGTTTTTCATGATAACTGAGCTCCACCGAATTAAAAGACCTATGATAGTATTGGTTTTTTGCATGATTTGTCTAAATCAAAGTAAACTTTTGAGAGAGACAATTTAAAATTACCGGCACACTGGGTGTTCTATAGATATTCCTTAATGTTTCCGGCAACACTTCCCGTAACCATGACTTTACATGTAAACCAGAGCTATATCCTAAGAGACTTCACTGCTATTTTAGTCTGAGCTTTCTAACTTTGATCAGACAACTAAGCGAAGGATGCGTGCAATATATTGGCATAACCTGATATAACCAGTCAGAAGAATTTACTGCTTGATCCACTGATAATGTGACCTATGCCAACTTTTTCCTGGTACAACTTCTTTTCCCTATCAGCTCAGAGGTAATAGCAATTGACCCTTCCCATTTGCCCTCCTACATGAACAGCCCATGCCAGGGAGTAGGGCTGTTATGCCCCTTTCTTCCCTTGCAAAAGGACCCACAGCTACTTATAACTGAGCCCTAAGGAAGCCCACAGACTAGACATTAGATATCCAAGAGAGCAAAAAAAGCGGGAACAGAAATTGAGAGAAGTCTTCACTGACACTTTACAAGTTCATGTAGTTCAGGAAAGATCCCTGAAGACAAGAAAGAGACCATCATAACGCCATTAGTTAAGGGAAAGCCTGGGGATACTGAAAACGTATGTAGGGAGAACTTAAAAATCATTTTAGAAAACCAAGCAAGGGAAACACTTTAAACAAGCACACTAGTGATTCAATTAAGTGTTTCAGAGATGCCTGCAGGAGAAAATCTCCAAGGATATTACCACTAGGATAGACAAAGGGAGGCAATGGGAACCTGGTGTGGAGATGCTCAGAATCATTTACCCAAGTTTCATATTGGAAGCTAAATGCATTAAAAAATTTAGCACAGCAAATGTATTCCAGAAGTGTGTACAAAGTGCATTCAATAAGCTGTTTAGTCAGGGCAAACAGTGGGTTAGGTTAATAATTTTACAAACAGAAACAGCACTGAAATGCAAAGAAAAGGAAATCTTGATTAATAAGGTGGTTGGGGAGGGTAAGAGATCGTTTACTTTTCAATAAAATAATTAGGACATTTGCTGAAGAGAAGACGTAAGTCCTCTTAGGAAGAAGTCTGCTCGTTAACCTATCAAAGAATCCAGAACGCCAGCAAAAAGGTAGAGAAAAAAAGTTGTAAGGAAAACTGCTTTAAATTATTAATCAAGAATTATATTTGGACTGACCAAGTGCTTTCCAAGACAAAGAATACAACTCAGTGTAAATAATACAGCGTAGATATTATTTAATTATACATTTTTTTCATTAATTTTTTTTCTTTTAACAAGGTTGGTGGTGGAATTTAACAACAAATAAGGATACAGAATTAAAAAGATGAGCAAACTTTATCATTTAGACCTTTCTTTTCAATTTTTTTTTTTCCCCTAGAAGCTCAAACATAGTATTTTCCATCCACTGACTAGTGTGCATTTTGCAGCCCCCAGTCTGAGCCCCACACTTGAGTGTCGACTTATTCAGCAGAGAAATCTAAAAGCTTCCTTCCCCACCACCAATGGCAGGAACGACTGTGCCACATACTCCCACATCCATTCTCCATGATCATAGCTGTATGGCCTTCATTTAAAATTAGGTCTGCATTTGCTATTGCCTGGTTCACAGGGAATGGGAGGTTTTTACTGTAACTACAAGCCTTTAGCTCTAGCTGCAGTCCCAAGCTTTTAGCTTGGAGGAATCCAGTTTGATTTCCCATGTGCTGAACAAATACCAGAGGTCACGTAAAGAGAGAATATACGGATCTATAGGAGCATAAAACCTGGGGGGAAGGAGAGAGAATAAAAACAGCTAACACTACTGCAAACAGTAAATAAAAGCAAGCCATTTAATAGGGTTTGAAAATACTGACTGCAAAAATTGTCTTTACCCAATATCAACCCAACTGAAATAAATATTTAAAAAGTGTACTACTCTGCTGTTTTCTCAAAACAGTAAACCCATATAGTCTTTTCCCAAAGATTGGCTTCTAAATAAGATGACAACACATTCCAAAACAACTAAAAACCCCAGTATGATCAAGCACAGTTTGATTGATTTGCAGCTGTAGCAAACCAATATAACAGACAACACTCCCTACACCTCTTCATTTAGAAGTCATGCTCACAAATGGAAGCCGTAAGCCTGACTCGTGTTGGCAGAGGTAGGAGGGACGAGGAACAGCAGAGGATGGTGCTCTGCACATTCCCCTAGCTGGGCTGGTTATCCTGCACTCTCCTTGGTCTTTGGCAGTGAGTACAGCCTGCAAAATAATGGCCTCAACAGCTTCTTAAGCCACTCGCTGTTATAATCTGTATAATAAGTATTAGTTTAGCTTTTCGTATGGAAAGTTAATCCCCTAATAACATTTCAAATTACTGAACAGCGTTTAGAAAAAATCATAGCTACCATTCAGAAACCTGTGCTGCAATCAGCTACACAAGATATACAGCATTCTGTAATTAGTGCACACCTTTCAGACTTGGCTAATTACCTCTTATGAATTAAAATTGTTCCCCACCCCCACTAGCCACTATACTTGAGAGGAAAAAAAAAAAAAAGAAAGAAGAAAAGATAAGCTCTATACTTCTAAGGTAGCTGAAAATTCAGTAAGATAATGTCGCTGATTTGGTTATTTCCAGGTGAACATCAGGTTATTCAACCTAGGTGAATTTAATGATTCTGAACAGGTTGTGCAATGAATGTTCCTATAAATCACTTATAATTACAAACATAAAAATTAAAATCAGTCTGAAGAGAGAGATAACACAGCGTTAATGATGGAAAGCAGTAGTCTACAGATAGTGGTACTGCCAATTTAATCAAGGCCATTCTGATGAGAAGCTTCTGAACCTCATGGGGACAGCACTAGGATGAAGAGGCTAGGGTGTCTAAGCTGCAAGAGTTTTTAAGTGACTGCATGTGATTAAACACTTTTCCAGTATACTGACATAAAAGCTTCAGAGTTTTTCTCTCTAATATAATGTTCTGTTACATTCCTCAGAAAGACCAAGCTCAACTTGGCTTTCCACAGCTCCTCCCCAGTATCTGTTACCAGCTGGCTATTACCCCTGTGCTGAGCCACGGATTAAGAGATTTCCTTGTGCTAATATCCCACATCAGCATTTTGAATAATGCCGAGCATTTCAGGTATCACATTCCCTGTATAGAGACCACCTTTTTTATATCTCTGAGCGCTGATCAGTTCAACAAAGCCATGACCTACTCATAAAAGCAGTTGGAATGACCAGAGAGGTGGTAGAGGCCCCATCCCTGGAGACATTCAAGGCCAGGCTTGATGAGGCTCTGAGCAATCTGATCTAGTTAAAAAGGTCCCTGCTTACTGCAGGGGGGTTGGACAAGATGGCCTTTAAAGGTCCCTTCCAACCCAACACACTCTATGATTCTATGACCTAGATCAAGGGGAGACTTGCGCCCCAGCTCGATGGCAGTGCTGAAGTCTCCAGTTCAATCGATGGAGAGAGCGTCCTGTCCTATGACACAGGCTGGCAGCCCACTGTGCCTGCCTGCCCTTCCCATCCTTTTGAGCACAAAGGCCTATCTCATTTGTAGGTGTTGAAACACAAGGGCTGGTACAATACCTCCAGCCCTGTGGCTCCACAGTCCTCCTGGAAGTTGTCACTGCACAACCCACATAGGGCAAGTACGACAAACAACAAAAGGATGACTGGCTCCAGACCTGTCGCAAGGGCACTTCCATTACTTAGAAGAGCAACTGAAACATATAGCTTTTACCTTCACACTGAAAAAGGGGAGGGAGTTTCTCTTCCACTTACCTGCCAAGAGCCTGTAGCAAAGGTCTGCATATGCAGCAAGAAGAGTGCACATGTCCTCTGACCTGAGGTAAACATGTTTCATTGTCTTCTAGCAGGCAACCCGGTTTTATTCACGGATCTCATCTAATGAAGAAATCCTACACCTTTGAAAAGAAGTGCATTTTAATCAATCACCTCTTCGGAGTTTCTGAAAGATTTCATCCCCTTTTATTTTAGGCCAAAGCTTTTAGGAATATTAGCTGTGTCAAAAGGAAAAACTGAAAGCCATAGAACAGACTTTCAGAATTAGAGATGACTTGAATTTAAATCTAGGAGCCAAACTCCTCTAC
Source organism: Dromas ardeola (assembly GCA_013398915.1). Lineage (NCBI taxonomy): Eukaryota > Metazoa > Chordata > Aves > Charadriiformes > Dromadidae > Dromas > Dromas ardeola. Next base: position 57,352 of record VYZM01009442.1, on the reverse strand, counting down.
TTTGTCCTGTATGAAGTTTGGAGCCAAGATTAAAACCAAGCTTTTTCTGGTCATAATTTAGTTAAGATTGAACTTTTCTGACATTAGCCATTTTTATCAGATTTTGGCTCCAGATGAAAGAAACCTTGCAGGTACAATCATACAGCCAAATGACTAACTGCCACCCTTTGTGCCTGCTAATTATTTCTGGCCACAGCATCCTGTACATAATGGAGCATGGACACAATATGATGGCTTTGCGCCTTTTTTTTTTTTTTTTTTTTAAATTTGGCTTCTGGGTCAACATTTTGAGAAGTCAACACTCGCTTTCCTGAAAGTCAAGGGATAATCAGCCTGGAACACCTTGGGTTGTTTTGTGTAGGTAACTCAGTATTTGCAGCTCGCAATGACTTTTAACTGGAAATGTGAGAGCAACCATAATTACAAAATCAGGCCCAAATTGCTTCAAAATTAATCACTTCAAAACCACAGAAACTACTAAACAAATATGGAGATGATATTAGGGGGGCAAGGGAGGTGGATGAGGAAGGAATTTGATCCCTGTGAAAAACCACAAACTCCTTGTCCCAAGCCACTGTATTTTATTTTATTTTTAACATCTTCCTACTTGTCATGGGACAGAAGTATTGAAATCTTTCTACAGTATCACATTAATATCAAATCATTCTGCTTTTTTTCTTGTATGATAGTGAAGTGTAGTCACGTTAGCACATTTCATTGTAAGTTAGTAAAAATGAACATTAATATGACCTGATACTAATCCACCATGACAGAAAATTCCTAACACGATAAAACTTTCATATCATATTAGTAGAAAAAAGTCAGTTCCTGCCTGTTCCAGGTCACTTTCAATGTTGCCTTTAAGCATAAAGTAATGGCAAGCATTTGTCTGTCTGCAAAAAAGGGTCCCTAGCACTGTTCAATGGCAAAATAAAATTATATTCAAATGTGCCTTTTTTTTTCCCCATGTGTGACTTAGCCCATTGCAGGAGAGTCCTTAAATACATCATATCAATTAGAACTCATTTCTAAGTTTTATCTCGGAGTTAATCAGAACGCCTCTTGTAATGAAGAGCGATCTCTTTCTAAATGGTTGTTTCTTTGTATTGGAATTATAACAGCTGCAGAAATAAATATTCAATCCAACATGAATCCTATCCTCATTTTCATGCCCAGTCTTTGAAAGGAAACAGTCAACCATGGGCAGCATATTCAGTGAGTCCTTCAAAGAAAATGCCAGGTAGACAAATACTATTATTTTTTTTTCCTGCTAGAACTCAGCAGAGGTCTGGACGAAGCAGAACCAGCTCACAGCTAGCTCCACAGCAGCATGCAGCCAGCTTTCAATGGGGCAGCTCAAGGAGGCTTTGTAGGCCAACAACCATGCTAGTTACACTAGCTAGTTTGAACAATACCATCACTTCTTCAGGTTGTCTACATTACACTACCGTTTACAAAAGCTTAAAGTCTGATCCCATGTTTGCCATCTCTGTGATACCTCTACTTGTTTGGAGCAGGATTTGATGAGCAATCATCCTTTCCATAAGACCGAAGTGGTAAATCTAATCTAAAACATCTAAAGAATATGATCAGATATCATCTAAATAGGATATCACGTGTAAATAAGAAAGCGCTTCTCAGGACTTGTTGACCATTTCCCAGAAACTGATAAAAGATTTGAGAGAAACACCACTAACTTACTGCAAAGCTTTGCAAAATCCCTGAGCAAGCTGGGTCTAAATTATAATTAAATCCATTTCCTTTGTCCTCACCCAAGTGAGGAACACTTGGGTCGTTCTGTCACCTGATGTAAACTAGAAGAGCTCAATTTAAAACCAGATCTTGATGCCAATTTCCAACAAACTAATGTCTGGTTTTCTTGGTGTAGTCACTTTTTCATTGCACTCTCATTACCCTGGACTGGAAGAACAGTGGTACAATCAGGAATCCTAAGAGCTGCAAATACTGAGCTTCCTTACATAGGTTGCATGTTAGTTAGTGTTACATAGAATTTAATTTTTCAACACAAGTATTTAGTTTTATCAACAGAAATACATCCAATCAACAACAACAAAAAACCCACAACAATCTACTAGTTTTACTTATCCTCCAGGAAAAAAAAAAAAAAAGGAACAAAGGCTCAATTTAAACTGCTGTGGAACAGTACTGAAGACAAATTGTGCAATGGATCATCTTAGTGTAGAGAACATCCCACAAGTGTAATACTTACTGCAGATGGTTCTTTAACTCCCATTATTAGATACCCTTCTATGTTGAAGACACTAAAAATCCCCAAAACTTTTAAATAACTTCACTGTTGTACCTTAAGAGGAAAAAGAAAGTTATTCTGATGGGGAGCGGCCAGGTTACTACAACCAAAAAAAAAAAAAAAGAAGAGTAATTTTCAGTTATATTATTGCCTGTGAAACATTACAAGTGCAAAATGTAATTACCTTAATGCTATTTTTGATATCATATCAGCAAATTACACTGAATCCCTACTGTGACACTTATATCAGGGTAAGAATTATCCTGTTGTGAGTGTCGATCCCAGGGGAAAATCAAGCAGCATAAATGGCTGTGATTCTTGAGCAATTAGCTGCTCCAAGGCTGCAGATACTCTTATTTAAAAGATACTTATGGAATGTTTAACCTGTAAACATCTTGAACATTTACCTCCTATTTGTTTTTTCAGTAATTAAGCCTCCAGGGGATCATCCTATGTAACAAGCATTTCTTCCTTATTCTGCCACCCATTTTTCTTTTTAATCATGAGAAAATCTTTCTGCTATTAAGATACACACCGTGAAATTTGGAATTGTTTGTAATAACTATGTCTTTCCATTAGTACTAATACCCTAATGCCACAGGACAACCATGTAATGTGCTGAAGGATTATGTAACTTCACGTCGAGCAAAAAGAAATTACAAGTTTCAATCACCTTTGGGAGTTAGTTTTCTTGTTTTCAAAGTTCTTTAAGAATTATTGAGGGAAAAGAGAAATATCGATCATTACAACTAATTTCAGATCTAAAGCATTTACTCTAAAGTCAAAGACATTGGCCTGAAAGAGCCAAAAGTAGAGACAACTGGATAAGGCAAAGGCTACACTTACACATGATGATAAAAGGCACAGGATACAAAACAGTTCTGCAGTCGGGCACCAAAGGTATGTGCAGCTCTTCAAGGAAATTTTATTCACACAGCAAGAGGAAAGGGATATCATATTAGTGCAATAGTACCATTTCAGCATCAAATTATTCAACAATATCCATACCCTTACTTTAAATTTTGACGTTTATAAGCTTATATGTTGCAATCAAAATTCTGGATGAATGTAGACCTTGTATTTTTCAGTTAATCTGTACAGGTAAAAGCAAGCCCACTCTATAACTGAAAGTAAAAGCACATAGAAAAATACACTTTAAAATTATAAAAGTGTGCACTTTCAAAACCATTTTCACCTCTAAGCACAAACGGGAAGATAAACACATTCTGAAATAGCATTCAGAAATCTTTTCTAGGCATAAGCAATAACTTTTTGTAATATTTAATTTATATACACAAATACAACTGCATAAAAACATCAGCTTATAATTACATACTTTAAAAAAAGTAAATATAATCTTTCTCCTTGTAAAAAATATGTTTTGTGACATACAAAAAATCAGTTCAACATCTCCAAATTTCTGATATAGTATAGTTTAAAAGAATGACTTTTAGCAGAATTAAACTAAATTACAACTATTACCACACTTCCATCATTTTAATGCACCACTGAAGCAAACTGAAAGTATATGCTTTGGTAAACATGGAAATTACTGATTGTTAAATGCTTCATATGACATACATAAGACTCACAATATTATCCATATACATGCTAAGTTATTCTACCATCTTTCTTTTACCATGGTTTCCTTCCTTGATTTACAGTTGCCATACCACTAAACTTTTCTCCTAATTACTGATTTTTTCTTATATAATTAACTCTTTAGCAGATGTTATGTTCTGTTGCAAAAGAGCATCAAAAGGGTTTTCTTTACAGTAGTTAAAGGGCCTTGAAATACACCGGCAAATGCAATAAACTCTGGAATTTTAAATCCAGACTTTGGGGTGTCTTTATTAACTGCATGTGTGTCACTACAGCTGCTACAGAGCTCTGTGCTGCTCATGTGAAGCACACTACAGAAGGACAAAGCTGCCTTGCACCATGTTGGTGAACACTGAGCATACACACAAAACTTATTTTTTCTTCTGGCAGGACAAGGGTGCTATTAAAAGCAGAAAGTATTTGAAAACAGCAAAAATACCAAACGATGAACAATTGTGACATCTGTTGAAACATTTCTGCATTCATTCTTACACTTGCCAACTGCATCAAACTCTCATGGGTCCTATGTAATACAATAAGAAGTTATGAAGCATAACAGATTTTTCTCAATACCAAGACCATGAAAACAGGTACCTTTCACTGCACTATATTTTTCCACTAAGTACACAAAACGGTTCATATTAATTCCTTCATATGAATTCTGAAATCACTAGCAATAAAGTATAGGTTCAAATTCTCATTTAGTGATCAGTGGAGTTAACAGCCTACACTGGCAGTGGAAAAAGGATGATTAAGTGAAAAATGACTCATTATAATGCAGTCCTTCAAAACAGTGCATGCCTGCAAATATCAGTAATACTGCCAAATATCTTTAACGTACCAAGAGTTGCAAGGCCATGTTTAACATCCACTTGAGAAGAACAGATAATAACAAACACTTGTGAACTATCCAAACATCAACAGTATATTAATAAAAAAATATGGAAAATTATCACAAATGTACATAAAATATGTACATCTTCCTTGCAGTTTAAATTGCCTGAATATATCTGTGACGAAGACACATATCTTAACGTTCTTGAATTAGAAAGAAAACAGATCCAGCCCACATACATTTTCTGTATCTCCCAGATCGCTGATGACTCCTCCCTGGCGTGGAAGGACAATCAAGAAATACGTACTTGTGTGCCCTTCCTGATCACTGAGACAATGATCCTCTCGCTTAATCTACATTAACAAGATCCTTGACAGGGAGAATCACAATTCTGAAAATAAATTCACTAAACACCATTAAGTTAAAACATTACCATCGCAGAAACCGATAAAGCAAAAAGGATTAGGACGCAGCAACAAACAGCTGCATTTTAGCTGTCAAGATCTTAGAGGGCAATGTCTTTATTTCCTGATAATTAGTGCTAAGCGCTACATAGAGAGATTTTTTTGGACAGAATATAGCTGGTCTTTCTCTTGCTGCTTGATATTTCCTTTCTGTGTATCATCCCATTATCTTCCATTATGCTCTTCTGCAATAGAATCTCTATTTTTAGATGAGACTGAAATTAAAAGGGGGAGAGTGCATTTCATGCGAATCGTCCGTCTAACATTCACCAATATAAATGTAACAACAGCAGTAGAAGGAAACAATGCTAACAGCAGGAGAACTGGTCCCATTTTTAAAATTTGTTGTGAAACAGAATACAGTTTAAAGAATAAGGACAATAGGAGACCCCCAAACATCCCTCTGGCACACAAATCTTTCATTCTCATTTTCTTACCCCTGAAAATGATGCAGGCGCTACTACTTACGCAAAATGTTTTTTATGCAGTCACTCTCCCAGGTCAGCCAAATTTGCTGCCTCAGAGTTTCTCTCTGCAGAAAGCGTTATAATCAAATCGAGATTTTTGTATACTTTTTTTTTTCCTTTTGGCGACTACATCATAAATCCAAGCGTAAATACAATAAAGATTTTCTATAATTAGTTGTAATGAATCTTGTATGCTAGGGGGACTTTCAAATTAAAAAGGGACAAGTCTTGTCAGAAACAGAATACTTTTGAATATCTCATAATCTTCCTTTTTACGATACAGTCTACTTGCAAAAAAGATCATTAAGTAGTGCTTCTAAAAGTCTCATTATAGTTTTAGCAGTAACAAAGATATATATTAAAAGAAAACAGAATACTTTGTAGCAATCTGTAATAGAACTAAAGTAAAACTTAAAATTACCTTAACTGAATGCTTCCTTTGTCCATACCACACATTCCTAATAAATGTAGAGAAGAAAATGTGTTCATGCAAAATACTGAGACGACCTTAAAAAATAGCTTTATGATGGATAAAAAGAAAAAGTCATATGAAGCAAGTGCAGTGGAGGGTAATTTAGAAAAGAGGAATTTATTTCTATATAAAGCTGAGTATAAATATTTATCAGATGCATAGATGGTCTAAAGATATTAAGAAAAATAATGAAAAATTACTCTTTCATTGTCATATGCTTCTTGCAAATACATGCTGGGATAATGCTTCAACTATAATAAAACTGCTCATTATCTGGAGATGCGGTAACAGGAGAACAAACATCATTTATATTGCTGAGAACAATTCTGTGGAGGCAGCAAAGGACTACAGGAACAGAGATTCCTTTTTGATATTTGATGTTTATGTAGGTTGATTGGAACAGAGTGACTAAAATCATTTAATTAGAAACTGTACAACAGAGTTCTTTGCAAAAGAATACTGTATGTATTTGTTCAAATTCACAATATCCAGTTCGGTAGTAGTACAAAATCACTTTGGGGGCAGAGGGAAAGGAAATCAGGAGAGGATATTTGTGCTGCTCTACAGCTGACCAGAACACATTTGATTTAGTGTTTGTCATACAGGCAGAATATTGGATGTGCTATTCGGGATGTTCTGTTCTCCAGCTCTCACTGGTTATCCTAATGGGATTGCTCTGTTTCCACTACTCCCGATATACAGAATGTGTGCAGTAGCTCCCATCTAAGTGCCACACTCCAGGTTTTTAATGTCAGTCTTATGCTAAAACAATACCAGTCTAATTCCTGCAAAAGACAATGAGTGTAATTGCTCAAGTAATGTGGATTTCTTTTTTCAGCAAATAAGACTTAAAATGTAGATATGCGTGATAGCAAAAAACCTGTTTAATAATAATACTTTCTTCCATTTAAAGGTTTATAGAGGTTCTCTATTATCTACAGTCATCTTACAATATACTGAGAAAGTATTATTTTCTCTAAGTAATGAGGATAAGAGCAGCAAGATGCGAAGCAATTTACTTGAGGAGAGCCAGTAGCTGATCTGAGCTGAAAGCTGAGGAATTCCTGGATGCTATTACTGCACTCCTCTCCATAATCTGCTGTTGCCTTTGCTGTAATAATCTCCCAGTAGCATTTGTATTAATCATTCGCGCTGCTGTAGCATCCAAAGGGCCCGGTCAGGCCTGTTACAGCAGTTAATGTACGTACACAGAAAGAAAAGGAGTATCAACATCAAGAATATTTCACACAATAAAACAACTTTTTTTTTAATAAAAAAACCAAAGGGAGGGAAAGGGCAATAATCTAAACTGCAAAATGAATGGCGCATGACAAGCATGTCTGTTACTTCCAACTTGTGATACAATACACAGCCCAATAAATGCTGGTTTTACTGCACTAATAATCTAAACTTACTTTACGCTACTTTGCTAATTTAAAATTCTTCCCTTCCTCTTACTTGTTTTGTGCAATGCAAATTAATTTTAACTTTGTAACATGCAAAGTTATAGGATTCAAAACAGTTGCATATTCTGTTTTGTATGAAAGAATATTTTTCTTGTTTCCTGGCAGCACCATTCTTTTTGTTTTGTTTTCAGAAGGTTTCATTAGAAGAACTTAATTTTTGTGATAAAATATTTTTTATATATCCATATCAATTTGTGAGATTAGTGTTCATAAAACAGTCTATGTATTTTTTTCAGATATATCAGCATTATTTGTCAGTCAGGACCACTACAGTGTTTTGCTTTTGGACTCCCACATGTACGCACCGAAAATTAAAGACAGATCCACACTAGGTAAGACAGGCTAATATGAATTTTTTTATATTTGTGAAATAACATTATCTACTGACAGCAGAACTACAGCTACATCTGTGAGTATTCACATGATGGGTTCATGAAGGTCTTCCACGATAGCATTATACAAAGGGAACATATCTGGGATAGATGGTGTAGGCGCCCACACCTGCCCTCCTGCCTAGGCAGCCCTGGGGGCAGAGCACTTCTGAGTCACTCCCTGATTATCAAAATATCAAATATTGAGTTTGTTTATTGAATTTTGTTGCAATTGAAGTGGTAGACAGGTCTCCAAATGAAACACTAGGAAATGAGCCAATTGTCCAGTCAGACACCATTTAAGAATGGAAACAGTGACTGAAGATGGAATAACAAACAGCAGAGAAAGATGTCCTGGCACTGAAACCAGCACCTCCTCCATTCAAAGGGGGTGAACTGAGCAGATGAGAGGTGTGGGCGGGTGGTGCAGACACTGACTTGGGGCAGGTTGGAAAACTATCACCTCTGAGTTTCTGTATGGTGTCATAGTCCTTCATAAAGAGCAGGAGGGATATCTGAGTCCAGCACCCTACAACTGAGACACAGCAAGCAGAGGTTACAGCAGGAAAAAAAGTGAAAAGACAGTGACCAAGCGTTACAGTTGTGTTACAAAGGTGGAAATCTCTAGCAGCATTATAGAAGTGGCAGTCAGGACTCGCACATTAACACGAAGGAAAAGGTACTGGAAAACAGAACAATTCAAGTTACAAAGTCTGGCCTATGAAAAATGTATACAGCTGATGGTTTAAGAAAAATGGCTAGCTAACTCTGTTTATTGAACCCAAAACTAGTCAGTAAAATTTTGAAAAGAAAAATGCTTCTGTTCTGCCTCAAACCAAGACATTAAGTTAACAAGAGTATAGCAAATAACAGATTCATTTTTAAGATTCTAGTATTTTTCTGGCAGCAAAACAAACAAACAAAAAAATATTCCTATCTGGAAAAATCTCTTACTTCTCCTGCATCAACAAGCAACAGGGAGCTGCCCAAAAATAAAGTTCTGGGATCTTGGGGCATTGTAGATTTTCATATGCAATACACTAAGCTCGTGAGTCAGAAGAAAAATACTTCATTTAGGAGGTCTTGCTGTCATTTTTGGCATGGATCTGAAAGAATTCACATATAATGTTAAGACCATAGCCAGACCCAAGCATTCAAATCTAACCTGAGACTCAGCTCCTGGTGTCTCTGTATCACACAACTTGCTCTGCCAGAACTGCCTCAAAGTCCGTCTCTCACACACACTCAGGACCAACTTCTTCAGCTGCACAGCTCAGCCCAGAACTGACAGATATTCTGACCTGAACTGGACAGAGTTCACTGAGCACAATTCTGCCTGGCAATGTCCGTTGTCAGGCTTCATTCTGCTTTCACCTCTTTCTGGGACATTTAAGAGTTGCAGGGAATTCCCCTCGGCAACAGCTGGGGAGAAGCTCCCAACACCCTGAGGAACAGGGGCCAAGTTGGCTGCATTTCATAGCTGAAAAAAGAAACAGCCCTTAGAGCAGATGGCAGACAGCAAAGAGTGGTGTTGGAAACAATCTTTCAAGGCAATTCAATCCAAAAATCACAATTCTAGACAGCTTTCAAGTGAGACCCCAGCTACCTGAAAAATCCTTAACATTCCAGCAGAGATATTTATGATCCTTAAAAAAAAAAAAAGTGGTAAAGACATAACATCTATTATTATTAAAAGCAAAGGTACTTCAATACAGATTAGTGCTAGGGTACCACCAGCAGAGATGCAATAGAAAGAGACAACCACAACACCAACACATTTTTCCCCTCCGTATGGATTTCAACAGTAGCAGACAGGCTGATCTTTAGCAATGATATGAAACTCGTAACAAAAAAGTGTTCATTGAGATCACTCTGAGGGAACCCATTTCGCCACAGGACTGGAAGTATCACATCCTCCTTGCTGGCTGTGGCTCACTCTAGACTACAACATTTTGTGTCAACTAGTGTATATAGTAATATACCTATAATAATAGATACTAAACTGATCAGTTTCACACCAAGATAAATTGGCTTATTCTGAAATTTAAATTTAGAGTAGAAACTAATGGCATTCAAAGAATTTATTACCCAGTTTTACTCAACATAACTCACGCGGCTGTTACTTGCTAAGTATCATCATCATCAGTGTGCCCCCTTGCCCATTCTGCCAATTAAAATCACCCCAAAAGTACAACATCAAAAAGATTATGTTTTCTTTAAGTTGACCTTTAAAATTGAAGTTTACAATGCCCTCGTAAGAATTTAATATCTTCATTTACATAATTTTTTTCTAAATTACAAGTCATGTTTTATCAGAACAGAGTAAGCCCAAGGACACGAGGAAGCTATGAGCCAGCAGCAAAACATTCAAACCCCAATGGGCTAAAAAGTTCTCACGGACAGGTTATACAATTCAAGAAAACAAGAAAAATAAAAAAATCATTCGCTATTGAATTTCCCTTGGGGGTTGCCAATCATCATCTGTTTTTTCTCAAGATTTTAAACAAATATCCAAGTAAGATGGAAAATAAAAGTTAACAATTATTGAATTGCTAGGATTGTTCATAGCCATCTGGAATGATATGGCAGCACAACCTCTTGAAATAAAAAAGGTTGTTTCCTTCACTCGCTGCATGGAAGTACGTCTGAACTGAAAGTTGTAGAGCCCTCTTCTAGCCCCAGCAGCATCACAGAAAATTAACATCAATCCAGAAGGAAAAGAATGATGACCACTGGATTCAAAGTGTTCCGGCTAGAGGAAAATCTCCCTCAACACATGTTAACACCCAGCATCCATTAAATACATCACTGTTCCTTGACAAACGTGTGAAAATACAGAGTGGGACCCCAGAATAGTCCAAATTTGGGAAGTATTTCATGCGCTAAAACCAGTTTGCAAGCACTTATTGAGTGGAATGATAGTAGTTAAAGAAAGACCTGTATGCAAGCATCTCGACACATTTTCAAGGCCACATGCTAGACTTCCAGTAACTTAAAAGTATACCTCTGATAGGAAACACTTTTAAAATTCTTAGGCAGAAAATACAGGGCTACTTTTGTATTGTCTGTGATGCTGATTACTCATATTTAGAACACCGTTGCACAAAAAATGAATAGAAATGACAGCATGTTTGGCACCCCTCCCAAAACACATTACGTGGTGTGCTAGGAATAAAGATTTTTTTTTTCTCCATATTAACTAACCCATGATTAAAAGAATATACACAGCTATTACAATTTTTAAATGTTTGATTTCAGAAGCAGACAAGGTCCTGATAGCATATCATGCACACTTAATAAAACATATATACTTTTCTTATCAAGGACATACACTAGAAAGAGGCAGGTTTGCTGAGCAAAACCAAGTCAGCTGCTCTAGAGCAAGCTCTGCAAGTCAAGTTTCTACGTTATGCCTTGGCTAAACCTGCATGCGGTACTCCAACTCGTCATTGTTGGACTGCCCTTTTATTGAATTAGACACAAAGACTTAAATAAGGAAAAAAAAATCAAAATAATAAAATATTTATACCCAATACTCCATTTTCTTTTAGATGCTATGATTCAAAATAAGAATTTGATATTTAAGAAAAAGTCTTTCCCCCATTCCCACTGGGTAGAGTTCTCATCAGGCGATTATTAAGTGAATTGTTTCTCTCTGAAGCTGCCTAACCACCTGTTAAGTGTTAGATTCTCACACCTTGACTAACTGCAGGCAGGAAACAATGAGTAACAACTCATGTCCATGCTGAGCCAGCATGACTTCTGTCCATGACTTCTGCCAGGCAAAAGCACCCGTGCAGCCACTCCTCTCTCTGTGCAGGTGCAGACATCCCAGTGATAGCTGTCTTTCAGCGCTGGAAAACCAGCAAAGCACAGTTCTGCAGCCAGTGGGCCTTCCAAGTATTCTTTAGGTGCCATCTCCAAAATCCTGAAGCTCTTTTGGCAAGCGACTATCAGTGGCAATCAAACTCATTTACGTTACAAAGCTACTCTCAAGAGATTACCGAAATCCCCCTGATTTCACTTATTTAATTTGGTAAGCAGATTGTGTTGCTGCAAAGCAGATTTCCTATCTGGATGAACTCTTACTGTATGCAAAACATGATACTGAGTATAGGCTCACAGAACAAGTTAATTTTTGTAACTGGGATGGTGCTGTCAAAGAGGTGCACAAAGGAAACAAAAAAAATTTTAAAAAGTGCTACAAATTTTTGACCTCATGGCTAGGTTATGGGGGGCAGAGCTGCACAACACCAACTCCTTGAGCACAGACGTAAAGCATCTGTGTCCTGTCATCTGTGCCAGCGCTGTAGTCCTGATTTGAAGCAGCACTTTAGTAAGGGTGGGGGGGAATAAAAATCACATTTTTTATTATTATTTACCCCTGCTTATCAGGTACTTGCATCATTTGCACAGCTACCCTGTTGGATAAAATCCCCACTGTAGATAAAATCACGTCTGAAGATATTCAAGAAATAAAAACACATTGTTGGTCCACTACGCTAGATCTTTCCTACATAGGCAGTCTAACCTCATCCAGAATTGTAAAGCACATTTACTAGCCCTCTGAGTGCTACTGTGAAAGCTTACCATGTAAAAATGTCATTTTCCTTTTGTGGTGACAGCTATAAATGTGAACTACAAGTTTCAACAGGAAGTAGCATTTCCTAGCATGGCTAGACGTTCTCCTCCTCCTCTCCTGTCACCTGCCAAGGAACATGTCAGCTGCACTTATTGGAGAGGACTCCCCTATAAAAGGGTACAGAAGGCAAGAAGTCATCTCTCAGCCTTCACCATGGAGGATGCAATTGAATATCCCTGCCTCTGGCTCATCTGCCCAGCAGTAGATTCAACAGACCTGGCTTGCACAGATGGGGAAATGTGAAATACATTCAAAAAACACTGGGAAACAGTTTACTGCAGAAAGGTAGAAATATGCTGCAACGGAGACAGTACTTGTCAGCTGTGGCCTCGCAAAGCTAGACAGTGACATTCTCTCAAACAGAATGCTCTTCTCTATGGTTCTGCACAGAAGAGGAGAGAATTAGAGAAAATACCTATCTAATGTGTAGCTCAGACAAAAGTAACTCAATCTGCTCATTTTATAGAATTGTATACATGCAATCCATCCAAGATGAGGAAATTTCCCTCACATACACACACATGCACAGGAGGTACAATATTAACTATGTTTTGGAAAGGTAAACAGAAGAACACGAGGCTCAAATACATTGATAAATTAACCTGAATTATTACAAAGGGATATTATATACATATTTTATATTATTACAGGATTTCATGCCCATTTTTGACATTTATAAAGTATAGATATACATGGGTTCTTATACAGTCAAGATGTATTTTGAAAGCAAGTACTATACTTGACCCACATAAGTAACAAGGCTCTCCCCCGTCAGGACGATCTATTTCTTTTGTGATGCCATACTACTTCAGGAATTTAATCTGATACTTTTTCTAGCCTCCTTCCATCACTCCTCTGACTTCATATAGCATTTCTAGTTTTTAAAGAATGCTGAAATGTTTTCTAGGTAAGGAGGTCCAGTACAAAACCAATCACTTTTAGCCTTTATGTTTGCAAGGGGCATCTGACAAATGGGGTGGCTTTTGACCAGTCTCCCTGTCACGATAACAGGGTGGTCTGGGCAACACGTAATTCTCTGTTGTTGAAACACAAAGCACTAAGAGTTAAGCCAGACACGGAGAAGGTTTGCAGCCTGAGCTTTACCGAAGTGTCATAAAAGATGAGATCTCACCAGTGCCGAACGCAGCAGGAAGGGCTGTGTGGCTTCACCTCACCCCACCCCACCCAAAAGTGGGGTGTAGCTGCTCAGGGCTTCACTTACCACAGGCACAACCAAATAAAGTCTTCCCCAATTCCAACACCTTCTTTCTCCTGTATAGAAAGGAGAGATTATTAATGAAAAGTGGACTAAAAAAATCTTGACTTTTTCCAAGGATGTTAAGAATCTGCAACTATATAATCCAGTTATAATCCACATATCGCCCCTACCTCTAAACTCTTAAATACATGTTACTTGGAAGTGTTGAGGGTGTGTATTTTTATTTTTAAGAAGAGGTCTACTTAGCTGCAAGCACCCAGCCACTAATTAGATCTGCAAAGGGCACTCCAAAGTTTTGTTTTTGTTGTTTTCTGAGTAAACCGGGAAGCGATGTGCACCGTGCCGGCCTTGCCAGGGCACCGCACAGCCCTCACTTCCGAGGGTGAAGTAAACAGCTTAAGGAAGAAGAAAGAGCTTTGAGGATTGTGTCATACAAGCATTAATATAATGCTCACATCAGCAGCACTGTGGCTTTTTAATTTAAAGCATGTATTCCTCTGAGAATTACCATTATCTCATTTTTTTGCACTCTACCTATTATACAATTCTTTTTGGAGTTCTTAACGTGACTGTCATGGCTTCTGAAAAGCAGCAATCGCTACCCCCAGCCACCACCAGCCCTTTAAAAGGGCCCAGAGGGGAAAGCCAGCACATCAATTGTTACAGCTTTCAATGCGTCTTTTTAAAAGGAAGAGTTAAGTGTTATTTTATATATTTTTCATGCATAATTTCAGTTATTTCTCGGTAAACATATATCCCAGGGCTCTGGCATTTCATCACAGAAGTTTAATTGAAA
>VYZM01009442.1:22239-41430 GCA_013398915.1 Dromas ardeola | reverse complement strand
CATATGAGGCCACCAAAGCCCGAAGGTCAACAGCAGAGTAGGAAGGCAGAGAGTAGCAAATGTCTGATTTCTTGCGTGACTAAACTATCAGTAGGCTTTTTTCATATTCAGCAGGTTAAAAAAAATAAATAAAAAAGTGTAGTCATACGGGGTTTAGATCAGCCCTTTAGGTTAAAAAAAAAGACCCTTTTCCCTTTTATGTGAATAATGTATCCAAGGTCTACACAAAGATAGATTAACTGTCAAGCTAGGAAAGGTCTTGTGACGAGCAAATGGTCCCCTGGCTTTCTAGATTTAACCTGTTAATTGTTTTACGACAGTAAAGTCAGAGAGATGGGGAATTCCCTCATCATAAATGCAGATGACCGTACACGCAGCTGGTTAGAAATCTAGCTACTACATCCATCTACTATGTTTGAGCTACCAGACCTGGGGTCCCACAGAGCTCCAGTCTGCCGTGCGAGAGAAGTTTATAGCCACAGCACCTCTGGATACCAACAACATCCACAGTCATGAGGACAGTCTGGAGCAGGAACTGGTGATCTTTTATGAGATAACCAGGATGAAACAGGTGCCCAGACAGACTGTGCAATCTCCATCCATGTCATTTTTTTCAAGACTCAACTACTGCAAAGCCCTGTGCAACCTGATACAACTTCTGAGTTAGCTCAGCCTTCAACAAGAGATTGGACGAGATGACTTCCGGAGATCACTTCCCACCTATTTCCCACATACGTTCATTTCAATTAGAATCCCAAGTGCTGGAACAAGAATACAGGTATCTACTTACCTGGTATTGCAGAAGCATTTGGCAAAGGAAAGCAAACCAAAACCTAATAGAAATCAGCAAAAAATTAGTTGGGTCAGAATTTTCAATTTACCTTAACAAGATTTATGGTTCTGCTTCCACAGTTTAGCGTCCGGGCACCTTTGTACAGGTCTAATTTAAATGCCTAACAGAATTAAATTATTGAGATAACTAACAGTTATGAATCTATATTTAAATGACCATTTTTGAAACAAGGACTAATGAGAATAATAGCATAATCCCATTCGTACTTGCATGTGATTTTCATTCTACATCTGATTTAGAGTAGTTTTCTATATAGAAAATTTTGAAGACCAAAGAATTTGAAAGACATCTGGAGCCTGACAATCAGAAAACTGCATTAAAGCAAAATACTGGGGGTAGTGGAGCAGAAGGGGATGGGGAAACCTGGCTGAATGTCTCATGAGAGCACAGGTTAGGAAACTAATGTTTGGTTTATCATCAGCTGTTTTTTTGCAAAAACTATGGTGAAGCACGTAAAAGTGGAAAGTTGGTAGCTACCTTGGACTCAGCCCTTACTCAAACACTGGAAGGACTGCAAGACAATAAGCACAGTTCAGCATTCGTTATAGTTAAGGTTGAGGTCCTTGCAGAACACAGTATCATGTAATAGTAATCCACCGTGGTATTTTAAGAAAGGGAAGTGGTTTGTTTATTGCAAAGATGGAAGTCAGAAATAGCTCATAATGGGAAAAGTTAGGAAACTTAAAAATAACTCCAAAGAAGAAAAGATATATTTAAAGTGATGGTGTTAAAAATGAATCCGAAGTGTGGAAAAGCAAGATATAAAAATCAGGATTGTGATGTTACAGAGAAATAAGAGGACTCTTCAGAACGGACAGCCAAACCTAGAGAAGCAAGGAGGTTAAATAACTTTCAGAAGACTTCTCACTAAATCTGTTTAACCAGCAATACATAAACATAAAAGGAGAACTAGGAAAATACAAAGAAGCAAATGTATTTCTGTTAATGGGATTCAGCACAAAAAGAATCTTGCCATTTCACAGATAGCGAGGACATGGTCTGCCAGAAAACCTATTCATACTCAGTAAAATATCCCATAAACAGAGACATTTGAGAAAGGAGGTGGTTGTTTTCAGTGAATTTGCACTAAAAATTAGGACCAGACAAGGCTGACAAAGATTTCCAAGAGAGGCAGACATTGTAGCTATTAAAAGAAATTTCGTTTGAATACTGACATACACTTAAAGAAACAGCAAAGGCCAAAGGACGATCATACTTAAAACCAGCGTAAAAGACAGGTGTTATGCATGGGCCTAAAAATCATGCATCACAGTCCATTTCACTGGATATGTCTGAGTCTACAAGACAGAGATCTGGATACCTTCTGTCGTTTGAGCAAGGCAAAGCAGCAGAGAGAAGGAGCTGAAAATCTGGCTCTGGCTCAGTATTCTTTACATTGGTATCAAGCAAGAGTAGTTAAAAACACATCAGCTCTTCTCCCAGTGCAGTGTGAAACTAAGTATGTACAGCATCTGTAAAGATGAATGAAAGCCTCCTGTCCTACAAACAGGATGTGCCCAAACTGCCAAACTAAGAACATGTGGTTATTATTTAGGCAACATTGAAAACTCTTTTGATCAAAGCGCCTTCTAAGGATCTACTAACGAAATCATCTAAATTGACTGTAAACATGTCAGGATGGGTGTTGAAAACAGGGAGCACTAAGATACTGTTAAAACTAAACACAAGCCAGCCAGGTGACGCTGCCCCATTAAGGGCTGAACTCCAGGCAAGGCTCAGTAAACCATTCAGGAAGAGGCATGTCGCAGTTTGGGCCAGGCTGGCCAATGACAAGATGACAGTTGCTCTCCCCCACCTCTCGCTCCAAGGAGAGGAAGAAGGGAGATAAAGAGAGTTATGAGTTTAGAAACTAAACTACTTTAATGAAATATTAATGATAAAATTTTGAAAAGTAAATAATAAAATAGATGCAATATATACAAACATACACAAAACCATCTCAAGCTCCCAAGGAGATGTCACTGGCAGGCACTAGGGGAGTTCCAGACTGGAATCAGTGACAAATGGGAACTGGAACACACTGACTGGGATCAAAAGGCAGATGAGCTGACGGGGTCCTCCTCAGATGTCAGTCATTGAAAAAAGAGAGCCATTGAAGAAGCGGTCCATTGAAGGAGAGCCCACTGGAGAAGATCCGAAGAAGAAGAGCCCTTGGAAAAGAGTCCTAGGAGTCCTTGGAGAGGAGCCAACCTGATCCCTTTGATCTCTCAGCTTTTATACTGAGCATGGCAGATAGTATTGGTCAGTTTGGGTCACCTGACCTGTCCACAGGTGTAACCCTTCCACAGGGTAAACACCTGAGTCAGCTGGCCCTGGTGGCCACAGCAATAAGTGTGAGCAAGAGCCTTTCTCACTGAACAGAACATTGGCTCTGCTTCACCCCAAACTGAGACGAGGTGTCACCATGGGAAGAAGCAAGATGCTGGCTCCAGACAGACTTCTGTATTTATTTTTAAATACTTGAAAAAAGTGGGTACACGCGTTGTGTAGATAGTAGAAGTCTCTACTTTCAAAATATTCTAACTTTGGAAAGCCTCAGAATTTCTCTGTCTTTGCAATGGGCAATTCAGAAACACAACTGCATTCAAGTTTCATGAAAATGAGGGGCAGAGCATCCACTAAATAAACTGCTTAGCATTACCTGTAACACTAGATACTAAAAAGTGTGAAAATTAGTTTCCATGACTCATGTTCAGGAAATTTAAATGTGTGGATAACATTTTCCCAGTGTAGAAGCACTGTAAATAAAAAGCAACAGTACAACTAAGAGGAGTACCAGTACACACTGCCTTCCAGGAAAGCAAGAAATAAAACCCCCGCTATTACATTAATTACTTTTTTTTTTTTTAAACTTTAGCTTTGGCTGCTGCAAATCAAAGGATCCCATGACATTTTATGGATGGAGATATTTTTGCTAATGTCTTTCCGTGGAAAAAAGTAAGACTATTTATGAGCAACATTCTATAAATGACAGGAGATAGTGCACATACACAGCAAGAGAATTTTCCATTGGCCTTTCTCAGAATCTATGAGCCAAAAGACTTAAGGAGAAATCAGAGTGCAACAGCATAACACGTATAAGATGTAATAGAAGAGCTTGTACATAAGAAATATTACCGAAACAAAAAATTATATTAAAAATGAAAAATTGTTTCAAAATATCTGACTAGAAAAAATTTACATTTATAGCAAACAAAAGATACTTTTTATGACACACACAGCAGCAAAAAAAAGAAATTTTCATCATGATAGATCAACAGATACATACTGAGAAGCATCTTTCATGAAGTCTCCAAGTCTCCTGGCAGAGAAAGTTGAGGGAGTGAATGGACCACCATGTGTCTTTGAAGAATTTCAGAAAAACAGACACGTATTTCCCCCACTTACATAAGATTACTTCCTATCAAAACATAAGTGATAAATAATGATGAAATTACCTCATCAACTATTTAGTCAAACCACATAATTATAAATTTACCCCCATAATTTGCTTTATCACAACATAATAAGTCATAAGTAGGTGATTCCCAGATAGATCGCATGCAAAGGCCAAAAGGTATGGTTTGTATCTAAGAATAAGTGAGCAGGTATATTTTCAGTAGCATAAATGATTTAATCTAACACAGAATGAGCAACACAATTAGTAGGCAAAGTTTGTAAACTCTGTGTGTAGATCCTCAAGCTCACACAACACCCTTAATTGGGTATGCACCAGTACACACAATATATTTGAACTTATTTAATATAACTCTCCGCAAGTATACAAAAAGTTCTGAAGCACTTTTGCTAGCTGGTAAGAAGTACATTTAGAAAAAACACTGAATTTATTTCAGATTACACGTTGTCTGGCAATCGTTTAACTTTAAATAAATAAATAAATGGAGGCAGGGGCAAGGGAACCCTGCAGAAACTAAGAAATCCATTCACAGCTTGCATCAGTAATTCAAGTTGAAGTGCACAAACACACTTGACATCTGCAAACTCTGTGTATGTTTTCCACTGAAACTGCACTGGCACTTACCAGAGTTGTATGACAGGACATGAGCATATATACATTTTATAGAGGTTCACAGTAGTATAATCTAGAAGGCTACGTGTTTTGGACTTGCAAAAAGAGCGTTCCTTTATTTTATGTATGTGATGAAAATGGTACTTGATGCAATGACATTTTTCTGTGAACTTTTTGTATAGCGCAAGTGAGAGTCTGAACTCCATTTAAAAACAGAAGAGCAAAAGCTTTTCCTATTATGATCTTTTCAAGCAGAATAAGTAAAGAGTTATGGCAAGTTCATGCCACTTCTAAGATGTTTAACACAAGTATCATAATTGTCACTTAATGGGTCAGGAAACAAAGACAGACTTGTCTCGGCGGCGTTGTCTGTTCTCTATAGATCACACTTATTTTCCTTTCATATTTAGGAAATGTAATTATGTCTAATTCAAATTACAAGAGAATAATTACACAAAGCCATTTTTTTCTTTATAGTTAATCCTCTGAATATTTTATTTGCCAAGGCATACAATTTTCCAAAAAGAAAACATTAACTTATGTAGCCCGTATGGAATTTATTTAATTATATGGTATTCCAATATGGTTCCCTGCAATTTATTATGTTAATTAGTTAGATTATGTGTGAAACATTTTATAATGACCCCATTCCTTTACTTTATATGTATTTTTTTTTAAATCCTTCTAATGACCCATTTTTTGGCAGTTGTAAGAGATAGCTGGGCTTTGCAGTTTAAACACGACATATTATAATTCATATCAGCTTTGACTTACTGAAGATTTTGAACACCTTAAACTGCATATTTTGTGAGACTACAGTCTCCTGACTATAATGAAACACAATAGTTGGATAACACTGTGTATTTCATATCATAACTGAATTCTACACTACTTTGGGAGTAAATGCTATATTCTTGATTACAACTGGGGGCAGGAGGGGAAGACTTCCAATAGTTCTTCAACTAGGAGGGCAGAAGAGGATTAAAAGAAAGCCTCTAACAATAAGCATGTGCAAATCTCTCTTGGAAATGGGCCAATGAGCTAGATCAACACAGATTTTTTTTGCAAGAAAGCAAGTTACTGTTTGTTTCTTACAAGTTAACTACTACGATGTGATCAGAGAAACAGATTATTAAACATAAAATCCCTTCCATGATGCCTTCTGCAGAAAGTGTTTTGCAGCTATCCTGGGGTACCGTCACACTCAAAACTGCATTTTACGCATGCAATTTTCCTTTTCTTACTAAAATGAGGAATGCACTCTACTTCCTTGCCTGAGTTTTCAATAGCAAAGGTTTTGTGTCAACACAGCCTTTTATGTCGGGGCTGGAAACAGATTCCCAGGACCGTGCTGGGACTCCTAGTACATCCTGCATTTGGCTGGGAATTCATGTCTGGATCTTCAGTCTCCAAATACATCCTCTGTATTGGTAGGGCGATGAAGTATTGACAGAACATCCTTTTCAGCTGTAGATGCCAAACCTCAAGATTTACCCACCCAGTACTACACTCCTATTACTGGATACTTGATAAACATTGTTAGGTTGTGTTTCTTTTCATATTCATTCTGTAAACTGAGAACAAAATCTCACTTTCTTCACCACCAGTTTCAGACTAACACTGCACTGTATAACACAGACCACCACTGTACCACAATAACACACAAGCTCACAGAAAAAAGTACTGGTGAACTGGTATGTGTACCCATGTACATGACAGCATAAGTCAAACTAAACTCACTTTAACAGAAACTTCACTATGGCAGGAGAAACACTCTCTCACAAACAGTATAAAGAAAAATCCAGACTTAGGTGTCATAATAGGATCCATTTTTTGCAAATAGTACAGGTGTCATTTGTTTGTAGGTGGTAGAAGACAGAAATAGGGTTGCAAAAAGCTCTGATGCTCAATGGTGAGGGCAATGAATGCTTAACACACAAAAAAATCCATGAAGAAATTCAGGTTGAATCAGCCTCTCTCAGACCCTGAAAGGTTTTGCCAGTGTGTCATCTGAAAATATATTAACACTTCAGAATCAATGATGTTGGCCTAAATGTCGCATTTAAGTCAGTTTCCAATTATTATCTTACCATTTATATTCATTTTCCCTTAATAGGAGCACTGTTAGAGCACTGTAAAATATTCTGCTGTGGTCACATGCGTTTCAAAGACTTGACAGGCCAGACAGTCGCAGAAACCCTATAAATACTTCAGACAATCTAAATTTTTTTGACCAACAGATACTGATGTAACAATAAAAATAATAGATGACAGAGGAGAAGGGGGCAGGGTTTATTCCAAGCAAACTAAGTTTGTGTTGATTTCCTCCAACCGTTACATTCAAGTTTCATCCACTTCCATATACAGTCCATATTCTTAAAATGCTTATATACTTTGTGTTACGTCTTTTGGCTTGACTGTTGTTAACAAAACCAAGAAAGTTCAGGACTACGTTATTCTTTATATCTGAAAGAACAATGGAAATATTGCTACATGTGCATAGTGCACCTGTAACAGACATTGCATCTCATGCAAATGCCATGAATTTTGGCTGCACTGGAGATTTTTCTGGCACCAGGTCCACCAAACCTAACCCCAAGTCATTAAAGATTGCAAATAAAACCCTTACATCAAAAAATACTCACGCCAATTTGCAGCTGTATTTCATAAGGTATAAGCAAAATCCAAACATAATTTCCCTCCAGGTCTGCAAGCAACTGGTTCCTTAATTTTGCATTTTGTATGTCTCCATACTAAGCTAGTACAAAACCAAAAAGGCAATCTTACCAAATTGGTCTTTTAGATGTCTTCCTGTGTCATAAAATGCAGCAAACATCAACCACAAGGTAATCAATGCAGATAATTTAATATATTTACATTCTTTCATTTTAATAAAATGACTCACCCGCTTGCTCCTGAAAGACTGCTTAGTGAAGGAACTCTTCAGTATACATTCCTTTAGCAGGATACCCTCGAAGAAAAATTTCAGAGTTTGTTAGGCTAAGAAGGTATGTATTAGCCCAACCATGCCTTTTTCAAACTACAGTTTTGCTGAATAAATATCCTATATATTACAGTATAGTGAGAAGGAGCTTGTATCTCAGCGTCCCTTGGATCACAGAGGCACTGACCAGCAAGAGGAAGGATGACCGTCTAAATTGTTGCAACCCCTTCCTTGGACATCTCCCACAATGGTGCTTGCTTGCAGGTCACAGCTGAGAGCACACCACAGACTAATAGTTTAGTTTTCAGTGCGGGTTCTTAGAATATCATTAAAGGCTCTCTGACAGTGAGCTTTTAAAGCACTTTATCTTGCTTTAATGCTCTTTAGAGAAGAATTAAATAGGACTAATACATTCACAATGAAGTATATATGAATAGTTCAAGGATGCCTGCTTATGCCCCAAATATTTTTTTTGCAGAGACCAAAACAGTGACCAGATATAGATCATATAAACCATATTCAGTTCCCACCACTAAATATCTCTGCACATCGCAGCTTGTCTCAGCACTTCCTCATGACCCAACAACCAACTAGTCTCTGAGGCCTATATCTTCTCTCCCCATCAACAGAGTCCACCATCAGAGCAGGGATTACACTCTGTGCCATGCCATGACTGGCAGGAATTGAAACACTCAAGATCAGTTCTTGAATTTTTTTGTAGTAGTTACTGGATGCAACTCACAACAACCACACAGTCTTAAGCCACAGCACTGTATAATCCTTGACAAGTCTTTCCCGAAAAAAATATCTGTGCACCAAGTCACAGGGCTCCTCAGTTCTTAGTTCCAAGTCTTTCAATACTGCAATAGTTTTAAATTAAGTGATCAGTGATGAACAAATATTCTTTTCACGTGTATTGTACACTTCAACCCACCACTGACAGTTTTAAAAACTCATACATAAAAATCATTGTCTAGCTATGTATTTAAAACAATTAAGTCATCATTAATCTGGTAAATGCCATAACAGGCTTTTAGAAATTACAAAAGAATCCTTTCCCACTACATACATTGATATGATATTTGTCTGACTAGGTGATCTTCTTATTATGCACCAATTTAATGCTTTCTTAAAATATGTAGCAAGAAAATGCACAAAGAAACAAAGTTACCCTATGTAATTATTTGACACTGTAAGTTTCAAAATCCTGACATGCCAAGCTAACTAAAAACACATTAGTGCCAGCACAGGACCTCCCAATACACTTGGCACCAAAGGGTTAATCTCACACATTTAATATCCTACCTCAAACAAGAATAATTGTAGCAAGAAGAAAGCTCTTATGGTAGCCTTAGTAAGACCATGCTACTTCTTGAGAACACAACAGTAAAAAAAGCCATGCAAATGGAGATGAATGGAGCACAACCCACCGAGGTAATTAAAAATGTATTTTCCATCTCCAAGTAATTGAATTGTGTACAAGCTGCAAGTTAATGAGGTCATCTACACTCGAGCACTGACAGGAAAGCAGGAATAATTATCTTTCAATTTTTTCTTATGTAGCAATTAATTTTAACCATTCGCCTACACCCCACTCCCACTTCCCTCATTCCAGTCAGTCAAAGTCATAGCTAAGCCGAATTGACAAGCAATTGATATGGCAGCAGCACAGAGCCGCCGAGGCGGGCAAGGTAATCAAGGGGCTGCAGCTGTTGAGGGCTAAGCGCTTCCAGGTGAATGTCACCTGAGATTTTGCATTCTGCCACTCGGAGGACTTGGGACACACAGTAGTGCCTGACAGCACATCTGGTGCCAGGTGGGCAGGGAGGGGACATTGCTGATACAGGAAGGGAACAGAAGGATGGACAAGGATTGATGAATGGACAAGACCTGAAACAAAAATGTCTTTTTTTTTTTTAGGCCTCATCTACTGTCATTGAGTACTGCATACTACACTTGGTAGCCGTATGAAAAAAAGTGTCATGCCTTGGCTTTTAATTCAAAAACAAACACCAATTAGACTCAAACCCTTATGTTGCCTCCTGTAACTGTCTGACATGGACTTACAGCAATTCTACACTTAAAAGGAACTAAACACGTGCCAAATCAAATCTGTGAGAGTGGGACACAAAGAGCAGTTTGGCACTGTGACCTGTGGACTGAGGCCTCGCAAGCTCTGTGCAGATGCCCACATTTATAATTGGGCTGGCAGTCTCTGTGGTTCTTCCTTTGACCTGCACCATCTTTCAACAGCTAAAATGAGCAGTTCTGTTCACAGAAGGGCAGGCAGCTAGGGTCTTTTTAATGCTGACACCACCACCAATGTAACAAATGTACTTAACTCAAACATTTCACTAAAATGGTAAGGATCAAAGGGAGAAGGCTTACATGTTTGGTTATTAGTACAACTCCTACAATTCCTCCCTTAGTTAAGACTACAGACATTATCAGCACATTGCATGCTAAATGGAGCACACTGCTGGACTCGAAGATGGCCATGTGAGCCCATACCACAGTAACAACTTGCCCCCATATGTCAGTGTATGTCAACTTGTCCCACTTGCCCTCAAGCTAAATTTCTTCTATAATTTTTAATTATTATTTTTGGCTAGCATTTTTAGGAAGAAGCCCTTTCCTGACAGCAAAAATTGTGATTCAGACGCTTTTACATTCATGAATTATGATAATGATTGTGTCATACTCACCTGGCTGAGCAGAGTAGCAAGCCTGCCCACCAGGGTAGAACTCCTCCGCATTTGCTTTCTAACTGCAGAGAAACACCATAAAAATGGTAGAAACTATTCTGCACCAGTGGTGGTGTAAACAGAGAAGAAATCTCAGACCATTGCCTTGGACTCCTAGTCCACAGTCCAGCTGCTTTCTCCTTTTACTAGCCAATTCAAGGTTTTTTTTCCAGTTGATTCTACATGTTTCAGAAGTTTCCAACAAACATGTTTCCTTTTAGATGAGCATAATTTTCAAAGCAAAGCTTGGAATAAAAGGTAACAGAAATTAGTCCCTGGTGCTTTACTTCATTAGAAATGCAAATAATGATTATTGTGTGGGTGAATGTTAGTAGGAAACACCTGGAAAAGTGGTACACATAAAGGTCACCTCAGCTTCAATATAAAATTAGCATCAGGAATGAAATCAAAGGCAAGCAAATGCCAGCATGTATAGACTGGAGGGAAAAGGAGTCGTCACTTTCTTTTGAGCACATAAAGAATATAACAACACATGACAGTGCAGTAATATAGCAATAGCAGTAATTTCTATGAATTTATTTTATTACCTAACTTTCTATATGCTTCGCAACAGAGTCTCTACTTTTCTTCCCATCGATGCTGCATTTCACAATCTAAAAGCTTTTGACCTGAATATAAATAGACCAGGAAGTGGCAAATAATAAGTTTGTTTCTCCTGAAATGCAGATCAATTTTTGCTTCTAGCAGACTTCACAATCTGGATTTCTCATGTAATAGGAGGACGTCTGATGCATGCCTGTAGCATATGCACAAAGCAACACCTTCACAAAATATCATCAGAAGGACTTTCTACCAGAAAAGTTATGCCTTTTGTTTTTTCCTTCGCTACTAAGCAGTGCCCAAGAAACTAGAAACTGAATCAGTATCTACTCAAAGAAATCACAAATGAAAACAAGGGCACTGACTCCCATTTAGCCAACCAGAAATTAATATTCTTGGGTAATCACAAAATAAAACTCAAAGCTTTTGCTCAACACCACCACTACAACAAAAATTCAACTTCCTGCAGCAAGCCCCAGTAGTTTAACTAACTGCAGCTGAGTGCAGTCTAGGATAGATGCAAACACCGGTGACAAGTCCAGATGAAAAGCAATCAGTTACAGTATTACAGAGAAAAGCACATCCATAAAGCTAGTATTCATCACTCATAATTAAATTCATTTGAAAACACTACACACATGGACATGATGGAAAGACATGAATTGTACTACAAAGACAAAATCATTCTCAGTGGTTAGTTAAATGTTGTCAGTCAATCCTAACCATTTCACAGCCAGCTTTCTTTCTGTAATGGCAGATTAAACTTGGCAGACTTGATGGGGCGTAATAAACTTCATGTAGCTACCACTCCTCCTCTTTTTGCAAAGCTGGGGTATGTTCATCCCCTTAGGTTTACTCCAGAAAGCCCAGATAAAACAAGAAGATCAGTTTCCATGTCCTCTGGAGGTTCTCCTGCTCTCATTAGAAGGGAAAGTTCAAATACATTTGCATAAACTGAGGAAGCTGCTTCATCCTCTCTCCTGCCTCTGAAATGCAAAAGGACAGAGAAATGAAGCGATTACTCGAACAGTGCCAGTGGTCAAAGACAAGGCTTAAATAAAAGGTTAACGTTATACAGCTGCTTCTCTTCTGAACCCGTACAACATTCTGCTGTGTCAGATAAATGGTCCATCCTGGCAAGCATCCTGTCTCCCACAGAGAGAAAAAGGAAATGCTATTTCATAAGAGCAGGCAACCTTGATAATTTTCTGTGGTTTGTTTTCCTTGTATCTCCCAGCATCCAAAAACTGTTGTCTTGGCCTATTTCTGGGGCACATCCCTCCTTAATCGTTTCAGTATCTGTTTATAGACCTGTTGTCCATTAATTTGTCTACTCTCTCTCTGAACCTGCAGATACTGTGTCTCTGCAACTAATTGTAGCAATTGATTTTAGAGTTTTACTACCAACACTGTTAATAATTTTTCTGCTTGCTCATCTTCTGATTTTTTTAAAAGTTCTCATATTATGCCAACAAAGTGTCTCTTTCCCTGATCTGCTTCTGCCACAAACTGATCCCAGTAGAAACAAGAGGTGATTACTCCTGAAGGTCAGTATAAATCAGAAGGATTTAAGAAGGCCAGGAAGGGGGGGAAGATGGAGAGGAGAGGAAAAATGAGAATAATTCTTGCCATTAGAAGTAAACACCTTGCCCAAATTGTAAAAATGTTTTTACCAAAATCCAAGACGATACTATTTCCTTACTTTCAGGGATTTTCAATATCCCCAGATTTACCACAGACTTGCCTATCAATGATAAACTGAGTTATTTAATGTATGGTAAATGACACGGAACTGACATGAAAAATTAAAAAAAAAAATATGGAAGTGTTTAGAATAGCCTCTAATAAATAGAAGGTAAATTGTGATAATGCTAAAATTAACTTTTTGTTTTAATACTTATCACTGTCAAACTTTCTTCTACATATTAGTATCTGATGTATTATTTGTATTAGATATATTTACATATTGTATCTCCACGCTAAAATGTTTTGGGCATGTTTCTCTTTTTTGTTACAACTTCTTGTGTTTATACATCGTAACATCTGTGTGAATTTTATGCTCACTTTCTGTAAATCTGAGTCTTCAGATTTGCACGAATCCCCTTCTCCTTTTCTACCATTCCTGCAATGTAGACCTGGGAAAATGAATATATGAAGAACTAGCCCCAGAATAATCACCCTTTAGCTCAAAAATAAAAAGCCTTTCTTGAATCACACAGGGGCTAACCACTATTTGGGTCAAGCATGAAAAAGAGCACTGTCTACCTCAACACACATAGAACATCATAACAGTAAATATGTTACCTAGCTACCAAAAAAGCTCTATGATCAGGAGAATTCATGCAGCAAACATGACTGAAAAAGGCAGGTAAAATACTTTCTCTCCAAAAATCAGAAACCTAAAACTTAGATACCATTCAGAAATAAACCAGAGCCAGTACACAAAGCAAAAAACCACATAAAATGTTTAAGCCTAGAAAAGCAGATGGAGAAGTATAATTGTTTTGCTTCACAATCAAAAGCCTCTAGCACACAAATTAAACGGAAGCCTCTGCTTGGATGCTGAAGTATAAAGGAACTCATGTTCCCACTACATCGCAAGCAAGACGCATTGTCACAGATGCACAGGAACAATTACACCTTGATACAAATTTGTTTAAATACAACGTATTCTATTCGATAATGATCTGCACAGGAGAGCTGGTATGATATAATCCTATAGAAAAGTATGAAGGCATCAACACCAGCCATCCTAAACACTAACATTAGACAAATCAAAACTTCAAATCTGTTCTTAAATTTGATAACTAAAGTGCCAGATTGAAAGGTAGAACTTTTTATGCATCCATCTTGGTCTCTTTTTAATTGCAACTAATTTTGGTCTATCATAAGTTTTACAGTGTGAACTGAGACCATTGCACAACATTCCAGTCTGTTTACCTACACTGCATTCCTTGCTGGGTTTTCTTTCCTTTACTGTGAAAACACTAAAAGAAGCAGCCTGGCAGAACCTATTCAATCCATTACCTTCTCTTAAGGTAATAGCTAAGAGCTCCAGCCCTACATAAAGATGTGCATCCCTAAACTGTGCCAATCTGCAAAACAATATAGTTCCACTCCAGAGGCATGTCCAACCTTAGCTTTAAAATTCAAACTTGAATTTTCATAGAATCATAGAATCATCTAGGTGGGAAGGGACCTTTAAGATCATCAAGTCCAACCGTTAACCTAGCACTACCAAGTCCACCACTAAACCATGTCCCTAAGCACCACGCCTACCCATCTTTTAAAAATCTCCAGGGATGGTGATTCAACCGCTTCCCTGGGCAGCCTGTTCCAACTCTTGATAACCCTTTCAGTGAAGAAATTTTTCCTAATACTCTTCCCTAAACCTCCCCTGGCGCAGCTTGAGGCCGTTTCCTCTTGTCCTGTCACATGTTACTTGGGAGAAGAGACCGACCCCCACCTTGCTACAACCATTTATAATATTTAATTTCTGATATAATTGATGCTAACAACTTTTAACTTGAGATAGGTCAAATCCTGCACAAAGATTTTCTTGTGAAGAGTCACAGAGAGATCAACATAATTGCTTCCTAGAGTAACGCGTCTCCTATAAGTACTTACAGAATATATATTTTTTTAAAACACTAAAATAGCTTATTACATAAACATATGCACTCATGAAATATTTTAGGCTGCACCATTAAATACTTCTGTTTTTCTAAAGATCCCATCTAACCAGCTGATGCTTATCAGACAGCCATTTAATTATTGTACTCTGTTGCCTTGATCTGGCTTTGCCAGACTGTGATAAATTGTGCACAGGTGTACTGCACACACTGTTCCAGGCACGTTTTGTTTCCCCCCTTCTCTGAAGGGTCATATAGGGTGTCTACATAAAATAGATTGTTACAGGAAAAATTCACACAAGTAGGGAAATGTGTTTTTTTTAAAAAAGCCTGATCACTCTAACTAAGCAATATCAGCTCACCATGAAAACTCACCCATATTGAGGGTCCACAGCAGTCTACACAACAGCTCTGAGGGACCTAGGCATAAAGAAAATTACATGAGGTGTAAATCACAGTATTGAACTTACCTACAGAGCAGGGTATCAGTTTCAATGATCACGATGACATTTACCGCCGATCCTTGACAAACCTGGTTCTCACCAGTTGTTACACTACCAGATCAAGGTTATTCCACAGGATCCGTTTAACACCTCACAGAACAGGTTGCTGACTGTGCAAGTCCATAATAATAATAAAAAAAAAACCCAAACAATTTACATTCTTTGTTGTCAATGTTATTTTAGTTTCAAAAGTGCTATCATTTCAGGGTATTTCCATTCACCAGCTGGCTCAGTATTAATCTCCCATCCTCCCCCTCCTAATCACACACAAAAATTAGAGAATATGTAGAAGTGAATATAGTAAAAATGGAAGATTTTCAATTGGTGTTCAGGTAGCAATCTATGAAAACAGCACGAGTTTCTGCTGGAAGCAGCTGGGCAAACTCTGCTTCCCCCAGACACCACGGTTAAAGTACTGCATATTAGTTCCAGCTAAGTCAATTTTCTTAAATTGAAAAGTTGAATGTAACAAAGTTTCATCAAAAAATTTTGTGAAGTGCCATTGTTCCTAACTATCCTCAGATTTGAACAGAAGTCACATATGTTCGGTTATAGACAGCTTAATATTCCCTCAAGATTCTACACAAGTTGAGTTCTGAATTATTGTCTCCTGGCATCACAATGATTTCTTTTAATTTTTAAGTTTTACTCTTTTCATTGGAAATGTTCTTCCTCCATTCCCACCTCTCCCAAAATGGCATGATAACCAAAATACTTTATTTCTTAGGTATTGTCTGCAAGAAGAAAAGTTATTTTAGTTTATAATATATATGTACAGCTTACCTGTGAGTTGAAAAACTAGAACTTGTGTCACCAGTCAAGATATGTTGCCCATCACAAATTATGCTTTGCAATTGTGATCAATAGAAATTATATATTTTGTACTTTCATTATGTTCACATTCAAATAAGGCATTTAGCAATCAAATATTTAACTGAACAAAATTCTAAAATACTTTTTTCTCTTAAAGAAACATTTTTATATGATATTTAGAGTATTCAGGTGGTTTGCTGCTTTTCCATAACGTGATTCTACTGTATGACTATTAAAAGGTAAACCCTGAATAACACATAGCATACCTGAGTTAGTTTTTACAGTGAACTCCAGAAGATAGAAAACTCAAGGAAATACTACGCAGGCCAGCTCTGCCTCAAAACAGATTTCAGACTATTGACTGATGACATAAGACTACTAACAGAAGTCTGACATGAAGTTAGCATCTTCCTTTACAGAAAATCATATTCTGAACTATAAAGACTTTATGAAACATAACTTCCAGTTTAGGAAAATGCACAATGCTTTCAACACTCAGTCTGTATCTGCGCAAGATTGAACTTCAGCAAAGTGGCTTTGTCCTGTAGCACAGCATAAAATCAGCCCAATAAAAACATTGCAAGGAGATCAAAGTAGTAAGATATCCCTGCTTTTCTTCCGTTTCCTAGGAGACTTCTCTATACCTATGTTTCTTTCATGTCCGCGTTTTAAAATAGTCATTTGACCTTTACACCTGAATTAATTCCAACTATGAACACCCCCCTTTTAATATATTCAGCTAATTTTAGGATGTTAGCAGCTAGAAGCATCCATTTCATTAAAATCTTTAAGATTAAGTGATAAATTATTAATTATCCTTTCATGTTAAATAGACCCTCTGAAGTATAACAATTAAAGTAAGCAAATGTACATTAGGCAGGTCTCTGAAGATCGTCTGTCCTTTCAAAATAGTTGTCTGTCCTTATACAGTAGCACCTCTTGGTTCTTCAAAACAGTTACTCAGTAAACAATTATTAAATTCTGACTGAGAAAGTCAACCAGAGACAAGCAGCTGGTTTGCTCTCTCTGCACATTTCCATCTTAAGTGAAAATCACAACTCATCACAGTAGTGGCTTTCTGACAGAAACATACACCATGATGGGCTGGTCCATCCACTGGGTCTGCCAGGACATTGCAACACCTGTTAAAAGAGAACATTTTTTCACTCCTGGACTAAATAAAAATTAAAGATACGGTCTTTTCAGCTTAGTCCTAACAGCTGACCTTCTCCAGCCATTGAAGCATTCTATTCTTTCGAGTTCAAGATCAGCTAAACCCTCACCTTCCCCCAGCAGTGATGATTGCAAGTGTATTTAGGAAAGAATGACCCTGTGAAAAAGTTTGCTGGCTTAGGTGTTGGAGTAGCCTACCTGCATTACTACAGCTCTCCTTCTGCTCTCTGTAGCCACATAATTCTTTATGCCCTAAGAAAGATTCTGATCATCTCTTCATAATTCATGAAGCCTACTACACTATGTCTGCTCCAACAGTCAACCATACACCTTTTTCACCTAGAAGGCATGCACTGTGAATTGAAATGGTTTGGTTTTTTTCTTCCTGTAAAATAGAAAAAGAAATCAGAACTAATCTTCCTTTAGGTCTTTCCCTTCCCCCCCAGTTTATGTGGCACAGACCAGCCTGCAATAATCAAACCAGAGCCATTTAGTGTATAGTCTAGTCTTGCTGTGACTAATAGGATGATTGGTTGTATAGCTTCTTTATGGTTGTTCATTATATCACCCTTACATAAAGTAATTTAATTTCAGTGGGATAATTAGGGTATTTCTAATCTAACTGATAGTCTGAATGAAATGAGATTCTCAGAGGGAGATTTGTGTACCAGGAGATTGGTGACCTTCGGCCCCAATTTTCACACAATGTATTAAGCTGACAGCCTTACTTCCAAGCCCTGCTGCACCGGCTCTTCACCACTTGTGCAGATCTGTGTGCTACAGATAGCAACACTGAACAAGGTTCTTCTACCCAAAACCCCATTATTAAAGGGAACTGTAATATTTTATTTGAATTACAGAAAAATAATCCAGGACATCATTCAGTAGTTGGAAACGCAGCGCTGCTATTAATCTGCCATGCAAAGCATGCAACTAAATTCTTGATTTTTAGACTGCGCCTTACAAGGCAACATTGAGCATATACAATATCCACTTGATCAACACGTACACTTCTGTAAGTATTGAAAGCAAAAACTTCTCCCACTGCTCCCTCTCCACAGTTTTCTGGAAACAAATATGCAGAAGTTGAAAAAAGCAGCTTCTGTACCACTGTCAAACTGAATCACTGCTGTATTGTATTTATGATCCAAAAAACTAGGTTTCTCTACCTTTTGCTGCAACCTGTAGCTGTCAAGCAGACCAAAGGACCTGGCTGGTTAACAGATGAGGGCCTCCATTTCTGCACTGACACATATCAGCACTTTTCTTTCTGTCTCTCTGTTCTCTGAAAGCTGACATATTCTTTTCCCACATCCGTATAACACCGTCCTGGCTCAGACAGATCCAACTCTCTGAAAGCAGCAGTTAAGTGCGGACTGAACCTGGCTACTGTAACCTAACCCTCCTCATCATACCTGCAGTATCGTCCCTGCAGTTGCACATTCCTTTGTTGATCCTTGTCTTTACAAAGGATGGTACCCCTAAATACCAGAAGCCTTCATCCACAGATCTTTGAAATTATTTCCCTGTGATTAGTAAACACCTTCAACCTCAACAGCTTAGTCTTTAATCCTAAGAGCTAACAGAAGTAAAAAAGGCCTGACAAACTTTGCTCTGTCAAACGATTTATTTTTAGTGTTCCAATACTTGATTTAAAGACAGCAAATAACTTATATGAGCTTTCAGGCATCTTTGTCCCAGACTAACATAAACAGCTGAAGTGAGGGACTGAAGACATCGCTCACAGTCTTTCTTTTGCAGACACAATGAAATCTTGTATATAATGAAGTCAGAGTTCCCACTAACTTCAAAAGCACCACAATTTCACCTACAGCTCTACAGTTACACACAAATAATCAATACACAGTGTCAAATAATGTGTATATTGTATATATATATTTAGCATGTGTATATACACACACACACAAAAAAAAAAAA
>VYZM01009441.1:46436-86554 GCA_013398915.1 Dromas ardeola | reverse complement strand
CCCCCCCCCCTCCCCCTTTTTTTTGTTGTTACGTTGCAGACGCCTGGGTGGTTGTAACACGTGAGGGTGTGTTTCCCAGCACAACATCTGATTAGTCACTAATTTAGTAAGGAATGTCCTGGCACACAGTTTTGTTCAAGCATGTGAGCCTATCAGCAGAATAACATATTATATTCTTGTAGGTGTTTCGACATACAGTTGAGTAAAACAGCACAGCTGTTTTGACACAGACATTATTATATTCCTTCCCTAAATCTCGTTTTTTTTCTTTTTTCTTGCTGGCAGAAGAGATGTTGCATGTTTACCTATTGAAATCTATTTCAGGCCTTAATTCATTTTTTTATTATTAGTATTCCAAGATGTTTTAGAGTCTAAATAACACTGGNNNNCTGGGAATCAGTTCTATAAAGCTACATGTCTCTTATTTTTACACTGAGGAAAATAGAGGGTAGTATATGCTCATCGTGTTTTTCATGCTTTGCAAGTTTCCCCACTCCTTGAATACAGATGATCAGACATATTCAGGAGACCAGCTTAGTAACAATTTTCAGAGACAAATATTTATTGTAGCACAAAACCACCTAAACCCTCTCAAGTCCACCTGAATGTTATAGTCATAGCACCATATGGCGCACACTTCCTTTTCCTAGCTCAGATTTCATATAAGGAGAATGATACGCTTTCAAAAGTTAAGCCTTTTTTTACCAAGTGCTTGGATCAGTAGTACAATTAATAGATCACTGATGTAGCTGTGGCATCGACGTTACTGTAGGTCGGTTCATAATGTGAGGTAATGCTTAAGAGAATTTCATGGTGAATAAAAAATATCCAATATGAAAGTAGTAGATTAAGTATTAACATTCTTTAAAAATCCATATCAAAAATTTCAGACAACTGTGACACAATACTGAGTAGAGACTGATGTAGTCCAGTTGAATTTCCAAAAGGCATTAGTAAAAGCAAGTAACTAACTCCGGAATATGAGAGAAGATCCTCCCATGAATTAAAAAAAACAGATGGAATATAGGTAACAGCAGTAAGACTAAATGGCTAACCTTCGCGTTAATGGAATGTTGGAGAATGAGTCCTGCAGCAGCGTGTGCTGGAATCATTCTGAGAAATGTACTGATAAGTGATGCTGAAAAGGCACTGCATTGTGGGATGGTCACGCCTGCCGGAGGTACCAAATTAGTTAAGGAAATGAAGACAAGGACCGACTGAAGAATTTCAGAAGATCCTTACAGGATTCTTTTGCAGTAAAACAGCATATGAAATTCAGTGTAGGTAACTCTAAAGTTATGCAGGAACACCAATCCTAAATTCACATAGAAAATAATAGTGTCTGAAGGCGACTCTAACCACTCATGAATAAGATGTGGTCTCACAAAACCAGCATTGATCAATGGACTAAATCTACCATTAAGTATCAGTAAAAAGTACATACAGAGCAAAAGTAAGCACAGCCCCATGCCACTCTTACAAATTTGTTTTATTTCCACATCCTGAATACTGTGTGTGGTTCTGTTCTGCTACCTCCCAAAAAAAGATACAGGAGAAAAAGTCCAGAGTAGAGCAACAAGGTAGAGCAAATATACGGAACTATTCCCATATAAAGAACAAGTAAATGAGACAGGACTTTTCAAGAGAGAAAAGGAGTAATTAAGGTTAAATATTATAGGGGTCTTTAAGGTACCATAAGGAACATGCCTTCTCTCTCACGCTATTGGAATGAGGAGGTGTCAAAATAGAAGGCAGCAGGCTGGGGAAAAAGAAATAAAAAAAGATGTAATTAAGCTTTAGAAAACAGGATTGTTGTGAACATTAGAACTATGTGGATTACAAATATAAACTAGAGGACAGTTATTTGAAGAAAAGTAATTGAAGGCTATTAAATGAAAAACCACTACCTCTGGCTTTGAAAGTCCCTGAGTTGCAGATTGTTGGAAGCAGATTCTTTCCCATGTTCTTATTCTGTTGCTTAGGTATCCGCAGGTATTCAGTTCTGGCAACTGTTGAAGACAGGGCACAGGGTTCGATGGACCTTTTGCTGAGCCAGTATGGCTGTTCTTATTAAAAGCATTACAAGCATTGACTTCTTATTCAATTAAGTGACGTAGTAGGACTGAAATAAATACATCTATTTATTTCTGAATTTGTATATGTTGTTAATGAATTGTATAAAGATGTTAAAGTCTGAGAAATCCCGGAAGAGCATGTGAGATAGTTGTTGATCAATTTTAGACTGTCTGTTGCTACCACCACATTCCATGGAAGTTGCAAGGTCAATGTGTACCTTAAGAACTTGCTTTTATGCATTTAGGCATGAGATCAGAGTAATAAAATCAATCAGAGCAGTAAGCAGTAATATCTGCATTTTGCATGTCTGATCTTTAAAAAAATACTGTTCTAAACATTTTTAAGAACTTTTAGCCAAATGAATGTGTATGTTTTCTTAGAAAACAAACTGAGACAAGAGTGTGTAAGACTGTTGTCTTGTGTATTGATAACAATGACTCCAAATGTGTCTGAACAGTTACTGTATGAAGTTCTCATGTCGGGGCTGTACAGGAACAGAACTGTTTCCATTGTGAGTTCACCATACGCAGACAATTTTCTTAGGATGCATAGCTTGGCAGCTTCTGTCCTAATTTGTTAGCTGAATTACATATTTTGTATTCTAATCAAAGTCTCAAAACATGCGAATTCAGCTGAAAACTCCTTCATTTGATGATAAATAGAAATATAAAGAAGTTTCTGAAAAGGACACAGAATTTTTTGTTGAAGTTTCAAATACTTTGCTCAAAACACTTCCAGGTGTACCTTGGAAAATATGTATTTCATCAACCAGTAATCAAACAAAAAACATACTGAAGAGGTTTTTTTTTTTTTGTAAAGAGTATTAGTTTTCAGGGGCTTTCTTTGTCAGTCACTGAAATAAGGTGGAGAGAAAAGCAGGACACGTGAAAAGTCATTGAAAGATGATGCATTTAAAGTGTTCTGAATATTCCCAAATAGAGGCTTTTTTCTTTCTTTCTTTTAAAAAAAGAAAAACTCACCTTGCTGGACAAGTGCTGGACAAGTAAAAATCTGAGTGTTATTTTTTCACTCTTCTACCTCCCTTCTCTCTAGGAACATGTATAGGAACATCTATGGAGCTGGACTCTCTGATCCTTCTGGGTCCCTTCCAATTTGAGATATTCTATGATTTGTGTATCAGCAGAGGTTTTTCAAAGCAAAGGATACTTTCTCATAGGTATCTCGGAGATGAAGATTCTGAAGACAACAGCAAAAACTGTGACAAGATACCATGTGTTTTACAGATTTACATAGATAAAAGACATGTATGAATAACTACTAAATTGAAAGCTTAATTTTTCAGTCTTCTAGCAGCAAAATCTATTATTGAAAAGTATTTCCTAGAGTTTAACAAAAAGATTTATTTAGGAAACTTTAGACATCCATGAAAAATGAGGCAAAATGAAGTTTTAATGGTGACAGGAGCTGCTATTGTACCGTGCAAAACAAGGTGTTCTGTACGTCTGTTCTTAACCACCTTATAAAATGGACTGAATTTAAATAAAAATTAATAGTAAAGGAACAGGGAAAGGAAAATTTCTGTATTTTATACTTTGAGACAAAAGTCTAGATAACTGAAGTTAATTTGGCTTCCTAGTAGTGCTGTCAGCCTCTCAGCAAAATGTCATGCATATTATCATCTTCTCAAGGCAGAGCGAAGGTTATCAGGTGCTCAGCACTTCTGGCTGAGTGTTCTGGCAGCGCCTGCCCAACCAGTTCAGGGGATTCCTCTAAATCACAGATCTGCCTGTGCCCTTGATGACAAACGGGTTAGGCTGCAGGTCTTCATTGATCATCACTCCTGGTCTCTTTCTTGACTTCTGTTAGCCCAAGAGCCATTTAGCTCTGTAGGTTTTTTTGGGGGTGATGTGATTGCTAGAGGCGGCTGAGATCTCTTTTGCAGTCTTGGCTGCCCCCTCGCCTTTTCTGTGGAGCTGTGTGGTGTTTCATTGGCCTCCATAGCTTTAAATTTGCAGTTATTTCACAGAGGGACGGATGTTAAAAAAGCAGAGTGATTATGATTTGACAAGTATTTACTTTAATGAAACTCTGCTAAGAAATTGGGCACTCCAGTCACTCCAGGATAAAGTTAGTTTTGTTTTCATCAATGCATCTCAGAATTAACCATCCTATCCAGTCTGCAGTTGGGTATGTGTTTGAATTGTCATTGTGTGAAGCATACCATTTCTTTGTATAATGTATTTCTAGCTGCTTTTTCTCATTATTGCCTATCTTACCCTTGTATGTTGTCCTGTGATATTATGCAGGAGTATTTTCTTTAAGTTTTGATGTTAGCATTTTACAAGGTTCTATGTCTGGTTTCTTTTTCCAACCAGTAGATCTATTATGTAAGAATAAATGGCAACATGAACTGTGGTGAGGCATTCCTGTATTTTTGCTTTTCTTTTTTTTTTTTTTTTGCAAGCTGGTTGATCTACATACACAAGTATGTGCCTTCTAAAATGGCATGCACTCTGACATTATTTTCCCTGATCTATTTTAGTTTGTAAATACTTTAAACTTTGCTCATGTAAATTTACATTTCATTGCTTTCATTACAATAGATCAGATTTGCTAATGTGCTGTTACATGTGTTGAAGTTGGAAAATAGTAACAGATAACATACAAATTACCAATTGCTCCATCAGATAAAAATATGGCCTTGAAACTGAGTCACATTAGTGACAATCTAATTTATTTTTTTTTTAGTCACAGTTGCGTAACTTACTACAGTGAGACTGAATAAAGATAATTGTAATGAGAAAAGCTCTTTTTAAAGGAAGAAAATGTATTATTGAAATTTTACCATCAGGCATATTAAACACTAGAGACTTTATCTCTTGCCACACGGTAAACCAACAAATAGATAGCAAGTTGATGAGAAAAGTTAACAATATAATTTGGTAATCTGTCTCACTTTCATTATATAGGCATTGAAAAATTCTGTGGCACTGAAGGAATCAAGATGAAGTTATATTTAGTATGAAGGCGTTTGCCTAGCAATTCTGAACATTAATCAAGAACTTTGGGTCTTTGAGCTGGGACATAAGAATAGGGCTGATGTCAATGAAAATTATTAATAATATATAACTATGATGAATATATAACTAACTGCCGTTATAATGTACTTGAAGTCCTGCAGTTATCATCCCTAAGCTTGTAAGGTCTAAATCAGGCCTGGTGACCTGGACTCTCCATCATCTTTGAAAGGTCATGGAAAACAGGAGAGGTGCCTGAGGACTGGAGGAGAGCTAACGTCACGCCAGTCCTCAAAAAGGGCAAGAAGGAGGACCCAGGAAACTACAGGCCAGTCAGCCTCACCTCTATCCTTGGAAAGGTGATAGCTCATCCTGGATGTCATCTCTAAGCATGTAGAGGAAAAGAAGTTTATTGGGAGTGGTCAACATGGATTCACCAAGGGGAAATCAGGCTTGACCAACCTGATAGCCTTCTATGATGAAATGACTGGCTGGGTGGATGAGGGGAGAGCAGTGTGCCCAGTTCTAAGCTTCCCAGTTCAAGAAGGACAGGGAACTACTGGAGAGAGTCCAGCGAAGGGCTATGAAGATGATCAAGGGACTGGAGCACCTCTGAGGAAAGGCTGGGAGACCTGGGGCTGTTTAGCCCGGAAAAGAGAAGACTGAGAGGTGACCTCACCAATGCTTATCAGTATCTGAAGGGCGGGTGTCAAGAGGATGGGGCCAGACTCTTCTCAGTGGTGCCCAGCGACAGGACAAGGGGCAACAGGCACGATCTGGAACACAGGAAATTCCATTTCAACATGAGGAAAAACTTTACTTTGAGGGTGATGGAGCAGTGGAACAGGCTGCCCAGAGAGGTTGTGGAGTCTCCTTCTCTGGAGATATTCAAAACCTGCCTGGATGCATTCCTGTCCAACCTGCTATAGGTGAACCTGCTTTGGCAGGGGGGGTTGGACTAGATGGTCTCCGAATGTCCCTTCCAACCCCTACCATTCTGTGATTCTGTAACTTCAACAGAGTTGTGGCTTGCAGTTTCACTAACCACACTCTGGTGGGATTTGCTTACGTTGCACAGAATAAAAAATTATATGATTAGGTGGAAAACTGGTTCATATTGTGTTCTTCGTAGGTTGATAGTAGTGTCAAAGTGATGGTGGGTTGTCTTAGCAAACTGTGAGCATACCAGCAAAATTTTCTAGACATAGGCATTGTCAGTATGTGTCTCTGAGTGTCCTAATAGTCTTAGAGATTCTACGTAGCTGAGCAACTTCTTACATTCTTAATTGAATTACATAGAGAATTGTCTTCTAAATATTCTCCTTTTCTTGGTAGCTTTGCTGGATTCTGTTTTTCTTGCATTTTGTGCTGTGTTAAACACACATTAGAAAACAGAAGAAACCTCAGGTTTGTGCTTTAACTCTTTGTATCAACACTTCTGAAAAATATTTTCAATTCTTCATGCATTCTGAACTTTTTAATCATTTGACCGATTTGTTCAATGCAAACTGATTTCATTGTATAGCTTGACCTTGCTATTTGGCCACTTTCATATAGTTCATCTCTTTTCAGTGGAGAAAGAAACCAATTGCTGAGATAAAACAGATTCAGATTGCTACAAACTAAGAGAGACAGGTGGAAGACAGGTGGAGGAGCAGGTTTCAAAACCTTGCTTAATACGTGTGCCTGAGAAGAAAAATGGCATTTTAATGTGTCTTTACTGAATTATAGATCATGATTATTGATGAACTACTACGTAAGTACTTTTGTATGTCTTATAGTAAATAGGAAATGTGGTATAATAAACAAAATAATTTCATGTAACCGTATGTAAAGAGTGTCTTGGAAAGTTTGGAAACATATTCAGTTATCTTTAGAAATTGCTCAGATCATTGCTAGGTGATGTATTATGTGGGGGTTTTTTTCCCCTTCAAAATCTGTTTCTTTTATAGCTGTTTAACAAGAACCCATGGCCAGAAAGTCCCAGAGCAGTTGAGATTTTCACCCTTAGTGGTAAGATCCTCTACCACCCTGTCTCCAGCTCTTCTCTGTTTGTCCCACAAATCCAGCATGATCTATCGTATTTGTACCAGAAGTAGATTTGCTATCTTCATGTGACTAAAATGTAGTCATTTGCTTTCTAAACTGCAGTTGAAGTGTCTCTTACTTCCTTTAACTCCTCTTTCTGCTTGTGTTCGAAAACTTGGAAATACTTTCGTGCATTGTGGCGCATTATTATGTGTGCTTTATGATGAAACACTAATATTTCACAGTGACAATGCAGTGTTGACGATACAAATCAGGTTTTTCTGTCTGTTGATACTCATGCTGGTTTCATACTCAATTTCTGATTCTTTAAAAATACATATTCATGTCCTTTGTTTTGCCAAGTACATATTTCTTGCATGCAATATCTTACTCGGCTTTTTGAATGCTACATGACTTTTTTAATGTCAAACCTGAATGTTGTGAGGTTTTTTTTTACTGAATATGCAGCTTGTGATTTAAAAAATGTTTTAACAATTACATATTTCATCCAGGTACAACGAAGAGTTCTGTATAATATGCAGGATTCCACGAAGAGAGAAAAATTTTCCTGAGCACTTACTTTGCTTGCTTTTGTTGGTCTTTGTTGAAAGTTTTATATTTTTTTTTCTAATTCATTTTTTGTCATTCCTAGTTCTAGGTACAGATAAATACAAAACTGTTTTGTGTGTAATAGGTGTCTTTAAGGTTTTTTTTAGCACACTGCTTACCAGGTTGAGGTTACACCTGCTGTAATATTCCAGCAATGAACTGAGCATGTTCAGCAGGTCTATCTTGATTTTTCATTTATGCTTGTATGAAACGCTTCCTGTCTCTAAAACAAGCCTCCTGTGTATATCTCATAGTGTATGAAGAGATCCCGAAGTAAATACAATAAGCATTTGCAATTTGAAGTCAGCTTTACATGGTCAGAACGAATTGGGAAAGAATGGTATCATTCAGCAAATTTAGATGTTGAAAATATGGCAAAATTGGGTGTGCACTTCAAATTGATGAAATACAGTAAAATATATACTTTTTTTGTGTGTGCTTATAAATACATAAACATACACATGCCTGCACACACACACAAAAATGTGACCGGTATATTCAGTTTTCTACATTGAAAAAGGGGGAGGGGGGGGGCATATTCAATTTTTGGGGACTTAATTATGTTATTAACATGAATTTTTCAGCTGCAGAAACATGCATTTCAAATTAGTTTTAATCCTAAACATGCCTTTGATAATGATGGTAATTTTTAAACACACGATCTTGCTGAAAATAATGTCAGCATAAACAGTCTACAAAAAGTAAAATGCTAGACTTTCCATTCTTTCTGGAAATATGAGCTAAACTAGATGTTCTTTTTGGACTATGTTTTTTTTCCCATGAGTCAGTTGGGCGTTTTTTGGATTTGTTCGAGTGTACACTATGGTATTATTTATTTTTTCATCCATGTTCCCAGAAGTGAGACTTGTTCATAGCTGAGTAATTAGAACAAGGTTATACATTGAAAGCAGCATCTTACTTTTCTTTTAGACAAAGATAGACGCAGAAGGCAGCAGTGACTGACTAGTTCTGGAGCTCGCTGACCAAATAAAACATGCCACAGACTGACTAAAATTTTTGAAAGCTTGCAGACTGGGTGAGCTACGCCATCTACCACACAATGCCAGATCACCACCCTTGCACTCCACATGGAAAGCACGCTGCCTTTCACCCAACTGCTAAAGCCCTTGAGCATCTTCAGTATTCGAATACGTAAAACAGTGCATCTGCCACTTACTTCTGATCCTCTCAGCTACTCAGTAAGGCTGCTTCCTTGTTGCGGATGGAGTCACACATTTCACTAATACAAGGCAACTATATACTTTATTGATATGAAACTGTGAATTAACAAAGTTCAGTGGTACATGCAGTGGTGGTTTAACGTGATTCCATGGCAAACTAGACTTTGTTATTTACTGTATAGAGGACAGGGCCAGACAGATGCCTCAGGGAGACCCTCTCATTAAGTCACAAGGTTCAGAGAGGACCCCCTTCCTTTCTGAACTTCTTCTCAGAGAGGAGTCTAGGTGTGGCTGGATCCAGTTCTAGTCCCAAACTTGGTCAATGGTTTACGTCTAAAAGATTATATATGAGCAATAAATCCTTTATATCACTTGGCTAAGGCTTCGAAGTTTAACATGCTATTAATCACTTACCAGGAATCTGTTGGGGCAAGGAATCTCTTAACCTCGAGGTGTAACCTTGAGAGGTGTCCCTACTCAAGGGGAAACCCTGGCGTGCAGCCCGCTGCCATGCAGGAGAGCTCAACAGGCCCTGGGCTGTCCACTATTTATAGAGTAAGATGATTGACTTATAGTCATATTTGCATACCAGTGAGACATCTGGGTTCCTATTCTAGACAGCTCTTGGCTACCATGTTGCTGTCCATCTCACAAAGTCCAGCCTAAGCTAGATGCAGCCATCATGACCCCCACTGGTGGTTATGGCTTGGGCTGGGGTGGGGGGAGCACACTGCCACACTTGTCTCTGGCAAGAACATAGCTTTTATTTTCCTTTTTTTGCTGCTGTGTCCCTCTGAAGTCTTTGGTGCCTGCCTGTAAAAGGGAAAATTCACACAGTCTATACTCTTTGGGGGGAAGTCCATTTACTTCATAATTATTATACATGTTCAGTCCAAATCTGTACTCAGCAAGAGCAAAACTGGTAAGATTCCATGATCAAGCAGTACAATACAGCTATCAAGGAAGTTTTGAGAAAGGTCTACAAGAGGTCTGTTCAGTTGAAGAACAGGGTAATGAAGGTGAACAGAAGTAAGAAGGATTGATTCTTAAAGTTATCCAAATAAAATAAAAAAGACCATGTACTCTGGAAAGCTGTGTGTAAAAATGTGGTAATGAGGGCCAACAGAGAGTGAAGAACGCCTCACAAAAAGGGATGAAATGTGTAAACCAATAGAATGCTTTAATGGTGTACCTTTCT
This sequence comes from Dromas ardeola, assembly GCA_013398915.1. NCBI lineage: Eukaryota > Metazoa > Chordata > Aves > Charadriiformes > Dromadidae > Dromas > Dromas ardeola. Next base: position 76,484 of record VYZM01009441.1, on the reverse strand, counting down.
GGTCTCTCCCACTTTAAATTGGTTACAGTAAACATAGGAGGAGTTTGGAAAAGAACAGTGAGGACGTTTGAGGGCATGCAAAAATTTACATGCATGAAAAAAGTGAGCAAAATCAGGCTTTTAAAGCTGAACGAGCTGCCAAGAGCACAACATGATTGATTGTCTCTTCTTCCTTTTGATTACAAAGTCAAGAGCTTTCATGTTACTTTCAGAAGTAATGGGGCTAGGGGGAAGAACTCAATGTAAGGTGGAAGGGATTGTTAGTTCTGTTGAGGAACCAGCAGAGCTAAGGGGAGGGAAAATTTCAGAAAATGCTGGATGTGAGAAGTGAGAGAGACACAGCAACGCTGGAAGATGGAAGCTCAAGCAAAGAGGTTGCTGAGAGGAGCAGGAATTAGTCATGTAAGTTGAGGCCTCAGAGGTGGCAAGGAGGAATTTAGAAAGGACAGAGAGGACTGACCAAAGTCCTCTGCAATTCAGAAAGTTGTAGCGTTAGCTGCAACTAAGCAAGGAAGTAAGAACCTCCCCGAAAAATAACTTGGGCAGGGAAAGAGCTTTTCCATCCTCAGTTCTGCCATTTCTAGTCACTCTGAGTTTTCCGTGTTGAAAAAGTTTAAAACTGATTTTTAGCAATTCTTATATCAGGCAAGCTCTTTTCCAGGCAGTTCCACCTTTCAATTCTGCAGTCCCATCAAAAAGGATATGATAATGGTCTGCAAAAATGATAAATAGCCGTGAAAAGCTGAAGGGAGATAACTGTCATCTACTTGTTCCAGTATAAGACTTCTTAGAAATCAGTTGAAGTGGCTAGATCACAGCAAAGAAAATTGGGTGGGGTTTGGTTGGGTTTTTTTGTTTTTAAACCATATGTAGTTAAGCTTTACAAGTCCTTACCACAAGATGTTATAGATGCTATCACAGGATGGAAATCCAGTCAGAACTAAAAATACAGACATCGCTGCTGGTTCAGGAAACGGATGAGCCACAAGTCGGAGTCAGGAAGACTATCTGGAGAAGGCAGCAAAGCATTTTTCCCTAGGCTGCGCTTTTGGACACAGTAGGAGATGCCAGAAGCCCTTCAGCGTGATTCAGTGCAGTACTTTTGCTCACCTGCTGCTGTTCCACCCAAGTGTACTTGGAGACATCATTCCATCTCATGCAGCTGTGAAATAGTCTAGATCTTGATCTGCTGGAAACCTCCAGATGGGCCAATACAAGCGGTAATTCCCTTGGGTGCGGAAGAATTCAGAATGATCAAAAAATTGAGATGACTGTTCTAGATAGTTGTCTTTGTGATACTAAGCAAAGTACTTTAGTGTGATTGCGGTTCGTGCTAATTATGCGCTCATGCTGTTCTGAATCTGATTTGCAAAAATTATGAGCAGTGGTATCAGTGGAAACTAGTTTTTCAGTATTGAAGTGTTTTATAAGTGTTCAACTTCCAAGTTAACAAGTCCTTGACATTTCAGTTAGGTTCTCATTTAGTAGACACTTTCGAACCTAATCTTTCCAGGACTTGCTTATCAATAAGTAAATAAGGTGATGTTATCCTCCTTACCTCACTGAGGGCTGGGGTAGAGTTCTAAGGAATTGTAAAAGTAAACAGTGACCCTTTTTTTCTGCTGTAGCGGTGGGCGCTGTCTACGGAGTATGACAAAGAAATGAACAGTCTAAAGTCGTACTTGAAGAGGTTGGAGTACATCGAGTCCAAGACTGAAATACAGGGACAGACACAGTACTGAAAGCTTTTCAGCTCTTGCGTGTGATCATCAAATGCATTAAAAAGGAGTATTCTGTAAAAAGGCGTTTAATATAGTAAATGCATGTGGCCATGTAAGACTATGTTGCAATGTATGTAAACAAACAAAAGCAACTCCAGTTGCACAAGGGGCTTATTTTTGCTTGCTTTCATTTTTGATGCTACATTTAAATTTTGAATCATGCTTTTGTGTGTTTGCAGATTTCAGTTATTTCTTTTGATTCTTTCCCTAATTAGAAGACTTCAGAATTTTAATCTGAAAATGAAGCTGTCACACAATAACTTTATTAATTAAGATTTTTTAATGTAACAGCATTGTTGTTTCAGGGTGAGGCTTGAAGGAAATTCAGATCTAATTATTTCACCTATAACTATCAGAAGTAGAAAAAGAAAAAAGAAGAGAGAATGATACTGGAATATGCAGGTATAGGTGACCATAGAACATCTCTGTTGAGTTAATGCATATTTCTGTATTACCTTGCATAATTTAGACATAGGACTTTATTTCTGTTTTTCTTCTCTCTCCTTTCCTTTAAAAGACCAGTGTGATTAAGCTGCTTCAGGAAAGACATGTATTGTGAAAGACTGAGGAAAAGTATGAAGACGGAAGATTGGATGAGATTAAGAAAAGGAAAAAGGAGCTAACTGGAATGTTGGGAGCAGAGTTTAGGCAGTTGTCATTCACAGACAGGCAGCGTTCCTGTTTCTTTTGGTTTTCTCACTGTTTCCTGAGATCATTCTATTAATTCAGATGCACAGTAAATATAAATCACGCAAATTAAAGTAATAGATCTATGGTTAAACGGTTTGGGGAATTTTTGCTATTTTTATCTAGATCTTACTAGTCATTTTGAAGCATTTTGTATTAAAATAAGAAGAAAGGATAGAATCCTTTGTAGTTTTGAAAGTTAAGCCGCTTTCCAGTTACCCACAATGCATAACCCATATGCATTACCCACAGTGCACCAAATACAGCTTACCAAGTCAAAGATACACGGGGTGGCTGGTTTTTAATCTGACATGCTTTTTGTTCCAGCTTTCTTTTTTCTTTTTTTTTTAAAATTTATTTTTAAGATGTGACATCCCAGGACAATTCCTACTACCTCATGCAGGAGAGGCAGGTCTGAAACTTTCTGGGTTCCCTCCTAGAAAAATAGGTTTCCGTGTGAAGATCTCTAGATGTAATATTTGTTTGAAAATATATTAAGAACAATAGGTCACACTGTTTAATGGAAGAAAGCCACATGAAGGAGCAGTGCTGAGCAGCGTGCTGAACAACCTACATATGGGATCCTTGGAGTCTTGGGCTGCACTACAAAGCTTCATCAGCACAGATAAGGTTGCTGGGGTGTTGAAAATTAATAGAGATGTAGCTGGTGTAGCTGGAGTGACAGAATCCCTGTCATGCAGGCAGCAAAAAGTGAATTGTCAATTCACTTTAGGTTATTCACAGAGGCATTAGAAGTATTTTGGCAGAAAATCTCCTGTTGTCGGCACACTGATTTTGAGGTTGAAAATTTCATTTCCAGTACAGTTTACTAGTATCCCTATGACAGCTGAGACTGCTTGTGGCAGGCAAGCTTAGAATCAGAACTTAAAAGCAATGCATTAATCTTTATTGACAGCTTGTTTTCTTATTCCTTATTTTAAAAGAATTGCTAAGTTTTTATTTCATCTGTGAATCTAGTCAGTGGAGAATTTTGCTCTTCTGACAGCCTGTAACTGACACTTTGTGGGGAGGGCAAAGAGGACATATTTACAGTTGCAGTAAACCCTTTGCTTTTATATTTGTAAGCATGTTACTTTGAAGTTTGTGTCATTTAGCTTCCTATCATTTTGTTTGCTGCTCACTTACACCTGAGAAGAATGGGAGACACTGAGTAAGACTTCCAGTGGAAGCAGGAAAATAAAATGTACTTACTGGGTAGTGATCCTCCCTCACATGACTAAAAGGAAAAAAAAAAAAACAACCAACTGTTTTGCTTTTGGCAGTGCTTGCTACTAAACACCCTGTCATAGTGTGTGAGGTGAGTCACGACCTGTTTATTTATAGCCTTGGCCAATCAAAGCCGAACACTCTGAACTTCATTCAAGACCAGCAGGCACTTAGGATGTCTTGTAAACATTTGCTCTCTGAGCAAGGAGCGCTCTTCTTGACAGCAAACAGGACAGGTGCCTGGGTTGTCGCTTCTAAAACACAAAACAGACTAGAAGATCGTTGCCTGGATTATCTAGATTGGTAGAGAGAGAGAGAGAGAGAGAATTCCTTTACATCTGAAATGCCAGACAGTGAGGATCTGGGACAAGATGAAAGGTACTGTACATTGATTCTGATGGCCTTCTTGTGCAGCGCAGTAGGGACCGAGGCTTTGTGTAATTAATCTGTGTGCTCCTGAGGTCTCAGCCTAACATCAGTTTGCTCTGATTTATAACAGATCATCTAGTTCTTGAGGGGTTTGCCTCTAATGCTAACCTAAGGCTTCTTAGGAGAGAAGTATTAGATCTTAATGTCTGCATAGAGGTTAAATTGTACTGGTCTAAGGCGTTTCTTAAACTGAAGCTGAAGGGAAGAAAATACTGGGTGGTTTCTACCTAGTGACTTTTCCCAACCATGGGACAACTTACAAGCCTCAAAATGTCAGAGAGACAAATAGTTTAGTCGGAGCCACATTACTGACAGAACCATAACTCATTACTGTGAGATAGGGCACTGTGTCCCTTTGAGGTATGCCTGTCTTTCTGAAGTTTAACTTTTACCTTAATTAGCTTATAAGACCAATGGACAGGAGGAGAAGAAGAAACTATCTGGATCTAAACCTCAACAATTTCACAAATACTATTTTCTCAAATATGATTCAGCATATTCCTATGAAATAAATGCACTAATTAAATTTAGCTAGATAGACAGCTTTTAAAATAGGTAACTTAAAAGTAGATGTTACTGATGTTAGGCTATGACAGAGTTTATAATTTAGGTTTCTTAAAGTCCACATGGTCTTTCCATAGTTGCAAATTTTACTGTCCTGATGCTAATCAAAATGTTTGCTCTAAAATGGTGTTAATGAAGTATTTGATATTGCAAAAAAAATGAAACTTTGTTTTTTAGAAGTTAGTTAATAAAATGCAAGAATATAGAAGCAAATTTAAGAAATTACAAGAATCAGAAGCGAGTATTTTATTATGGATTGAGATTTGATTTCTTCTAGTTAAGATTTAAATTTGAACATTTATGTGGATGTTTTTTCCAATATGTATGTCAATGTGTTGTAAGACAGATGAAATACAGAAGACATTTCAGGTTGTCTGTTGTAGATCAATGTATTCAGGCATGGTCACCTAATTGGATGAGTGTGGGTGAATGGATCCCCGGTGGCATAATTGGGTCTCTGCAAGGGTGGGGTCTCCTACGCATTTCCGTTTGCAGGCATCTAAGTTGTGTCCTATATATGACATAATAGACACTATATAGATTAAAAGTAATTGTAGGTAGCATTTTGTTCTTTTCTTTTAAGGAAATGTTGACTTATTACTGATAGCCAATAAAGTGTTAATTGCTCTTCATTAAAAAATGTTTAGCTGGATCTCCAGTTTGTTAAATTGTACATTTTTCAATACAGGAAAACAGCAATGTGCATGACACATTAAAAAAAAGAGGTCTCAGATCATCATCACTTTTTTTTTTTCCTTTTTGAATTAATTTTATAAAAGAAATGTATCATGTTGTTCCTTGAAAATGTGTTGTGTTTTTTTTAAATCAAGATGGGAGAAAATCTTGCCAGCTGAGAAGAATAATTTTGAAAAAAAAGAATATTTCAAAATTCGGATTTGGAAAAAAAAAAAAGCAGTAGTGTTTACCAGTATGTAAAAGGATGCAACTGGTATGCAAAACATGCAAGCTTTGTAATATCTAACTTCCTTTGTTCACGGTTCTTTCTCTATAAAGGCTTGTAGCAAGCTCTGTCAGTTAAATAGAAGTAGTGCTACGCCTAAACCTCTAAGACTTCTTTTTTTATGAATCAGAGATGTTTGTTTGTTTTGAAACAAAAAGGAAGAACGTTTCTAAAGGAGTAAACTGAAAAAGCATGATAATAGGGCCAGCTCTCCCTATTTATCATTTCTGAAACAGCCATGAAATTAATTAGCCCTGGTCCTAGTCCCTCATCCTTTTCTGTCTTCGCTATTGAGCAAAAAGGTTTGAGAAAATAGTTTAATCAAAACGTTCCAATTTTCTGGAATCAGGTTGCCTTTTTGTCTTGGTGGTGAAAACCAGGATATAACTGGAGAACATTCCTACAGAAGTGCTAATTAGATATAGTTTTGGTCCAAGTTAAATAGGAGGGAATAAAAGTAGGAGCTATGGGAACTGTACTGGGGCAATTAATTTTAGAATTGCAAAAGAAGAGATAGTAATGTAAATGCACTGATAATGGGGTAATATTGAGGACACACTGAATTCAAGCTACTGCTTTATATGTTTAAAAAAGGAGGGCAGTAGTATTTTTGTAGAAGCTGTAGAATGAGCTTTTTTCAGTGCACTGCACTCCTTGTACCTCCTTCTCAGATACAACCAAATACTTCTTGAGTTCATGTCCTACTTCAGAAAATATGTAATAATGCATCGTAAGTGTATTTCATGAACATTATAACATCATAGTTAAAGATGTGGCATTGGTCAATAGTCTGTTAGTCATACTGTAAATTTAAATGTATAATAAACAAAGGAACATATGCACAAATACTTCTTAGTAAGGCTGGTAAAAAAGCTGAGTTGCGAAGATTAGGTTCCCACTCATATCTTGTTTTGTTTTGTCATATGATCCTGGGCGGTAGCGGATCAAGAACAGCAAGGAAAGATGTGGTCAAAGGTAAAGGATTGAAAATAGTTTAGCATAAGGACAGCATTTCCCCTTAGTAATTCTTTATCATCGGGTCCCCTGTAGTTTTGCTGTAAGATGGTATAATTTATTTTTTTTTTAATTTAAAAGATTGACAACTCATGAGGGATCTAACAATGATCAAGAATATATAAAAGGAATAATCAGTCCTGAAGTGTGGAAGCACCTGGTTGTAGGTGCTTCAGACACCGACATGGAACTTCCTCTACCAGAACAATGCCAGTGTTGTTCTAATCGCTGTCACTTGCCTATTATTGAAAAGGATGGTGCACTAAACTGTTAGCCAGGAACCTTTTATGACTTGAATAAAAATAGGAGAGAAAGCTACGTTATTTCAAACCAGTAGTTTTTGAACTACAATCTTACAGTGCACGATCTTTCTCAATATGTGCTTGGACTTACAGAAACGGAGATCCAGTTTAAAGTCAAATCTGCATGTTATTTAATTACTCAAAGCATGTTGATTTGTCATTATATAAGAATATTTGTTTTTTTCTGCTAGTATTAGTTAATAAAGTGGAAAGTTTTTTATTTCCTTTTCTGATTGAATTCAGTGCATAAGTGTGGGCTACGAGTGGTTAGTTCATGCCAGGAACTGTCAGTAACACAGTAATGCATCAAAGTAAGTGATCCCCTGCTCATACTAAATACATTAAAATCCATCGAAAAGAGTCCGAATTAAGTTCCCCACAGAAAGAGTTAAAGATGCCTTGTAATACTACACACAAAGTCATTTTCGTGTTTTTGCAGAATAAAAGTATTGTCTGGCACTTGAAAATCCAATTTTCCTTTTTTGTGCAGCTGCTCTGCAACTCAAGGAATGCTCAGCTCATCTTTCCTAGCCATTTGACTTTGAGAGGCCTTGAACTAGGAGTATCCCAGCTGAAGAATGTGGAGGCTGAAGGAGGAAAATGAATTGAGGTTGTGAGAAAGGGTTAGAAGAGTTGTCTTTGCAGGAGAAAAATAAATGTGAAAGAATTGCTTCCAGCAGCTGGGTAGAGCTGTTTAAAGTTCTGCAAGGCGAAGGTAGAAGAAGATAGAAGGCGACTTCCTTACTTTTCTGGACAAAAATAGTGCAATAAAAATGTCTCTTTTGCATCACAAGTTTCTATTACAAATGGGAAGCTGAGCTGGAAGTTCCCAGCCCATATACTGTCTTGGTAAAAAGACAACAGTACATAGTAATAGCATTATAGTCTTTGCTGAACAGAAGGCAAATCTGTAATAGTATTTATGTGGCACTGGAACACTCAATTTTCATGCAAAGAGATGTTTAAGAAATGTATGCTTATTGACTAAGTCATGACTTTGAACTAATGGCACTTGACTATCAGATCACATTTCATGTTTTGAATGACCTCAAACTGGAGTAGCTGGTGTTCCTCTCAGGGGAGCTGGACAAGAGTAGCACGGGTCAAAGGAAGGGCTTCCCATGAGACCTGACCTCTCAGTTTGCTTAGAAGAGGAGCTGGACAATGAAATGCCCCAAATTTAGTTGGAGTATATTTTGTTTATTTTAGCAGGACTTTCGGCAAAAAGCAATGACTTTTAGGATGATCTGTTGTGTTGAGGAACTTGTGTACTGGAATTACCTTAAAAAAAGTTAGTGTTCACTAGTTTGTATCTGATCAGCTAAAAAAAGACAGTACAGCTCCTTATGAACACTTCATAAGATGACTGATGTTCTATTTGAATCGAAGAAATGAACACATCCCCTCCAAAATAAAATCCTGATAGTAATGGGTCTTTTTTTTTTTTTTTTCTGAGCAACCTGTAGGACCAGATGAGGTCCCCTGTCCCTTTGCAGAATATGCAAGTGTATTTTTATAACAACAGGATTGCGTTCATTTTCAGAAAAGCTTGTTTTTGACTAGTAATATGAGAAAAAATACCTTCATTTATGGGATTGATACTGTTTAGCAGTACACCAGTGGTAAAATGTTCCCTGTCAGCTGAAAAGAAGAAAATACCATTAAGACTTTAGTTTAACACACTGTGCAAGAAGCATAATCAGGGATGAAAGGTTAATTATATTATGTTTTGATGGAAGTCACAGGTTCTGACCAGTCTGCTGTGCCAGTCCACTGAGAAAAACACATCCTGTCTCATCAAATGCTGATAATTTAAATATATTACTTGTACAGTAATATTAGCAAAAAAATATTCATGGTCAAGAAATAAATGGGGCATGGATGTTACTGCAGGCTGTGAAATAAGTTCTTTTTTCAGCTTTTTATTGCACACCTTCCCCTGAAAAAAAACCAGTAATGGCAAATTGGGCTGACTCACTCTTAATAAAAAGCACAAAATTGAAATGTCACATGAAGACAGATGAGGTCAGAAAGAAAACACTTTAAAAGCTTGAGAAGCAATGTTGCACGGTGTTAACAGAATTCATTTAGTTCTTAGAAATTATGTATTTGAACTACAGGAGAGGTGATAATTAAAGGAGATTTTTGGATTTGGAAACGTTGTTAGTTACTCTTTAAGGTTGACAACTTCATTCTCCAGCTTCAATTTAAAAACAAAATCTATCTAACTTTGCAAATGTTAGAGATTCCAAGTGTGCCCAAGCCTTAACACTGAAGGGATGTCAAATGTGATCGGTTAAAGGATGTTGGCCCCAGTTTGGCATGCTGGTGAAAGCCTAAACCTGTGCAGCGCCTATAGATTAGCAATGGGAATTAAAGTACATACGGATATCTACAAGCTGGAGAAATTTCTATTAGAAAAGCTTACTAGAGTTTGTAGCAAAAAGGTTGGAGATGAAGATTGTCCTTAAAGTTTGAGAATGGAGTGTATTGTGGATGCTTCCCGTGTTCCTCGTTCTTTCAGTGATACAGCATCCTTTCGTGGAACTCTTTGAAGCAAGCAGGATTTTACATGGTGCCCCAGTGATTCATTTAAATTGCAAGTCTTGTTGACTTGGTCATAGCCACATGACACAAATATAATTATTTTAGTATACTTAGCGATTGCATAGGATCCAAAAGTAGCACAGGATAAAGCACAATTCTACATAATCACCTTTTAAATTAGCCACATAGGTCATTAAGATGCTATGCTGTGAGTTCAGCGGTGCTTGCTATTATGTCTTCCCATGTAGTGCACATAACACATACAAATTTGTTACATTGCATTACAATAAGGCTAATCAATATTGCATTGTTTTCTACCACACAGTTCAATAGTAGATTTTAGAGGTTTTGCCTTTGGTATTTTAATACACTTAACTGTAAAATGTGCTTTTTACACTATTTTACATTTTGGAGAGGGAGAGGGATGGTTATTTTAATTTTGAATATGTAGTCGCCTGAAATTTAAATGTAAAAAAAACATGTAAAATGTTTTTCACAAGCTTTTTTAATCTAAATAGTATCTTATATCTATTATTTCTGTACTGGAATAATGTAGAAGACAAATTTTAAAAATATATTTTTGGCATAGGTCTTAAGGTATAAATCGTTTGTTTCAAAGAAGGGTAACTGCATCATTGTAATCACTCCCTTCTGCGCTGTGGCGATTCCTTTCCTCACAGGATATTCACATCCCTTACAGCTGCATCATTCTATAAGCTCTAGATATTACTTTTTAAAAGACTACAAAACAGCCACATTAGCTATATTTTGATTTACGTATCTTTGGGAATGTAACTTTCAGCTCTTCCACCTTGACTAATACATTCCAACTTACCCTTAAAATTACAGAGTCTGTACAGGTTCCAAGCGTGTGTGGTTACAGTTGGGAAATGAAGAAGGTTTAGAAGCTCTATAATTACGAACTCTTTGTTTATGTAGGTGCAGTCCTTCAGATCCACCACATCATAGTGTACTTTGTCACTGCTGCAGTTCTGAGTAGCGTATCTACGTGAAGATACATACAAAACTGTGTACACATAATCAAAAAAAATCCAGCACATCACGAAGAGATCTTTAAACCAGTAACATGAGAGCTACTGACCTTTCTGAGAGAAATGTGACGGGGCTTTGCTGGAACAGATGTCTAGATACAAAACGAGAGCATGACACCATCAGTCATTTTTAGAGAACGTAATGCCACTGACTCTTCTGGCCAGAGTCTGTGACTGTGATGGGTTGAAGCATCTGGGGCGGGAGGGTGTTGGGGTTTTTTTCTGCAGCTACTAGGTAACAGTTTATGCATTTGCTTAGTTTTAGAAATGATGCGGTAGGTAGTCAGAAGGATATGAGTAATTAATTTTCTCTCTGAACACCTTCAATCTTATTGAGAGTAGTTTTAGGATAAAAGTGTAGTACTATGTATATCAAACTTGGGACAAGCGACGGGAGCATAAAATTTTATTCTTTTTAAATTGTGCGTAAAAACTTTGAAGGTGTTCAGAGAGAGTTGGCTGCTCCTGTCATCAAAGGAGCACCTTGACAGGAGTCCCAAAAGCTGTTTTGGCAGAAAGTATAGGGTTCATATTTAAGTCATTTATTAAGGTACTGTAAGTAACTCTGCTAATATTATGCTGAAGTCGTTTTTTATGTTCTTGGTTGACTGATGTCATGCACTCCATGTTCATCATCCGCATCACTTCACATATCTTTGTTTTTTTCCTTTTTGTCTTTAACTGGGATCATTGAAAAATGAAATTTGTCTGGCATATGCAGAGTATACCCTCAGCAAGTTTGCTTATGACAGAAAACTGGGAGGAGTGTCTGACACACCAAGAAGGCTCTGTCGCCATACAGTGAGACCTGGACAGGCTGGAGAGTTGGGCAGAAAGGAACCTAATGAAGCTCAACAAGAGTAAGTGCAGGGTAACCCCATGCGCCAGTAGAGGTTAGGGGTCAACCTGCTGGAAAGCAGCTCTGTGGAGAGGGACCTGGGAGTCCTGGTTGACAACAAGCTGGCCATGAGGCAGCAATGTGTCCTTGTGGCCAAGAAAGCCAGAGGCATCCTGGGGTGCATTAAAAAGAGCATGGCCAGCGGGTGAGGGAGGTCATTCTTCCCCCTCTGCTCTGCCACATCTGGAGTACTGTGCCCAGTTCTGGGCCCCCTAGTTCATGAGAGACAGGGAACTGCTGGAGAGAGTCCAGCAGAGGGCTATGAAGATGATCAAGGGACTGGGGCATCTCTCTTACGAGGAAAGGCAGAGAGACCTGGGACTGTTTAGCCCGGAAAAGAGAAGACTGAGCGGAGACCTCACCAATGCTTATCAGTATCTGAAGGGCGGGTGTCAAAAGGATGGGGCCAGACGCTCTTCAGTGGTGCCCAGCGACAGGACAAGGGGCAACGGGCACAAACTGGAACACTGGGAGTTGCATCTCAACATGAGGCAAAACTTCTTTACTTTGAGGGTGACGGAGCAGTGGAACAGGCTGCCCAGAGAGGTTGTGGAGTCTCCTTCTCTGGAGATATTCAAAACCCACCTGGATGCATTCCTGTCCAACCTGCTCTAAGGTCGACCTGCTTTGGCAGGGGGATTGGACTAGATGATCTCCAAAGGTCCCTTCCATTCCCTACCGTTCTGTGATTGTCAGCTTTTGATCTAATGCAAGTTTAATGTTTCTCTCTGTTTCTACAAGCGCATGACATGACCTCTTTCCTTGCATACATACAAATCCACGTTGTATGTCCTTTCTTTCTCGCTCCCCCTTCACCAGGGTCTTTTGTTACCCCCTGGTTCCAACCCACTGGGCTCTGGGGAAAAGGGACAGGAGGGACAATGTTACCAGGGCTGGCAATTGTTGGGAGGTGTGAACAAGAAGCAGCAGCACGTGCATCTGACCGTTGCACTGAAGATCAGCAAGCTGACTTTCTCACATCGCTAGTTGCCTAAGATCAGAATAAGGCTTCAAAATAGTCCCTCGTGTTCCTTGTAAAATAGAACAGTGTGGTTATAGTACTGACAAAGGTGTCTCAGGTTTTCTTGTTGCCTACAAGAAACTGCCAAGCATTCTTTTGCGGAGCAAGCTTAATAGTGGGTTTGTAATGTTTTGAAGCAAACTTCACTTGTACCATCTACTCTTCTTGCTTGGCTCCTGCTTTGTCAGTGCACCACGTGAGGACCACAGGACCAAAATATCTAGCAATACATTTTATCTGCACTGCAGCTCATACTTTCAACATTTTTTAAACTTGGCAAAAGAAAGCATTATTGACAATCAAGACAAGCAACTCCGGAGAACTTTCCCTGCAAATGTGCTATTTTTCTGCATAACCTGCATGTTTGTTTTGAATTGTTATCCGTTGTCCCAGTGTGCCTTGTTTTATCTCCTCTTCTTTAATCTATATTGTCTTTATATTAGTGGTTAGCTTATATAAAAATAGTTTGCATTATTATTATAGTTTATGCTTTCATTTTTTATCTCCCTGTGTTTTTGCAATTAACTTAAAGTTAGTAAGCCAACTATCTACAATTACCCTATGTATTTCAGAGCCCTGTTTTGATAGTAGACATCAGGCCTATCTGTTTTCTCTTTTTGTGCTCCCATGAAGTTCCACTTTGTCAGCAATTTTAAATAAAGGATAGGAGTAAAGTCTGTAAAATGATTTTGTAATTCAGAATACTGTCATAATAGTAGTTTTCAACACTAAAATAAAGAGGCAACTCTTAAAATGCATACTATCAATGCTGCAGAATGGTTTACAAAAGCTGGAAGCAATGTTTCCTTACAGGGAGTAGCCTGTCCGTAAAAACTGCAGTTCTCATAAGACAAAACCTTTGTATACTGTTTTTCTCAAGCCACTAATTATCAGAGAGGATGGAAATTGAAATCGCTGTTGTGGATGGGAGGTGGACAAGAGGTCTGTGTAACACTGCTAATCCTTCCCCTCATGTTCTTCATGAGTTATTTAATGGTTTTATTTACATCCTCTGTCAGAGGCAAATACCTGCATGCAGTGCCATGCATGGGTGGAAAATAGTGTTTCATTTTGTCTGACAAAAGTCACCTAGTGCAAGACATGAGACTTGCATCCTGTGAATTTCAGGTACACTATTTTAAACTGTTTATAGTTTTTTCTTGAAGGGGGAGGGAGACCCTCACCCTGAATATTTGGTAAGAGGAAATCACTACTGCAATACTATAAATACTATACTATAATAAAGTCAGGAATAGGGCAACAATTTGGGTTTTGAACTTTTCACCGCGATTGAAATACTAGTTTTTCTTTAAGTCATGTTCTGCGCTCCACTATGGATACGATAGTTTGAATATGAATCTCTTAGGCATGCCATTTATGGTCTGTATGAAATGGCTCCCAAACCTTGCTCCAGTACCGATGCTGCTGTGTCACCACCTCGTGGCGAAGTTGCTGTACGATAGTTAAATACAGGCATAGAGAAAGATGAAGTTTCTCCATGTGTGTTTAACTAGACATTTTTGACCGAAATTATTCCTGACTTTTTTACAAAAATGAAGCTGCTCAGACTACGTGTCTGAAAATAGAAGAAGGTGGTTTAACCTCCATTATGTAGAATAAAAGTGGGTATCATGTATGTGGGAGAAGATGACTTGTTCTTTCCTGGCTTTCATACAAGTATGTAAAAATTCACAAATTTAAATTTGGGCAGCAGTTGGACCAAAGTGTACAATTCAGCGTAAGCCCAAATCCTCTTATCCTGTGTGTTTAAGAGAAATGAGAGCAAGAATTTAGAATTGTAAGAAAAAGTGGCTTTAGCCCTTGCTGAATTGTATGTCAGACATGTTGTCTGGGGTTTGGCTGAAATGTTAAAGATCTTAAGGAGAACTTAAGTTTGGTGTTCTTTTTGCTGAGACACTGGATTTGAAACTCAGAGTTCGCTTTTTCCTTTTACGATAGTTTGTAAAACAGAAATGACATATCTTTTGGGTTATACAACTGAAAATGTATAAATAGAGATTTTTTTTTTTAGTTGGAAAATAAAGTGAAACAGACATTTATATATATAGTTACCTATCATTTTCCTAGTTTTGTTATTGATCTGTGACCAGAAATCTGAGGTAATAACATAACCCAAAATTTTTCTTTTCATTTGATGTTATAATGTAATATACAGTGTGGACTACATTATTTCACTTTCTATCATGATTCATTGATCAAAGCGTCTGCTTAATTTAGGCCGCTTGACCCTTTAATAACCATCCCTTCAGTGCTATGTTAGCATATCTTGCATGCTGCCTTGTGAGAGATCACTGTGCAGTATCAGCACATAGACCCAACTCTGCAATGAGAAGCTTATCTTCATAGAAAAAATCAATATATCTCTTGTAGTCCAGTGCAATTATACATGTAACTCTGAAGAAAGTAATTTCCAGAATTCAAATCCATTTTCCTTCAACCATTATCTCCTTGGGCTGTGTAAATAAACTGGTTACTCTTGCTAGAAAGATCTGCATTGCAGTTCTTGGTGCAAGTGGGGTGTGAACTCATGTCCATATAAAAATGTTACGGTGGGCTTTTGCTTTATAGACTGAAAAAGTCAAAATAACATGAGGAGGATTATTATTTTTTTTAAAACACTTTTAAAGAAAACAACTTTCGGTTTGTGTGTTCCTGAAAGTTTGTGAACTAATTCGAAGGAATCTGAAAAATATTTATGATGAAAAATAAGCCTATTCTGGTAGGGTTAAATTTGCTATATAGAAATCCACATCTGTTTTGAAAAATGTTCGATGTTAAGCAAATTAAAAAGCAGTACTCTAATTTTAAGTGTGCACCATTTTGTTTGCCACTTACAGGAACAAAACCCCAAAGTAACACCTGAGTCAGGAGGCTTAATAGGCTACGGACATCAGGGCTGTTATACATGTGCATTGATATTGCCAGTGGCTCTCAAAAATACAAACATATGTTCAAAACCTTAAAATCTTCATGGCTTTCCTTGCATCAGGAAATGAGAGACATTCACAAGTTCATATCCTAAAACATAATGGTGCCTTATTAGTAAGAATGGACATTGAGTCATAGCTAATAAGATACAGTACAGCAAAGGTAGGTTATATGTCTGTGTCGTCAGTAGAGAAGGTAGACAAAAGCAACCTACTAACCAGCTTTCAACTGAGAAAAGTCCGAGTGCTCATGATGGCTTTTAACTTCTACAGTATGTGCCAATAAAAATGACTAAGCAATCTGTTGTTGAGCAAGGATAATATTAACGTGGAAGGTTTTCATCACTACAGGGAGTTTTACAAGTGATGATAGATAATTATTTTTTTTTTGTCTTATGTTCACTACAAAAAAATTAAAATTTTGTATCCTGTTACTCCTAATATTAAACAAATGTTTAAATGTTACTTTTGAACACTAAGTGCATACAGGGTAAAGTTTGAACAGCAAAAATCTTATCAGTCACTGATGCTTGCTAAAATTTAAGTTGTCCCAGGGAACTATCAGAGGGCATTTGCATTCTGAATAACAATAAGAACTGTTGACAGGGCCTTCTGGTGTCTTAGTAGCTAAATAGAAGAGTAATTATTTGGAAATAAGAGTTGGCAGTTTAATCTGGCTGTCTGTGTGTACGTCCTTATTGCTGTACACAGCCCTTGTAAATACATTTTTTTTATATTGTAGTTTTTGATTTATCCTGTAATTTGAGCCACCTATGACAAAATGTTACTATTAATGCAGTGATGCATTGGACATGTAATTATGTATCTGAGTCAAATGACTGTGGGATTGTTTATGGCTTAACTTGCATTCACAGTGATCAAAAGTGTGTGTACTGAGCATTGAATTATGCAAAAGATAACTTCATAAAGCTGGTGCAGAATTTACTTCATATTCTGAATATTTGCATCGTGGTGCATCCGTACTTTGTACCAGTTTGATTTGACATTGACTGGCCTGTGTATGTTTTTCCTTTCATTTGCTGTTTCATAAAACATCTTGTGGTAGATGTTTTGTCTACTCCAAAAAGGTATATAATGTGGTCATTTAAACTGGATATTGTCTAAACTGATCAGCCACAAATTAGATACATACTCTTTCTCATGTTTTTCAGCAAATTCTTCAGTACAGTTTTTTTTTAATTTATTAAAAGGACGGAACTCTTATGGATCATCATGGCTTGCAAAACAAGACGAAAAATAGAAAAAAACAGCACAAGGATTATATGCATGAAATTGACTGTATTAATATGTGTGGTCATCCTGTGGTAGTACTGTGTTATATTTTTTAAAGAAAAAAATAAAATTAAGAAGCAAGTTTGGGGTTGCATAATTTAGATGACAGCTATGCTTTGAACTAAGTGTTTTCATATGGCCAGAATGAATAAGCAGTAATTTCTTCCGTAATTGCTTGTAGGGTCTGAGACTTGCTACCACTGAGCAAGGTTTTTTTTGATTAAAAAAGATCAAATTAGCCCAATATAAAATAGGTGTAAACAAGTACAAGTTTCTGTAGCATAGCAACAGCCATTGGATCGCTGGAGGCTATAGCTTTACAACATGGTGTTTTCAACCATTTTCAGCTTTCATATGAGCTATAACCAAAGTTGTTGGGTATTTTTGTTTGTTTTACTCAGCTGGAAAGTCATCAATTCCAGGCAAGACTACAGACCCAGAATAAATCAGTGCATTTCAGAAACACTGATGAATTTATTTGTATTTCTTCAAGAAATGTCCCACTTCAAGGAACAAAACCCTGGCAAGGTAAGCACTCCCAAGTAAGATTAAGAGTTCAATATTGTTTAATAAAAGGGTAGATAGATTTTAAAAAAAAGCAAGCAAGCACAAAAAAATGGAAAATAATATACACATTATGATACATTCAGTCATGAGTTTTTGGTAACTTTTTCCTGTAGGTCATCAGTGAGCAAAGATGCTCACAGTAAAGTTCATAAGCAGTATAGTCCCTCCCCTTAGAGCTCCTGGAACTTCACCAGTCATTCCATGGAAAGGAAATTTAAAAGACAATAATTCAATAAAAACTTGAAAAAGCAGGAAAAGTACACAGTTCCTAAACATACTCATTTTTTTTCCAAGTAATTGTAGTTTTCAGAAATAGCTGCACAAGTATTATATGATAGAAAATAATCCTTCATATTTTATTGTGATAATTTTTCTTCTCTACAGATTTAATTGTTTGGGTTTTTTTTACTGGAAAGGCTGAGCTGGAGAACCCTGTTCATGAAGAGACAAGCATGAATAATGTTTCTTCTTTCCTAATAGGAAGATTATTACGTAGTTCTAGCCACAAGTGAAGCAGCTTTCTTTTCCAAATAAAAATATAAATAATGTAGAAGTATATCGTGGCAATAGTAGATTACATTTTTTATATATTTATTGATAAATATAGAAATTTAAAAGGAGATTAGGAGGTTTTTTCCCCTCTTTTGATCTCAGTTAACTTTGCCAAAAAATCTTTCATGAAAACAGGCCCTTCAGAATCAGCAAATGGGACGCAGGTAGTACTACACTCAGATATTAGTTTAGATGGAAAATACAGGTGAGCAACAGGATGAAATACATTTCAAAGATGAATAAATTATACCGAAAGAAGTTATATGTTTAGAATAATAAAGTTATATTTAAAAGAAGTAGGTGTATTTGAGGCAAGGGATATACACAATCCCATAATTTTGTCATGTAGCAACATGACACAGTAACTGTATGTTAAGATATATTTAATACTGATTTAGAAAAGCTAATTTTGACAGCATGTTTTCTCTTTCCTGACCTCATTCTCTAAGCCATGTCAGTATTTTACTGCAATAATTACAAGCAAATTAGGTGCTGATGCTGTGTGCAAAATTTGAGCTAACCGTTTTATTGCAATTCAACTCCAAAAGCAAACGGATTCTTTCTGTAAACTTTCAACAGATCAATTCTGTACTCAGCATTGTGCAGTTGTGAAAGAAGCACTGTATGTCTCAGTCACAGCAGAGGCTGAATCTCAAGTTTCGTACTGAAAATTCAGCTCAGTGTTGTCGTTACGGGTACGCTAGAGTAGCCAACAAGCATCAAAAGAACGTTTGCCAGCATATGAGAGAAGACAGTTTCACGAAGCAACACAACAGGGGAAAGAACTGTGCTCATCAGAAGGATTTTTTGCTTCTGTAAGCATGCAGCAAGCATGCTTTATAATATTTCAGTCAGTGATTTGGGGAGATTTTAGCCTTTTTTTGTGTAATGAAGTTGAAGTAATTTCTAGTAATTTTAGCAATAACCATGAGCTTGTGAAACCATTACAGTAAATGAATAAAAGTAGCATATTTTTATAATAGAAGAGGGGGTATATTCTAACCAAATAAGCAGCCAAAATGGACTGCTTGATGGTTATTTGCTCGAGATGTGTTAAAGTATTTCCTAATTTAAAAAAAAACTATCTTCCATTTCCCACTGCATTCTATATTTCTTTTAGCATGCAACATTTTTCTTTTGCAAAATGATATAAATATATAAACAGTGGAAGTATTAATGGCCAGTTTTTAATTTTTTTGCCAGTTTTGCCTACTAGTCTGCAGTGTCTGTACATTTTTCACTGTCTTGGGAAGTTACATTCCTGGAGTTGTCCTCTCCTATGTCCTGTGTAAGTATAGTCTCTTTTTCAATCATGATATATGTATGTGGTTTGTTCATTACTTGGTCTCTGTATATGGAGTATTTATTTATTTTTTTATATATATACACACACATGCATATAGACATATATATATGTAAGTTCTGACAAGTGCTTTTCGTCATATGGAAGTCAGCTTACAGGTATTTTCAGCTTGTTGATTCTGGCACAATGTTGCACAGTCATATTTCTCAGGCAGAGATATCAAAATCAAGACTAAATCAAGATAATGATAAATGTTACAGTGATCATAAATTGTGCCTTACTGGAAGTAAAAAAGGTGTCAGTTGATAGGAATACAGTGGTATTTTCTGCGATGAGTACGAATGGCTCCGAGGAACTGGATTTGAGAGTAACAGTTTGACATGGGCATTTCACAGTGCTTTTTTATGTAAAACTGATTGCATTATGTAAAATGAGTAGTTATCTTACGCAAATGCGTTGTTTAATCTTTATTGAGTAACTTCTTATAAAGCAACATTCCAATACAATTTCTCTCTCTGTCTTCATTTTTATCACAGTATTGTGTGCCTTTTTATGTCCCTTCCTTAAGTGCAATGAATTTGGACAGAAAGTGTGCAACAAAATTAAGACTGTTCTGATGAAACTAGATTTTGGAATAGTGGAATATATCAACCAGAAGAAGAAAGAGAGATCTGGTGAGTAATTAAGTATAGTCCCAAGTTATGTATTTTTGTATGCAGAGAAAATTTTATTAACCTTGCAGACAGCTTGGTTTGGCCTGTGAAGCCAAGCGTAAAGGTGTTTCTTGCTTTGAACCATTCTCAGCTTTATGAGGAGTGATAATGTATGTCAGACATCTGGGTGTGGTAAAAAAAATGTTATTACATGAGAGGAAACAAGGCAAGACTGATGGTTCTCTTCCTGCTTGATCAGATGTACTGCTTATAGATTTTTCAGAAAAAAACTACTCGCTGTAAAGTATGCAGTGCTTATCTCTGTTTAGATAAGGCAAAGTTATCTAGGAGAGAGACTCGTTCAAGAACACAAGATGGGTACATAACAGAATTTTCAGTAAGAGATTGAGCTCTCTTCCAGCATATAAATCCGCCTAGTTTTCACTCCCAACAAGAATTTTTTTCCTTCTCCAAATACTCAATAAGCATTTAAGAATTGCAGTAGGATAGTAACTACAAATTAATCATTTTTTTTTTTAGTTAGAAAGGGGAGAAATTGGTTCGAAATGAATTTTCACCTATCTCACCTGAAAACATTTATAACATTGGAAACTTTTAGATTTTAAGTAATAAAGCTATTTCAAGAAAAATATTTATATGCATGATGATATCTTTTGTTTACGTTTTGTGTGAGCCACAGTTTTGGTAATTAAACCTTTGTAGTCTAGCCATATGACTTGCAGGTAGCCTACCCCTTTTAGTTAGTATTACATCAGTAGATTTCATATCTGCTTTAAAACATGCATTTCTTTTAACATACACAATGTGCTGTTCCTAGACAGAATGAAAGGAACCATCTGCCTTTTCCCTCCTCTTACATATAATGCAGTAGTTGCTGGAAATAAGGAATAATGCATTGAAAATTTTCTTTCCTGTATTATTCCACTTTGTACTACTTTTAAGTGAAACTGGCAGAGAGATCAGAGCATCATAAGATGACTGTGGTTTTCCACTTACATTGGTTTAAAATATTCACGAGGCTATTCTCAGACGGAGAGAGAGGAGGCAAAATTTGTGTCTCCGTTCATCTGTTAGGAGCAGCATTCTGTCAGACTTCAGAGGATGCTTTGTATGCATATTTGCGTGTAAATGTTGCAAAAGCAGGGGAATGGGGTGCAAAGAAGAAAGGTTTTGTGAATTAAGATTACACGCAGTTATCCAGAAAATTGCATGTTCTCATGTAAAAGTAATGTGCTGGGATAACTACGCTGCCTGTGTTAACAGTATGTTACAACTGCATATTGTACCAGCAGTGTAGTTTAAAAGATAGATATATACTGCCGGGGAACATTACGTTATGGTGAGCAACAGAGACTTCGGAAACTAAGTAAATAAATGTGATGGAATGTATTTCAGAGCAACAGTCTCTCTCCCGCTTTGGCTGCTGCAGGATATATTTTGATAAACATCTAGCCTCTCAATCAGACTTTTTTCCCTCACCTTAGTAGCATGTTACATAAATGATGCACTCTGTCGACAAACAAGTGAAAATTCACTGTGCTACGCAAGCTATGTGAAGGGGAACGCACACTGAACTTCAAAGTCTGTTGTCATGAGTAAGATTAAAAATATTTTTTTTTCTTTCAGAAACAGCAAAAACAAAACCCACAGAAGATGACAGTGAATTAGACATATCAGCCCTGTGTCCTAAGGTGACTTTTTTTCAGTCAGCCCTATCTTGCTTTTAAAATCTATATAGATAACGGACAGTATCTAGACTACTGTTTCTCTTTTCTGTGGAAGACTTTAACCTGCCCAAGAGGCTGTGTTCCGTTCCGGAACTAAGCAGTATGCTTTAAAAGTGATACATAGTCTCCATCTTTAAGCTTATACTAATTAACTTACTTCATTTTTGACTTCTGCTCTTCAAGGTAATGGTTTCTTTGGCCTACTAAACTAAGAATGTGTTTATTTTGTATTGGCTGTAGAATGACTAAACTAGAATTTAATAGCAAAGGCAGCTATTTTTATTTGCAACAGTGAAATTGCAGTTAATTTTTATCAAATTAAAATATAAAAGGGAAATGTTAGTAGAAAACCTACATAATTTATCAGATACTTTTGTCATCACTTGTCTGATAATTTTAAATTATAGTGTAAATCAGTATATTATCTAGAAGTACCTTTCCAGACATGTATGAGAACACTCTAATATCTCTTTTCTCTCTTAATATTCTAAATCACTGGCAAAAGACTTTCCATTGTTATCATAACACTGGTTGATACAAAAAGAATTCAGTTTTATAGGAATTCTTATGGAGTAATTGATCAGTAGTGTATAGAGCCTGACTTTGACCGTGATTGCTTTAAAGGTGTTTTTGTATTGTAAAAGTAAATAAATTTATATCCCATAGGATAAAAATTTCTAGCTGATGTAATTGAATGTTGTTGGATAAATTCATAAAGGATAAGGATTTTTTTATTTAGCTAATTTTTTACTGTTTTATAGATAATGGGGGGGTGATCCGAGTTTATGTGTTTCTTTACATTTATTCATATTTTGTATTTGCAGGCTCATTCTGCTTTCATTACACTAGGATGTTACTTTCAGAATGAATAATTGGAATTTTCTATGCTGCTTTAGTATAATACAGCTTTCAGTTATCAAAAACAGGGATGCTTCAATTTTAAATAATTGTGTACTGTTATTTTAATTTTTCTACAATTAAAGCTTAAATAGGAGATGATTTATATTGCTATGACATGCAAGAGGCTTCTTTTTCAGTATCTAATCATTGGCTTCCTGTAGCATGAATTTTTAAGTATAAGAATACCACATATGGGACTTTTTGATGTTTAGGTTAGTCCTGCAGTTGTTGCCAAAGAGCTGTCAGTGTCGGACACAGATGTATCAGAAGTATCTTGGACCGATAATGGGACCTTTAACTTATCCGAGGGGTATTCTCCACAGACGGACACATCTGATGGTATGTAATGGCTTCATCTGTTTCATCGATGAATTGCAGTCATGTAAGTTACCTGAAAATTATTAGAGAATTTGAGGACAAAAGTTTTTTGGGTTGTTTTTTTTTTTTTTTCCCCCTACAATGAATTCAAAATTAATTCCAGTGTTTTATGTAATTTTGGATACATCTTGTGTAAGAGCTGTCCTTATCTTAAAAATAATAAAGTACATTAGTATGTGTCTAAATAGATAAGTAGTGGTGAGTAAAACCAACACATTCAGTAAGTGCCTGATTTAGCGCTCTCTTCTGCCAAACCTTTTAAGCAAAGTTGGTGCTACTGTTTTTGTGGAGCTATACAGCTAAAGGCTGAGGAAGACAAAGCGAATACTTCGAATTGCTAAACAGCCAATTAAAGAAAGAATTATTAGGTTTTGGTTACTAGAATGCTGATGGAGACAGCCAGCAATGAGCCAAAGTGAGGTGTGAAGACTAAGACTAGGAAAAGCTTCTCGGGCACTTGTCTTGATCTGGACCAGATCTTTAAGTTCTTACTTTTTACAGACTGAGCTTTCAGTTAGCGCTTTGCCTGAATAAAGATTAAGAACAACAGTAGTTTGGTGTAATCTTAGCTGTGTATTTCTTGCTCTGTTCATCTTGCATTTCTCCTCTTCTAGGAAAAGTTCACTGTAAATGACAAGTAGGGTGATATTACTGAACAACATTTTACAGGCCAAGTTAATAATTTAAATTATTTTGTTAATATTTCAAGTGGTAAATGGACAGCATTGTACGATCACAGAATCGTAAATTGAAATTGTCGTTCATCTCATCTAACCTCCTATTCAAAGCAGGTTCAACTTGGTCAAGTTGCTCAGGGCTGTGACCAGTTGAATTTTGAGCATCTCCAATGGTAGAGATTCAGGAACCTCTCTGGACAGCCATTTTCAATATTTGATCACCCTCATGATGAAAAAGTTTTTTCTTATAGTGAGGCAAAATTTCCCATGTTCCAGCTTGTATCAATTTACTCTCATCCTTCCACTGTGCACCTTTAAGAAGAGTCAAGCCCCATCTTCTCTATACCTTCCCATTAGGTAGTTAAAGACAACTATGTGATTCCCCCTTTGCTGCCTTCTCTTAAGGCCGAACAAAGCCCATTCTCTCAGCATCTCCTCCTATGTCGTGTTCTCCAGCCCCCTAATAATCATGCTGACTCTCCAGGAGACTCATTCCAGTCTTTCATTGTCTGTCTTGTACTGGAGAGGTCAGAACTAGGCAAAGTACTTCAAATGTGTCCTCTCAGGTGCTGAATAGAGGGAGAAGATCCCTTCCATTGACTTTCTGACTTTGTTTTTGCTAATATAGCTCACTACGTGGTTGTTCTTTCTTGCTGCAAGGGTATACTACTGACTTGCTGTCCGCAGGTCTATTTCTTGAAAGCTGCTTTCAGTATTGTTGCCCCCAACCTGTACTGCGGCACAGGTTATTCCATTCTAGATGCAGGACTTCCCATTTGCTTTTGTTGAATTTCATTATGTTCCTTCTCATCCTGGTCATTTCTTCAGCCTGTTGAGGTCCCTCTGAGGGCAACATGCCCTCCAAAATATCAAATACACCTGCCCCAGAGTAGTTCCTTTCTGCCCATGAACTTGCTGAGAGTGCACTCCATCCTGTCATCCAAGTCATTAATAAATATGTTCAACAGTGTTGGCTTCAGTACCTTTGAGAGACACCACTAATAACTGGCCTCCAGTGGACCTTGTATCACTGGTCACACATCTTTGAGCCTGGCAGTCAGGCCAATTTTCCACCCACCTTACAGTTCACTTACCCAGTTTGCTCACCAATTTGGCGGTAAGAATAAGGTGGGAAACTGCATTAAAAGCCTTGCTAAGTGAAAAATAAACAAAATCCACTCTTCTCCTCCCACGGAGCGTTTCAGCAAATGGGACATACACACACGTGCAAGACCAGATGGGATGTATCCGATGACTGGCTCATCTCCTCTCAAAGCTCTGTGCATTTGAGCCACCACTCTGCATTCGGCACAACCCTTCCTCCTCACCTTTCCAGCCTGTTTTTCCTAAAGAAAATGGAGAAAATGATGTACCAGGCATTTTTAGGATTCGTTTCATTAGCCTTTATGAATGCTGCTATTACTTGTTTTCATAGAAAGTAAGTTCAAACTGATTATTTTTTACCTTCTCATTCAAACACTAAATCAAAATATTCCCTCAGGTCTCTTCCACATGCCATGTACTGTGGTCAGTATATTTTACGCGTGTATAGTAACAAATACCATGCTGTTAATGCAGTCATTAAAATCTAATCTTTTATTTGTTTACATTCTGCTTTTTATCCTCTTTAAAATGTGAAACTATGTTAGTCATCTGTAGAGTTCCTATTTTCTGTTTCCTATTTAATACAAGCATTGGCCAAGAAAGGAAAAACTTATAAATTAATTGTTTATATTGGTTTTATATCTTTATTTAAGCATGTAAGCATCCTTTTTTATTCTACAAGTGTTTTAAAGGCTTGTAATACATTCATACACACATATTTGTAATTTATATAGATTGTGAAGAAAAATGTTTAAAGACCTGTTGTGACATTACAAATTTTAGGACTTTATGTGGCTGGTGTATTTAGAACTGGCTGTGCTAAAGTTTTTCATGGCTTGTTTCATACACAGCTGGATAAGATTTTAAAAAGATACTAACCTCAAATAACTTTCTGAGTTACGTTGATAGCAGGTGACTTGTGGTAGTAGGTTTACGACCTTAAAACCGTTTTATTTTAGGTGTAACACAAAGCTCCTCTGCATTAAGACTACATAAGACTACTAGACTATGCATTAGTAAATGTATTTAAAGGAAAATTTACTAATTGCATTTTTACATTTGGCTGCTTTTTTTGGAGGAAGCCTTTCATGTTTGCTAACACCGTTTCCTTCTGTTCATCCTGTAATAGATTTTGACCGACCTAGTGATCATGAAGAAGCTTTCGCTAGAGATCTTTCAGAATTTCCTTCTTTAGAAAATGGTGCCGGAACAAATGACGACGATGACTCAAGCATCGGTGTGCCCATCCAGCAAAAACGAAAAAAAGAACAAACATATTTCAAGGTGGATCACGCTTCCAGACAGAGTAAAGAGAGACCGTCTACTGCAGGGCTCTCCTTGCCTTTGACCAGTGACCAAACCTTTAATTTAATGAGTGGAATTGCTGGGGATGTCATCGCAGCCGCAGTGTCCGCTGCCATCAAAGACCAGTTGCAGTCCGCGCAGCAAGCTCCCTCACATGCAGTGCCCAGTTTGAGCGAGGAGACAGACACAGAGGAAGCTGATGATTTTGAACTGCTTGACCAGTCTGAGCTTGAGCAGATTGAGAAAGAATTGGGACTTTCACAAGGCCAAGAAGCAGAATCCCAGGAAAAGAAAAAATCTTCAGGCTTCCTTTCAAATCTGCTCGGAAGTCATTAACCTGGAAATTGCAGCTGGTAACATAGAAGAAATTAAACGTAAAACACATAAAAAAATCAAATGCAAAAAAAAAAAAAAAAGGAAAATTCTGAGCTGTAAGCTTTAACTATCCCTTTAGATGTGTTGTAATAATTTCCCTTATGCAGAGTGAATTAACTGGATAAATATCAGCTGATACTGATAGTTTAATGTTTCTGATAGTTATACCTCAATGTAATAGCATGGAAATGAATTATCTATCCACTGTTTGGTTGCAGATGAATGTTGGAGGTCAGTTGTTCAAAAGAATTGGGGGAGAGGGTTTTTTTATCTTTTTGCTAACCATGTATTTTGGGGTCCTGAGCCAAATTTTCAACATCAGCAGTTTATTTACTCTTGGGTGCCGACCATGTAATACAATTAATGATTCACACTGGGAGGGTAAATTATCAGAGGACTGCAATAAGATTAACTAAATCTCACCTCCTTCAGTTGTACCAAAAAGTATGAATCCCTGCAGTTAGCATTACGCGTAGTGCATCTGCTATATATGAAACACTTTAATTGGCGCAACTCTAGTTTAAATATGTGTGCAACACTATCAAAGAACTTGATTTCATACTTAAAACCTTTGAATTATTTTGGATATGGTGATGCATTTCCAAGTTTTTTGCTGTTTTAGGCTTGTAGAGTTGTAAAGTGGCATGCTATTTGACTGACCACCTGCTGTGTTCCTTGATAGAGTCTGGTCCTTGGCAGTATTGCCCATGTAGTCAGCCAACACATTTTTATATTTAAGAGTTAATATCATGTAAACTGAACACCTTTTTGGGAGCAGGTGAGGGTAGTTATTGTTTGGAATAGAGGTTAGAGGTTAAAAAAAAAAGAAAAAAAAATGGCTTTTTTAGGTGCCACTTCCTTAATTCAAGATTCTGTGGGTTTTGGTTTTTTTTTTTCCCCAGGGCAGCTGCCATCACTTGCAACAAAAGTTGTGTTGCAAGCTGAATCTTTTAAGATACTTAAAAGTATTCGGCAAGGTCATTTGCTATAGAAGACACTCAGAATCTTCTTCTTGGCATGTAATTTAAAGCAAACAAAAAATAACTTGTTTAAATTATTTGCCAGTTTAAACTCCACACATGCTCAGTGAGTGGCATGGGATCTTAGGCAGGTAACTTAACTTTTTCTAGGACTTTTTTGTTCACCTGTGACAAAATGGAATTGTAATACCAAGCAATAGTAATCAAAGAATTAGGAAGAAGTAAAGCTAGTTTTTTTTAATGTGATGTAAACCGTTAGCAAAGTTGAGGGACCATGTCAGCTGCTGTTACTACTCAAGTGATTTTCCATTTGCTGGCATTTGAAGAGGTGAATGCTGTCATCCAGGACCCTCAGGAAATACAGCAACAGATTATAAAAAATCTTCCACTAACATGTATGTGTAGGTAAACCTGTGTTTAAAGTTAACTCCACTTCAATTTGTTTTTCTTTCCGAGGTGAAAAAATAAGCAGATGGCCAAAAAGAGTGTAGTGAAAGGCAAGATGCTGAGAATTTTTGACACTAGCTTTATCGTTGCTTGTGCTTTTGTGTCAGTAATGCATATTGACCGTGTTTGCTGTCCTTTACCAGTAAAAAAGTGAGCCTGTGCCTTCATTATCAAGTCCATTACGAAGTGGATGCTGGATATAGATCCCACAAGATGCATCTTTCGAAATTACAACATCTTAACATTAAAAGCGAGTTCCTGGAAATGATGAAAAAAACATGGCCACATCACTTTCCACAGCGTTGGTTGCTAAGTTTCCTTTTTAGCTTCCCCCAGCCTGCCCTTCTCAATTTGAGAAAAAATAAAAGCAGCTTTTGCTGGGAAATCAGTCAGTTTTAAAGATGAGTTCAAAGCCTCGTTCCCTTGCTGCATGATTAAGACAATCTATAGAGTTAGAAGAGTACAACTTCCAAGTTGCTGATGAAGCTTTGCAGGACACCCAGACAACTGTGTGCGTCCTCGTACGGGAGCACAGGTGCCAGGAGGGGAAAGGGGCTACGGGCCGGGGAGCAGCGGGAAGGAGCCATCACATCCTTCACAGGCTCTTCTGGAGCGGATCGATGGGACGGACTAGCTGGCTGTCAATGGCGGCATTACAACAGCGTGCACTTTATTGTTGTTTTATGAAGAATACTTGTGGTTATAGAAGTACGTAACGCAGGGGCACTCTTCTAGAATAATAGATTAGAACAAGAAGGAAAAGCAGTTGGAGGAGTTTCTCGGACTTTTTGTAAATGATCCATTTTCTGGTTTCAAGATAGAAAAATAGATCAATTTCTCTCCAGTACGTCCAGTACGAGTCTCAATTTTTTTTTTTTTTTTTTTTTTCAGAAAAACAAAGCAAAACTTGAACAAGCAAATCACTAAAGTTTAGGGGCATAATTGCTTATTTGAGTGTCTTTAGAATTCTATTTTTTTGATCTCGTGGTAGTTGATTACATTCAAGCCCCTGAATACTGTGCAATGGGAAGAAGGTAATTCTGTAACGTTTAATATTCCTCCTTAGGTAGTGGAAAGATGCTTAGTTTTCTGCAGAAAATTACCTCTTCCCCCCCAAACAACCACACTTAAGAAACACTTTGCTCGGACACAATACATTCCACTGCCAGCAGTTTGACCACAGAACACAAAAAATGTTTCTCTCTTTGGTGAGATCCCTTCCTTCCATTCTGCCTTCAGTTGGAAATCCCTCGAGAAAACCTTCATTTTGCTGTATTCTGTCAGCAGCCACAAAATAGCAGTTACTTAAAAATTCCCATCACAGTGGTCCACAGCGTCTTTCCTGCCGAGCGCTGGCCGTCACCTTGCCGTCTTCCAGACGGGAACAGAGGGGCAGGGAGAACGGCAAGCCAGGACGGGGTAGCACGGAGTTTCGAGACGCGCGTTTGTTCCGCGGGATACCTGCTCATGTGCAGTTTCCAGTCAAAAGGCAGCGCCGTCAGTGACAAGGGCGAGAGCAGAGAGTTGTGGCAAGTGCCCGCGGGGTGACACGGGGTACGACCTTGCTGCGGGGTGATTCCTGCCTGCGTTACCTGGAAGTAACTTGAGGATGGGGTGGGTGGGTGTATTTTTGCAGGAGCGTGTATTTTTGCTTGCCCTGCAGTGGCGCCTTCAGCATCCCTGGTGGAGGAGAACAGCCTGTGTCAGGGCAGGGTCTGCGGGATGCAGCTCAGTCCTTCGTCCTCGGAAAACTTCCCTTTGCCTTAGTACCTCGGAGTGACAGACGGGAGCAGGCGCCATTTGATCAGCAGCCTTAAGTCTGTCAAATCCAGCGCAAAAACACACGTTTTCAGCACACGGGGCTTCCCCCGTCTATGTACACACCTCCTGACCCTTCTTCAGTTTGTTCGTGAAAAAAATTATTCTATGCAGAGGAGGGGAAATAATTTTAACCCAAAGTAATAGGATTTGAAGAAATTCTTGTTTTACTTGTTTTTTGTTCGTTTTGCACTTTTCCCAGGCGGTTTAAGCCTGCTGAACAGCCTCCCTGTAGTCTCCATGTCTGTTCTCAGCACACGAGCAGCGTCACAGTCTGTGACACACCACCCGGCCGGGTAACCAGAAACTGGAAAACTACAAAATGTCTTTATTTAAAATATTTCGCAGCACTTTACCTAGCCTGATTACTATTTTGTAAACATGGAATTATTATACTGTTTGTAAAAACCATTTAATAAATATGTGTTAGTTTTTATCTTTCACCATATCTAATTGTGTGTTTGTTCCAATAATAGGGGGGGAGGAGGGGGGGGAACACGACGCAAAAAACGGCAAG